>JAQFVV010012606.1:257500-794191 GCA_028023455.1 Epiperipatus broadwayi | reverse complement strand
ATAGATAACGCCACTGTCTGCTTATATGAGACAGGGACGCGTATTAAATAATTGTTAGCATTCATCATCATCATCATTATCAACCATTATCAATCCACTGCAGGATGAAGGTCTCTCCAAGTTTAATCCATCTTCTCCGATCTTTAGCTTCTTTTCTCCACATCACCCCTATACATTTTCTTATTTCATCCATCCATCTTACATGTGGTCTCCTTCTGGGTCTTTTACAATCTCTTGTAATCCAGTTTAAAATTTCAATTGTCCATCTATTATCATCTCTTCTAGCAATATGTCCAGCCCAACTCCACCTCAATCTTTTAATTTTTTCAATGAGGTCAGTAACACCTGTTTGTTCTCTTACCCATACATTGCGTTTTCGATCTCTTCTTGTTACTCCCAACATACATCTCTCCATACTTCTTTGAGTGGTCTGAAGTCTCTGTATTGATCTTCTATTAAGTGTCCAAGTCTCAGATCTATAAGTAAGAACTGGTAAAACACATTTGTTAAAAACCTTTCTTTTCAAACACATAGGCATATTTCCTTTTAATATCAAGTTATTTCTACCAAAAGCACTCCAACCAAGTTTAATTCTATGATTAATTTCCTCTATTATGTTTCCATCTGTATTAATAATCTGACCAAGGTATTTATAACTCTTAACTTCTTCTAATTCATCATAATCAATCTTTATTTTCATATTTTGAGCAAATCGATTAAACATTACTTTAGTCTTTTTAACATTTATCTTTAGTCCTACTTTCCTACTTTCATCTGATAACTCCTGCAACATTTCCTGCAGCTCGGAAGCATTATTTGCAAAAACAACTACATCATCTGCGAAATCTAAATGACTTAAATAATCTCCATTTACTTTCACTCCTTTAGTTTCCCATTTTAATCCACAAAATACTTCTTGCAGCACTGCTGTAAAAAGTTTTGGAGATATGGAGTCACCTTGTCTTACACCTTTCTCAATGTTGAATTTCCCAGTATCATTATGTAATCTAATTGTTGCTGTTGCATTTTTATAAATATTCTTTAAAATATGACAATATCCTGGATCTATACCTTGATGATCCAATGCTTTAATCACTGAAGAAATGTTTATAGAATCAAATGCCTTTTCATAATCTACAAATCCAAAACATAATGACAACTCATATTCATTTGTCCTTTCTATAACTTCTCTCAATACTTGAATATGATCTACTGTACTAAAACCACTTTTAAATCCAGCTTATGTTTCAATAAATAAAAAAAAAGGTTTTAAAGCAAAGTGATATATTCTATTCCTCGGGCTAATAGCATTACGATAATGTACTTGAAAAGATAGGAACATGTGCGAGGTGCTTTGAGTAATTATACAAGTTTAAGAAAATATTTGAAATTAAGTGTTATAAAATATTTATTAATTTTGAGAATAGCACAGACAAAAGCTTACTAAGCAACAAAATGGGAATGTGATCAAAGCATTTGTTTGAGAATAATAATAATAGAGTTGCATTGGGAGGTCAGTATTGCTGATAATGAATTTATTAAAGTTTGAGGGTGTGACATGTTTAAGTCACGGATGCTTTGTAAAGTAAATATAAAATAAAACAATAATGGAATATTTGGAATGATTACAGAGCGCATCTCGCCGCTAACCCGTAGGAAAGTATTTTTTAAACAGCCGAAACTTAGCGACTGGGTGACGATTGCGTTTAATTCCCAGGTGTGTCATTTATGGACACACTCTGCCTGGAAACTGCAATAAGCGAAGAGAACGGACTTGGCCGTGTAAAGAATCCTTGGAAAAGTTAAACAAAGCGGTCTCAACAACCAATTTTGTTACCAGCAATATGAGACTAGTGTATATAAAACATACTGAATGGGTTTTACTTGGATTAAGAGAAATGCCCAATCAAATTCCCCGAAATTCATTTAGAAGGGTCTGCACATTCTCGACGTCAATGAACTTTGTAATTAAAGTAGAACACGGTAATTAAAATAGGAAAATGCATGCTTGCGGGTTTAAAAAGTAAGTATAGATTTATATACGCAATCATGCATTAGGGGACTAAAATCAATAACATGTAGATTTTAAACTATGTGATTATATTATATATTAAAGAATGGAATCGCCCTCCAACGAGTGATTTGCAAGATAATAAAATTGGAAAATTATTTAGAAATTTAAAATATGCCTTCATAGCGGCGTCTTATTTTCATCAAAGGGAATAATTCACTCGGTCAAAGACGATTCTGACACATTGTCATAATAAAATAACAGAAAGCTTAATCAATAGAAAATATTAACCCAAGGATAGAGAGCAAAATGTTGAGTATATTTAAACACGTTAAAGAAATACATAATTAAGTTATGTGAAATATCAGAAAACAATTTAAAATAGCTATAGCATGTTAGTTATCACAAGAGCTCTTGGGTTAATTTAGGGTTACCTCTGGAGAAGCATTTTGGGTAGATTGATGGTCGGCAGGTTTTTATATAATTTAACAGCAAAATCTGGAAATACTCATATTTTTGGCAGCGGCAGCAGTTCCGGGATTCCTTGTGTGATAACTTCCGATGGTCTACGGCAGCATATGACTATTCCGGAGAGAAATAGCCTTCTTGCGCTCTATTCTGTCATGTCAAGATTTACAAATTACTACAATAATTTTGGTTAAAAACATTAGACCTCAGAATGATTTCTCTTAGAAACATTAGGCAAGAGATCAAAAGAAAACCCTCCTTTTTATATTAGAAATTAACAATAGAACTGCCCTGGAGCATTACAAAAATATATCGGACTTATCAGCTGTAATTAAAACTATCCGAATGTCTAAAGGAATTCAACATTAATTTCTTTTATTAATTTCACTGTCGACATTCAAATTACAAACTAGATTTAATTAAAAATTACTTTTACTAATTAAAGAAAACCTTAAGTGGACATCTGCTGTTTTTAGATAAACTTATATAACATTAACTAATTAAACTATTGTCCCTCATTTATTTTAACAGAAATATTTGGAATGACTTATTAAATCAAATGAAAATTATTTGACTTTTACATTGCAATATTGGAATCTATTTACTAAACGAATATTTACTAAATGAATTTTATTTTAAATCAAAAATATATTACGACGGTAATATATATTTGTAAATAGATTCAAACAAACTAACTTTAACAATTTATAAATTTGATATGTTTTAAAATGCATATCATAGTGTGTGCGCAATTACGACTTATATAACCTACTTTTAATAAATCAAAATTATGTGAACATATACATAATCCATAATATTTTATTTTATTTGGGAATGAGTTATATATATAATACGAGATTGTGCTCGTGGTTTAAAATTAGGCGGGATTTTCAGTATATAAGCGTATTGGATACTATGATAGATTGGGGTTCAAACTAAGGTATGAGGGTAGGAAATAGGTGAGAAAAGGTGAAACGAAGATCTGCAAAGCAGACCTTACTGTTTCAGTACAAAAGGTTTATGATCAGAGTAAACAACATTTTAAAATTGTTATGGGATATTTTAATGCTAAAATTGGTAAACAAATGAAAGATAAAATGCTGTAGATAATTTTGGTTATCGTAATAAAAATTAGAGAGGTCATAGACTTGTGGAGTTTGCAGAAAAAGAAAATCTTTATATTATGAATTCTTTTTTTTAGAAAAATGTTAAAAGGAAATGGACATGAAAGCATCCAAATGAAGGTACTGCAGAATTGGATTATATTTTGACTAACAGAAAATACATATTTCAAGATTGTAATGTTTTTAATAAATTTAACACGGGAAGTGATCATCAAGTAGTAAGATGTAAGATACGTGTTAACGCAAAACTAGACACAAAAATTATTAAGAAAAACAATATTTACAGTTGATATCCCTAATCTTCAGATACACTTTAATGAATTTAAATTAGAACTTACAAATCGGTTTCAAGTACACCTGGGTCTCGTTTTATGCGATAGATGGGTTCCTCAGAAAACACGCGCAAACGAAATCGCGCAAAAATAGACATAACTTACATTGAAAAGGGGGGATGCGGTCTGTGATTTTTCAAAATTCACGCAAAAAAAAAAAAAGGAAATAAAATAGGACTAATAAAAAATTTCAAATTTGAAAAAAATGATACAAGACAAACTTTTTTTAACTATAATATTTAATGTTATTCAAAATAATATATTTTTATGCAGTAATTTAAATTTTTTTATACACGTTTTAATTATTATCGCTATTTGCCCAAAAAGACGTTCATTTGCAAACTAGTAAAAAATCAGATTCTCATGTGATGTGATGTATTTGGCTTCTCCTTAAACGAAGTCAAAAATATCTTAGCAATTATTCTCACAAGAGGAAATACAACTAGCGCCAAGTTCACTCTCATGTTGTGTTATTGGTTTTCTGTTGACGATGACGATGATTTTATTAATTGTTTATGAACTTAGACTTATGATAATAAAAAGACATTTATTCACCACTGCTGGGAAAAATTTAATTAAAACAACTAAAAATTAAATTTTTATTTTTGTCTTTAATTTTCAATTCCTTTTAAAAATCAAATTTCGTTTTACATCACATTAATTTCAAGTCACCCGTAAGTAATTTTTAAATTGTTAATTACAATTAAAAATCAGATTTTAATTGTGCCCACTGCTATTACTGATCTTTTAAAAATAAACTTGTGGACACTAAATGATTAATAATTGATTACGTTCTTTTTTTAAAAAGCAAAAGCAGAATGTGATTTAAAATGCAAAATTAACACGCACAATGTTTGAACAAATTTACATTATAATCTTGTAAAATTTAATGTGTGTATACATAAATTGTGGAAATCATGATTTTAATTTCATTATTGCATAAAATCTTACTATTATAAAGCACTGAAAATATTGAAATTACTAAGATGAAAGTCGAATTCCAATACTGTGCTATTACTTTCAATATAACATAAGTGCGCGAAATTTATTATTTAAAGTAATAGCGCATTATCGGACTTCGACTTCCGGTTAAAGACGAATCGCGTAACTTCAAAATCGTGTTAAATAAGTCCGCGTAAAAAGAGACCCAGGTGTATTAGTAGATTTTGAACAGGATTCAGATTTGAATAAAATTAATATGAAAATAACTGATACACTTTTAAAAACTGCAACAAAGATAGCTGGTAGAAAAAAGCAGCAATTGACCAATAAAATTTCTACTGAGACTAGAGAATTTATGAAAGAAAAGAAGAAATATGAAGGTATACAAAAAGGATGCATTAAAAAGGATTGAATACCTCGAATTCTGTAAAATGGTGTGGAAAAGAGTTGAAAATAATATAAGTATAACTGTGAACTAGCAAGGAAAGCTGTAGAAAAGAATAAATCTCAAGAGTGTAAAACAACATTTTGGTATTGGTAGGAAATTTACATCTGCAATAAGGAAAAAAGATGGAACTATTACTAAAACAAGAGATGACATCATGAAATAGGTAGAAGAGTTCTATCAAAAATTATATAGTAATAAACAACAAATATCTCCTATATCTATTATATCTTCATAATTGCCTAGAATTTTAAATGAAGAAGTGAGACATGCAATTAAATTTATGAAGAAAGGAAAGGGCTCCAGGTAATGATGGAATTGTAATTGATATATTAAAAAGCAGGTGAAAAAATAGAAATTTTTATAGCAAAGTTATATATCAAATGTCTAAATGATAAAAATGTACTAGATGATTGGAAGAATACAGTATTAATATTTAAAAAAGGTGATGAAGAAGATATTAAAAATTACAGACCTATCAGCCTTTTATCAGTTTTATACAAAATTTTTACCAAGATAATTACAACTCATCTACAGAGACCATTGGATTTCCACCAACCATGAGAACAAGCTGGATTTAAAAGTGGTTTTAGTACAGTAGATCATATCCAGGTATTGAGAGAAGTGATAGAGAAGAACAAATGAATATGGGGTTGCCATTATGCTTTGGATTTGTAGATTATGAAAAGACATTTGATTCTATAAACATTTCTTTGGTGATTAAAGCATTGGATCATCAAGGTATAGATCCAGGATATTGCTATATTTTAAAGAATATTTTGTGGATTATGGGAATCTAAAGGAGTGAATGTAAATGGAGATTATTTAAGTCATTTAGATTTTGCAGATGATATAGTTATTTTTGCAAATAATACTTTAGAGCTGCAGGAAATGTTGCAGGAGTTATCATATAAAAGTAGGACTAAAGATAAATGTTAAAAAGATTAAAGTAATGTTCAATGGATTTTCTCAAAATATGAAAATAAAGATCGATTAACATGAGTTAGAAGAAATTAACAGTTACAAATATTTTGGTCAGATTATTAATACAGATGGAAACATAATGGATGAAATTAATCATAGAATTAAACTTGATTGAAGTCCCCTTGGTGGAAATAACTTGATATTAAAAGGAAATATGCCTATGTGTTTGAAAAGAAAGGTTTTTAATAAAAGCGTTCTACCAGTTCTTACATATGAATCTGAAAGTTGGACATTTAATAGAAGAGCTATAGAGACTTCAGACCATTCAAAGAAATATGGAGAGATGCATGTTGGGAGTAACAAGAAGAGATCGAAAATGCAATATATGGTAAGAGAACAAACAGGTGTTACTGACCTCATTGAACAAATTAAAAGACTGAAGTGGAGTTGGGCTGGATATATTTCTAGAAGAGATAATAATAGATGGACAAGTGAAATCTTAAACTGGATTCCAAGAGTGTAAAAGACCCAGAAAGAGACCACATGTGAGATGCGTGGATGAAATAAGAAAGTGTGCAGAGGTGATGTGGACAAGAGAAGTTAAAGATTGGGGAAGATAGTTTGATGATAAGTTGGTTGTAAAGAATGAAGCAATACTTGAAATGGTTCTCGAAGCCACTATAAGTAATGTAAAATTTAGCAAATAATAGAGAATCCATAAATGAAAATTAAAAAATAACTATTGAATTAAATTTAGTTTTAAAATATTTTAAATTGAAATTATAATTATGGGCATCTATTCCTAAACTCGAAATAGATTCAGAACAATAACTTTGAGAATTTTATCAATATTTTGCATCTTCCATTGCACAAAAGACAAGGTATATTTCCTGCTGATTGAGATCACACAAGGTAAACATGTATCCGCATTGTCTCAGGTAAGTCTCTAAAAGCATTCCTGTAAAAGTTGTAACTAAGTATAAATATGGCTTATTTTTCTAACAAAAACAGACAGTTGATTGCTAAGCCAAATCCACGCTCATCAAATTTTCAACATTATGACTACCGCGTAGTGGAACCAAGTTCACCTTTCCCGATCATTTCTAAAATCGCCTTCGTACCATAATGCCGTACTTCAATTCCAAACAAATGGACTGCTTATAATGCTATATTGAAAGTGATTCAGAAACAAAATTCTATCTTCATTCCCATAAAATAAGGACCGCCCATGCTCAAATATGAACTGCCTCCAAAGAACATGGATCTCTTAAGCCATCATGGCAGTGCGTCGGAAGGTAATCTACCCTACTATCGCAAAGATTCATTTCACTTGCTATATTTCTATATTAAACCCTATTTTAACTTTTAGAAATGTATTTTATCTATGTTTATTCACTGATAACCTAATGCCAGTTATATAATTGTAATTAACCTTTTTTTCATAACTGTCTATTACCCTCTGAAATCTATAATTACTCTCATCCATTTCACGCTCTTATTTTAGTGTGGTAGAATTTTATTATTCTTATATTTGCTTTGCCATGATCTGGGATTGACGAAAACTCCAATTCTCTTTTTCGTATTACAATGTTTTAGATGGCATTGGTTATGCCCTAGAACACACTTGGAAAGAGTAGTTAATGCTCTGCATGGGATAATCCCAGGACAGCCAGCCAATCATATTTTCCTACCTTCCTCTTCTCCAGATATTGGGTTGCCAGAAGAGCGGGCATACACTCCATTTTAAATCAATGACAAAGTGTCTCATCAGAACGGAAATGGATCGAAACTCATATTTGCTGCCTCATGCCGGTGCAGCCATGTTTCTTAATACTTTATATTCAAGCCTAAACAAATCTGTAAATCATAATGCTGTGTCTTAAACCAATCATGTTTTACTTTTTAATTTCTTTATATTTAGAATGTCATGAGTTCAGCTTGCAATAAGCTATTTCCCTTGGGTGAACGATTCCCAGATGCGTATATAAAATCACTTTTATTTATAATGCATAAACATTATATTTTACCAAAGTAAAATGATTAGATTGAATAGGCACACTCAAGCCTAAACAAATCTGTAAGTCGTAATGATGTGTCTTAAACCAATCATGTTTTACTCTTTGATTTCTTTATATTTAGAATGTCATGGGTTAAGCTTGCATTAAGCTATTTCCCTTGGGTGAACAATTTCCAAATGCGTATATAAAATCACTTTTATTTATAATGCATAAACTTTATATTTTACCAATGTAAAATTATTACATTGAATAGGCACCCATTTGCGTATTCAAATCATTTACTATTACTTATATTTTGATATTTCATATAATAAATATAATGAATGCCAGAAACCATATTTACCTGGTATTATGATTATATGTATATTCTTTGTATAATCGAAATTACACTGATCATATCTTGAGTTGGAAATTATTAATGTAATTATATCTCAGACAGCAACATGTCTTACTAAAGTGTATATAGGGAAAGTCATTTAATCAATTATATTCCGATTCTAAACAGCTTTCTATCATTAAATCTATTATGTGAAAGCTTATTTAATATAGCATTGACATATAAATAACCCTACTGAGAGATAATTTGTACACGCACATGTGCGTTCGTTTTATAGTCTTTTGTTATTATTATTGTGAATTCCAGTAATAATAACTCATATTAGCATAACCATAAATCCATCTATAGCATGAAATTTATAAATAAACCTTCTTGTATAATAATTTTGTTATCATATAATAATTAAATATTTATTTATATATATTATCCAGTTATTCGAATCATTGTTATTTACGTATTATCTTACTCTTAGTTAAGTATCATATTTCACATTTGATATTTTATTGTCCTGGGTTACCTGTGGTCTCACACTCATACACATAGCTCTATCATCATTAATCTAACGATATCATGCTTTTCTGCACACTCATACACATAGCTCTATCATCATTAATCTAAAGATATCATGCTTTTCTGCTGTGTCTCTGGACTGGAATTAAATAAATTTTTCTGTACCATCAGGAATGTTTTTCCTAATGTTATAGATCTGGGAAATAGATTAGAAATCGGGATTGCTCCTGACCTGTGACTGGATTTGGGGTACTTTTGCTCAGATTCTAAATCTTGTTGGATGAACATACAATTTCGACCGATACAATATAAATCTATTTATACCTTTATTTCCTTCCTTTTTTTTCTAAGTTGTTTTTAGACTATACAATAATTTGTGTTTTCCTGACGATTTCTGATGATGGTATTTTAATTGAATTTACATATTGGACTATTTTCATCATTTAAGTATTGAATGTCTTTAGAAAAATTAAACTTTAAATTTCCAATAACATTCAATTGTTAGTAACAGCACATATTAGTATATGAACAATGTAAGACGTATTATTCTACTCTCTTCTTCAGGTATTGCTGGCCTGATCAGTGCCAGTACTAACATGGAAATCAAGCCCGGACTCTTAGATTCTTGAATATTGAATTTTAAGGTAACGCTCTAACCATTTGAGGCATCATGCCAAATTTCTCTGAGTTTTATACTAACAATTCCTTTCACATCACTCAAGTAAAAACTAGAAAACTGTTGTACAATTATTATAAAAATAAAAACTGCAAAAAAATACGTGCATAATTTAAAACAATTTACCATTTATATACATTTAATATAATATAATCAATGCAAAAAAAAAAAGTGAATCATTATGGGTGTGTGCTTTAACCAAGATAAACTATTGTATATATAATTGTATTTTTATTTTCATAAATGAGTTAGCTTCACCATTTTTAACATAAATTAGAGTAGCAGCATTTCATCGCTGATGTTTATTATATAGCTTTAAAATTTAGATGCTAGAATAAATTACATTAAGAAAATGGCAAACTGCCTCTAATGATGATCAATTATTATATTACTTGGTTGTAATAATACATTGTTTACTTAAAATAGCAATTTTTCGACACAGAATTTATTACTTTTTTTTTTTTTAAACAAATATAAAATATAAAAACATTTTTGTCTTTTAGCTGTGTTTTAATCATTTGTTTTTAAACACAAGAAATGTTTTTTATCTATATATTCATATAAACTGATTACATCCTAAAACAGTAAGAATTTAGAAGTTTTGTGATGGATTGCTAATTAGAATTCTAAAAACTAAAATATTAAAATTAAACATCCATAGAAATGTCAATGAATACCATGAGAGTAAATTTAATACAAAGATATGCATAACAAAGATATTGGAGAAAGGGAGTATAAGGTTTAAGATTAAAAAATAAAAAAACCAGTTTTCTAAAATTTCAGAATATTTTTTTGCCCGAATAAGGTAGTCTGATTCTTTAGAGAAAAAATAATAATACACATACTCTTTTAGCCATAGTTGCAAGTTATACAAATCTTTGATAACTCTCTCATACATGTACAAATATGTCTTTTTTTAATTCAATATCTGTTGATTAATCTTCAGTAACATCCATAAATACAATTTATATTTCCAGAGTACAGCAGATACAAAAACATTGCTATAAAGATGAACTATTAATCCCAATTATCATAAGCAGTTTAATGGGACAAAAAAAAACCACTGTGATTAAAACTTATCCAATTCAAATATTCCATTGATCTCCCACATGATAAATAATCAGTCGATTATTTACTTATTTTTATTATAAACAATCAAATATTAGCAATCAAACAAACTATTTATTATTCATTATCATCAAATTATCAATCAATTAAAAATAACCAGATCCCAATTTTACAACAGTGTTGGATGGCTAACCAAAATTGACTGTGGGTCAACTAGCTTGTGAACCAAAAAAATTTCCAATATTCACCAACTGGACTTAAACAGATGTCATAGCATGTTAGGGGGACAAGCCTTGTAAAAAAAATTTACACCTAATATTTAATAACAAAAGTTGTTTTTTAAAGACGGGGAATAAAATACATATTTATGCTAACACCAACCTGATGATGTATAGAAATACAATACTATATTTCATATATCTATTTATTTATTATTTACATCACTAGAATTAATAAAATAAATATTTAAATAATTTAACAAATATTATAATGGGGTTTTAATTAAATTTTAATTGCTTCAACCACTAGTATGGAAATATACTTTAGAATAGACAGTTAATATTCCCTCTTATAGTACAATTATATCTTTTTTCTTTGATAATTCTTGAACCATTATTAAGCTCACTAACTTTCAATGCTTGCAGGTGATAAGCCTTTCCTGTAAAAATGATAAGATGTATCCTTTTCCTCTTTCACAAGATTGTATCTATAAACTCTGATAAATAATAAAAACAAATTTTCTAACAATATCTACAAAGGTTAGCTGATATAAATTATTTTAATTAGAAACTTTTTTTAAAAAATTTTCAACAATAAATAAAATATACATTTCATAAATTTAAACTGTAGTTCATGCATTCTAAGTCTAAAAAGGATGACATTTATGTTTGTACAAATGCTATCAAAATAATAGGAATGATACCTTTATTAAAGTTATAGCCAGCATTTGTTTAAAGTTGCAATTTTCGCAATAACTTCTAAATTACATAATAATATTATATGAAACATTAACTGTTCCATAAAGCTAACATGCAGTAAAAGCAATAAAGTTAAAAAATTATAATCATTATAAAATTTAAATATTTAGTTAATTTTAAATTTATTTAGAAATTGTGAATTTTCATATCTAAGTTTTTAAATCATTTTTTAATCTATATAAATTTTTAAAATGTCATACATAATAGCACTTAGCTATTATTATTAACAGCAGTTTTAAAAAAAAAAAAATCATAAAAAATAAATATTACATTATGTTCAAATATTTACCTAATAATAATAATGATATAATTTCAAAATGCAAATAGGCATTATCAATTGCAATTGGTCAGTTTAAATGTAAAAACACACTTGCGGTATATATTCTTGCAAAATATATATATATGTGAATATCTTCTACAAACTATGAAAATTTAATCTTAAATTTATGGGGAATACATTTGAGATAATTTACCCGATAATTCAATATAAAAAAAATTCTGAATTGGAGGTTTTATAAAAAGTATAATTATTAATACTGTATTTATTCTGAAGGTTCTTATCAATTCATTTTTAAAATGTCTGCACTTAAATTTGCAATGATTTCTTTGTTTTCTACAAAATAGCTTTTACAAAAAAAAAAAATCCTAAAAAAATGTAAGATTTGCTGCCATTTGAAAAAAAAAATAACGAAAGAGACCAAAGCCATAATAAGCATTAGGCAAATTTTTCCAGAATTAGCAATTTTACTAGATTCAAAAATACATTTTTACCAATCCTTCATTATATATTTCTCACATTTTTTAAAAAAATCACCCTCAGAAATGTAAATAAAACATTAATTTATATATATTGCATATACTACATCCTAAACGTTTACTAATAATTATATAATTACAAGGATTTGAATTCAAGACTCCCTACAACTACCCATTCCATCTTATACAACTAATAGTATGAACACATACGTGTGAAAAGATAAATGATCAATATTTTGTGCTGAACCAGCACTCATCAGTTGATCCAGATCATCATCTCCCACACATATATGTACTCAGTGCTTAGTTTATATTACAATAACAACTCTTAAAACTTTAATGAACAGTCTTCAATCTTTTCCACCCACCAACTTTTCAGCCATAACATATCACTGAAAATCTGATGATTGAATGTTCAAAGACCTTGTTGATGACAATCTTATTGTCATACCAATATTGACTTTAAGTCACTCTGATCCCTCACATATAGAATCTTAATATGTCCATTTAAATACAAAGAAGATGATGGGCGAAATACAGGCTGATTATGTAATATTTAAATATAAGTATATTGTCTATACTGAACTTAATGTATTTAGAAATTGTAAGGAGCTTGAAAGTCTGGGTTCAAATCTCTTCTAATTACATTAAGTCTAGTATAAATATACTTGTATTTAAATAATATATAGTGGATTACTTGCATCATCGATAATCAATTGTTAAATATCTTTAGAAAAATTCAAACTTAAAGCTTTTCAAATACATTCAACAGTAAAAAAAAAATAGCATACAGATTTGTATATAAGATGTTTCAAGCAGTATTATTATTCTTTCTTCTTCGATTGCTACTGGCCTGATGGAAATTTTGTGAATACTGAATTTAATGTAACTATCTAATCAACTAGATCTAATCAACAGATTAACTTAATTTGTTAAAACATTATTTTTAATTTAGTAATCATACATTTAAAGTTCATGGATTCAATTCTGCTAGTACTATCAGTGGTCAGGTTAATAAGACCACTCAAAAGATTCTTGTAATGAAAAGTTTGAATTTTTTTAAACACATCTAGCAATTAATTATAAATGATGGAAATAGTTCAATATATAATTACAAATATATTCTGAATATATTTATATACGTATAAACATTTTCCACACACAATCTGATAAAAAAATTTTTTTTACTATCAAGTGTCTGAAGTAAGGTGTACAAACTGTATTTATATAAAATATTACAAAATAAAGAAAGTGATGGATTTAGTGATATTTGCTACTTTCCTATAATCAAATGGTAAATTGAAAGTCAGCTATTTCCCTACTTCCCCCATTCTATTTACAGGAAAAAAAATCACATAATGCTGGATATTAAAAAAAGTGAGATTTTTGTTTTTTTCTAGAAAAAATAAAATTGATAAAAACATATTATTCTCATTTAAATATATATATTAAAATTATTTGTTGTTTTTATTCTCATTTAAATATATATATATTAAAATTATTTGTTATTTTTATTTTTAATATATACTAATTAAAGATTAAATTTGAATAAATTGTGAAGTACATTAAAATAATAAAATCACAGTGAACATAAAAACATGCTCCCTCAGTATTTTTTTTATTATTATTAAGGAAAATATCATACAATTGGAGTACAAATCTTTTGATATATATTTGTTTAGGTTTGTTACACTTATTACAATAGTCATTAGTAAATAATTTTTCAAATTAGGAAATATACCGGTTTGATACATTATTTATAATTATTATGACAAATTAATTTCATGATCAGCGCGGAGAAGCTCATCGTTCAAACTTAGTCTGTAATTATTATGTAACTAGTTTTATATCAGAACAGCTGGCTCTTCATTTAGTGACTTAGCCAGTGATCATAACGCAGCCCGTATTTTGATTGGCAGCAATCCTTTGTTATTCTCCATCTAACTGGACCATTTATTGTTTAACCTTGATTTAATATTTAATTAGCATGCTTGCCCCAAGTGTTCCCGAAGAGCTTTTCCGGCATTAACAAGCGATCCCTGAATTACGGTCCTTCAAATAAATTTTTTACATTCCCACGGTTCCTTACTTCCTTGCTTAAAAACAATTTCTAGTTAACCACACAGCATAAAGCAGGAACAGTCCCATTCTAATCACAGCAAAAACACCACTCGTTACAGCAGCATTGATTCTAAGAATTTTCATGTTAGCCGGCAATACTCTGGTTATAATATTTTGTCTAGCAGGACTCAAAAATGGGCAAGCAGTAAAAATATGTCCAATAGTTTCATCCACTATTTTACATAAGCTACATAGTGGTTCTATTTTAGAGAAATTTCTATAATATACCAAAAAATGATTCATTGGCAAGGCTTTTCAAATTAAGTTTTATGATAAAATCAAAGTGTTTGGCTTCTAAGTAGCAAAATTTTAACTTCCCTACTAGTAATCTGGTAGACAAATCAAGTTCAGTAGTTAATTTAGTAATGTTTGCATGCATGTACTTGTAAACATGCCAGTAAGTGTTAGTACACCTGGGTCTCGTTTTACGCGAGATAGGTTCCTCAGAAAACACGCGCAAACAAAATCGTGCAAAAATAGACGTAACTTACCTTGAAAAGGGGGGGATACGGACTGTGATTTTTCAAAACTCGCATAAAAGCAAAACACCAACGTAAAATTTACTTTAAAATTCACGCAAAAAAAAAAATAAGGAAATAAAATATGACTAATAAAAAATTTCAAATTTGAAAAAAATTGATACAAGACAAACTTTTTTTAACTATAATATTTAATTTTATTCAAAATAATATATTTTTATGCATAATTTACAGTACAGTAATTTACATTTTTTTATACACATTTTAATTATTATCACTATTTGCTGATAAACAGTTTCGTTTGTAAACTGGTAAAAATAAAGATTCTTCACAAGAGGAAATACAACTAGCGCCAAGTTCACTCTCATATTGTGTTAATGGTTTTCTGTTGACAACGTAATTAGTAATTAATCTTTGAGACAATGATTTTATTAATTGTTTATGAACTTAGACTTATGATAATAAAAAGACATTTATTCACCACTGCTGGGAAAATTTTAATTAAAACTAACAACTAAAAATTAAATTCTTATTTTTGTCTTTAATTTTCAATTCCATTTAAAAATCAAATTTCGTTTTACATCACATTAATTTCAAGTCGCTGTACGTAATTTTTAAATTATTAATTACAATTAAAAATCAGATTTTAATTTTTAATTGTCAAATTTAATTGTGCCACTGCTATTACTCACCTTTTAAAAATAAACTTGCGGACACTAAATGATTAATAATTGATTATGTTCTTTTTTAAAAAGCAAAAACAGAATGTGATTTAAAATGCAAATTTAACACGCACAATGTTTGAACAAATTTACATTATAATCTTGTAAAATTTAATGTGTGTATACATAAAATGTGGAAATCATGATTTTATTTCATTATTACATAAAATCTTACTATTATAAAGCACTGAAAATATTGAAATTACTAAGATGAAAGCCGAATTCCAATAATGTGCTATTACTTTCAATATAACGTAAGTGCATGAAACTTATTATTTAAAGTAATAGCGCATTATCGGAGTTCGACTTCCAGTGAAACATAAATCGTGTAACTTCAAAATCGTGTTAAATAAGTCCGCATAAAAAGAGACCCAGGTGTATTGCTAATAATTGATGCCATAACTTTGAAGAATTTGTTGGCATATTGCTAGCAGCTCCATGGCCCATTTACTTTCATATGGGCGGTGGCATATCAGTAGACTCAATCTCATCCTGTAAAGTACACTGGCAATCTTGCATTCATCGCCTTAAGCACTGATAGGAATTTCTGAATAAAAAGGGTCTTAAGATCTTGCAATCCAAGCCCATTCAGGTCTTTCGGTCTCTGCATCTTGGCTAAACTGATGTTTACTGTTTTCCTCTTCCACAAGATGCCAGAGCAGACCGAGTTTATTACATTCTCAAAGGACTTGGTTGGCTTAAGTGGCATGAAGTAATTAATTCTCGGAAGCACCGACATGTTGATCAATGCTGCCTTACCCAGGAGCAATAAGTAGATCCCTGAGAGCACTTGCAACCTTCTTGATTTTTTCTAGAATGCTGTTTTGCAGTGCTCTTCTCTTAGCCGACCTGGACAGCATCATGGGGAATCCAAAAATGTTGAGATTTTCCAGAGAATCTTGAAGGAATTGCTATCGCCTGATGGATCTTCCAGATAGCAGCTTTCTCAGAGTTCGTTCTTAGCCCATATCTCTTGGTGTATTCATCCAGAAGTTTATGTAGTTTGGGCAAGTTTATGCGAGGGGAGGAAGACTGTAATGTGATGAACTTCCTCCCCCAGCACCAGGACAAACAGCCCAGGAAGATGTTTCTCAATAGCTGCTAACAGGGAGTTTACACCCTTGAGGTATTGGTAGATGTGGTTTGAACATTGGGGCTAAAGAGCCGTCCAATGATATATATTGATCTATTTAGCAGAAAATTTGCTATAATTCTGATGCAAAACTTTGGTTACCCTGTAGCACTCCAGAATTGAGAATAATTTTGCAGGCACCACAGAGGCAAATGCTGCCTCAAAGTCCATCTGCATGACAATAGGTCCTGGTGTTTTTTTGGTCCTTATATACTCCACCCATAAGGCAAATCTCCTAACTGCCTCAATGGTGGATGATCAGTTGCAGCAAATTGGTGTAAGGAAAATTTACTGAGCAGCTGCTGTTGGGCCTTATCCTTAACAAGTGATTTGATGGGTCTTTGATTAGTTAATGGAGATGGATTCAATGGCTTTTTGAGAAAATGTACAAGCATAATGGGGTACAGGTTGGGGATGATTTGAAATTCCCCGGCCAGCACACCAATGACTTGATGGATTTTAACTGTGAAATTACTCAGGTGCAACAAGACAAATCACGGTATACCGTGAAAACCAGATTTACATATTCCGGATAAGACCTCAGCTGATAGAGAATTTGCTGCTCAGTAATGGCATGATCTTGCAACGCTGGATCAATTTGCCAAACATTTCCAATCTCGCAACTTCTCCCTAAAGTGATCATTTATTTTCTCCAACAGTGCTTCCTATGTAGTTACAATTATCTATGGACAGCATTGAAGGCTTGGGTCTTCTCCGTGCACCAATGACCCACCTCAGGTAGCTTTACGTCCAGTTGTTCTTTGTGAATAAAAAGATCTTGGCTCACTTTACTGCAATATAATTTGCAAGCAGCTTCTGTTTATTCCTGTACTGCTTTTGGCTAAGGATCTCTTCCACCCCAGCCTCCATAGTTGTTAGCTCACTAATTCTTTCCACTATGTTATCCAGTTCCTTTATCAGTCTTGTGGGGCCCCTTGGTTCTCCTAGGGAAGATGTTAATCAGAGAATCTAAGATTGATCAGAGAATCTAAGATTCCCACAAATGATGACCATGAATGCAATGGATACAAGGAAAGAAGCTGGATCTTGTGGAAGAGGATATCTGCCTCGGAAAATATCCATTCAGGCATATTTTCTTTATTTAACATTCTGATTGTTTCATGTTGATCATGGGAGTCAGTGATAGAGGGGCTACATTTAGGGAAATTAACACGGCTAAATGATCAGAATAAGTTACCAATTGCAGTTCAACTTCTAAATTATGATAAATTTCACCACTGTAATAGAGTAAATCAATTAGTTCTGTGCTGCTCTGTATTTGTTATGAAGAATATATTTTAGAAACAAATATGCTTGCATATATACTAATTTAAAAATGAAATGTTTTACTAAAGCTAACAGCTTTAGATGAGACTAGCATATTTCAAATTTCATTGAACAACCTTTTTTTTTACTTAAGTAAATAATTTAATGGAACTATCTACTACATAAGTATTTATATAAAAATAAAAAAAATGCAATTCTGCTTAAAATAACATTCACACTAGCAAGAATTTTATGTAAAAGGTGTGTGCAATAATTACTATATAGTATCTTAGTAAACAGTACTGTACTGTGGCTTGAAATTAAATGTGATATGAAATAATTAATTTCTTATAACATATGTTATCATCTTAATAAGTAAATGACACTATCATGGATTTAAAGTTTGAAAGTGCAAATAATTTTGTTTTAAATTTGAAGTGTTTCAAGATGGGTTAAGAAAAGATAACATTTTAAATGCATCTTTACCTTGCTTAGCAAAGGCAATTGTTCCTTCAAAACTCATTGTTAAACAAGAATATCATATGCAGAATAAGCATTTATAATGATTGTCTATGGGGAAAAAATTGGCCAGTTACTCCATTTAAAAAATTACACTATAAGTTGGGAATATTACATTAAAAATTGAATTTATCAAGGCTATATAAAAATTTAATAACACTTTAACATATGTTATATGCTTGTGTAAACTGTGCTGTATTATATATGTATCTATTTAAAATAAGTGTTTATGTATGTATGATAATACAGTTTAAGTAAAAAAACATGTAGTTTAAAGTTGTTACTTCCTGTGATCCATTCACCCATCAATCATTATTATAGTTTGGTTTCCAAGCTCAAAGATTTTCTTTTTTTTCATAATCATATTAGTAAACACAATCTTTTAAAAAAAAAGTTTAATATCACTAGAAAAAAAAATGCATGTTTTCACTGTGCAAAATAGACCGAGAAAGTGAAACGAAATAGCATTTAACATTTTTTGTGTTCTTCCGCACCACATTAGGCTGAAAAAAAAATCCATACTGAAGTTCCCTTTTTTTTTTAAATTTCTACTATTATATTACATTACTTATGTGAAATTATTAAAATTAAAAAACAATGTTTAATAACAAAACATTTGATTGACCATAAAGGTATGTTATTAATCATTAGTGTAAGAGCTAAACATACAACAGATTACAAAAACTTTAATCACAGCAACTTTAAAATAAAATTTTCTTCATATTGAAAAAAGATAAAAAATCTAATGCATTTTGAGTTTGCATATTGTAATCAATATTTAAGATTTTTGTTACAATGTGTACTGTGATCTAAATAAAGAAATACAATAGCTGTAGTGGATTTTTGGGGGCATGACATGCCATATTATATCAAGTGCGGTGGCCATGTTTTTAAAATGATTTAAATTTGTCAAATAGCACAATATGTTTTGATGGCAAAGTTATGGACTATTTAAGAAAAAATTAAAAGTATTAATTTTATTCACTTTATTTGTATTTCATTTTCATTATACACATATTTATTATTAATTGCATAAAATTATCCTCACATTTTTTTCCTAAAAAGGCAATTCAAATACTATGGATGGCAGTTTCAATTTGATTGAAATTAGCATTTCATAAAGATTTTAATCCAAAATTGATTGTCTGATATCTTACCTAATATTTATACTGTAATTTAATATTGCTAGTGCACATGACCAAAAATTATTTTTAGTTTTATGCTGAAATTTATATATTTTTTTTGGTACTGCACCTTTTTTTTTTTTACACTTGAGATGTCTCCATTGCTTTGAATATCTAAAAATATTACAAGATGATTTAAAATCAATTTTTAAATTACATTTAGTAATTTTTGATGTTAATTGTATAAATTTGAAACTGCTTTACCCTTCCTTTTTTTTTTTCTGAAAATATTTTAGATTAGCAATGGTAACAATTTTGATTTGACAAAAAAATATTAATTTAAAATTGACAGAATATTTTAGCCAATATATGTGCTGGACATTTTTAATTTTATGCTGAACGAATTTGCTGTTTTTACAGCATCATGTTGATTTACATTCATGTACCAAATTAATCTTTTTATTTTTTTGCTTTTGTAATCATTAACAATGAAAATATTTACTTTGAATATATTATTAATGAAGTACTAATTGTCTTGTAAAAATACTGGATGAAAATGAAATAAAATACTGTACATTCATTAATCATATTTTAAGCTTATAATCAAAATATTGAATACAGCACTGACTTTTGTGTTTTATAAATAAAATGTGTCATACAACTTCGCTTGAAAGTCACTATTTTGCTTTTGGATGAGATGACTGTAATAACTAGTGTATGACATCATCAGTTACAAAATGGCCACCAATTTAAAAAATGACTGCCAAAAAATGTTTTCCCTTATCGTTGTAGTGAATAATTGATTGTAAATCAAAATAGTAGATACAAATCGATGAACGCCATTGTGAATCCTCACATAAAGGCCACTAAGTAATGTAAAGGTATATATATATATTTAAAAATTTTAAATGTCAAATCACCACCCTCCACTCCAAATGTTTTTTCAGCAATACTACCTTGAGAATAAAGATACGATCTGAATTTCAAACAGTATGAACATTGTTGAAAAAACAGTTCAGATTTGAATTTTCAGTTAATGATATGCAATGGGTCTATTTATTTATTTAAAAACTTCTATTACAAATAAAATCTTGAAAGATTTTGTATAAAGATATTATTATTCAACCTGTAAAGAATTTCATTGCTAAACAAAAATTCTATTAAAAGACAGCAAGGATAACATTAAAAAATTATGAATAATTTATCCTTGAAACAAATTTTGTAGGAAACCGAGTCATGATTTTATAATTATTAGATTAACTTGTGCCCTTTGATTCTATCATAGTAATTACCAGGGTTTTTTAACTTACAGTACAAACAGATCTTATTTTAATTTCAAATCTGACGACATTCTTATAAGATTAGATTTCAAACTAATTACTGTTAATCAAATTTTGCATAATTTATATATGTACTGTTAAATATATATTTTGTCTAATATCTTCTGCATCACCTTTTTTAAATATTAATATTAATACTGCACTCTTCCAATCATCTGGTACATCTTTATCATTTAGACATTTGTCTATAACTTTGCTAAAAAATTTCTATTTCTTCACCTGCTTCTTTTAATATATCAATTACAATTCCATCATTACCTGGCACCTTCCCTTTCTTCATAAATTTAATTGCATGTCTCACTTCCTCATTCAAAATTCTGGGCAATTCGGAAGATATAATATGTATAGGAGGCACTTGTTCTTTATTACTGTATAATTCTTGATAGAAGTTTTCTACACATTTTATGATGTCATCTTTTTTTCTTATTGCAGGTATAAATTTCCTACCAATACCAAAATGTTGATTTACACTCTTTAGACTTTCATTCTCTTCTACAGCTTTCCTTGCTAGTTCACAATTATACTTTCTTATATCATTTTCAACTCTTTTCCGCACCATTTTACAAAATTCGATATTCAATCCTTTTCAATGCATCATTGTTGTATATCCTCAATCCTTCTTTTCTTCATAAATTCTCTAGTCTCAGTAGAAATTTTAATGGTCAATTGCTGCTTTTTTCTACCAGCTATCTTTGTTGCAGTTTTTAAAAGTGTATCGCTTATTTTTCTATTAATATCATTCAAATCTGAATCATGTGCAAAATCTACTAATACTTGAAACCAATTTGTAAGTTCTAATTTAAATTCATTAGAATGTTTCTGAAGATTAGGAATATCAACTGTAAATATTGTTTTTCTTAATAATTTTTGTCTCTCTAGTTTTGCATTAACATGTATCTTACATCTTACTAATCAATGATCACTTCCTGTGTTAAATTTATTAAGAACATTACAATCTTGAAATATGTATTTTCGGTTAATCAAAATATAATCCAATTCTGCGTACCTTCATTTACATTTTTCTCAAAAAAAGAATTCATAATATAAAGTTTTTCTTTTTCTGCAAATTCCACAAGTCTATGCCCTCTATCATTTCTATTACCATAACCAAAATTACCTACAGCATTTTCAACTTTCATTTGTTTACCAATTCTAGCATTAAAGTCTCCCATAACAATTTTAAAATGTTGTTTACTCTGATCAAAAGCTTTTGTACATCCATATAAAAATCTTCTATAACTTCATCACTATGAGAACTTGTTGGGGCATAAACCTGAATTATCTGCATTTGGTATCTGCTATTAAGTTATAAAACTAATCTTGCCACTCTGTCTGATACACCATCAATCTCCACAATGTTATTCTTTCATTTTTTATTTATAATGAATCCTACTCCACTTGTATTTCCAATATTTGGGCCTTTATAGTAGAGTATATGTCCACTTTTTAAATCAATTGTTTCTTCACCTATCAGTCTTTTATCAGTTTTATACAAATTTTTTACTAAGATAATTACAACTCGTCTACAGAAAACACTGGATTCCCACCAAGCAAGAGAACAAGCTGGATTTAAAAGTGGTTTTAGTACAGATCATACCCAGGTATTGAGAGAAATTATAGAAAGGACAAATGAATATGAGTTGCCATTATGCTTAGGATTTGTAGACTATGAAAAGGCATTTGTTTCTATAAACATTTATTCAGTGATTATTGGATCATCAAGGTGTAGATCCAGGATATTGTCATATTTTGAAGAATATTTATAAAAATGAAACAGCGACAATTAGATTACATAATGATGGTAGGAAAATCAACATTGAAAAGGGTGTAAGACAGGGTGACTCCATATCTCCAAAACTTTTTACAGCAGTGCTGCAAGAAGTATTTTGTGGATTAAAATGGGAAGATAAAGGAGTGAAAGTAAATGGAGATTATTTAAGTCATTTAGATTTTACAGATGATGTAGTTGTTTTTGCAAATAATGCTTTAGAGCTACAGGAAATGTTGCAGGAGTTATCAGATGAAAGTAAAAAAGTAGGACTGAAAATAAATGTTAAAAAGACTAAAGTAATGTTTAATAGATTTTCTCAAAATATGAAAATTAGGATTGATTATGATGAATTAGAAGAAGTTAACAGTTACAAATACCTTGGTCAGATTATTAATACAGATGGAAATATAATGGATGAAATTAAACATAGACTTAAACTTGGTTGGAGTACTCTTGGTAGAAATAACTTGATACTGAAAGAAAATATGCCTATGTGTTTGAAAAAGGTTTTTAATAAATGTGTTTTGCCAGTTCTTACTTATGGATCTGAAACTTGAACACTTAATAGAAGAGCAATAGAGACTTCAGACCACTAAAAGAAGTATGGAGAGATGCATGTTGGGAATAACAAGATTGGATCGAAAACGCAATGTATGGGTAATGAAACTGTAAGATTTGTATTCAAATCTTAGTTTCACCTTGGTTCTGTCATCATTCTACCTCTTACCCCTTTTAATATGGGTTTACATGGATTCTGATCTTGAATATTGGATTAGTGCGTAATAATATACAATATCTGTAAATGGTTTAAATAAATAAAATAAAAAATGTTATATATGCGCACATACTCCGATAGTTTTATTTAAAAATAACGCATTGCAAGGTATTATTAAATTGCCGTGCATAAGTTGTATAAAGTTAAATAATTCTATTAATTATTCTGATAGGTTTAAATAATATTTTAAATTATAAAAAAAAATCAATGATTATATTTTAAAACATAAACATATTATTATTTAGATCAGGTCCAGGTAATACTTAAATTATGAAAATAAATAATTCTCAATTAAAATAAAGATGTTTCTAAAATTCCCTTGGTAATTAAAGGCAAGTCATAGCGGGAGGGGGAAAGAGATGACAGAGCTAAAAAGGTATTTTAAACATACAGAAACAAAGAAAAAGGTTTGTTAAAAACAACTTTTATAAATTACGTCATGTAAAAGGTAAAATTTAAAAAGTGATCAGATTGAAATGCCAACCTGTATGACTATTGCATCCGTGACCTAAAGGGATGTATGGCACAGACCCGAGAGACTGCTGCATGGATGACGTATTTCTCGATGGATCCCAGAGATAAGGAAAAAGAGAATAAAATGACAACTGATTGTTAAAATAATCAATGAAAGGCTAGAACCAGAAACATTAATTCCAATTATACTGTTTATTATATTTCTTGGATCCAAATTTTATATCTAGCAATGTGCCAAGAGTAGGCGCCGTGCGACACTCCTCCAGACTGATGGCTATACAATATTAAAATTCCCACGAAAATGTGATAAACCTAGAATTCTGCTACTTCCGTTGAATAAATCTTCTAAATGTAACTGCCGTTGAACCAGGAAACTCGGACTCTCCAAACAGTGTGCACACTTAAATGAACTAAAGGTAACATGATACCCAAGAATAAAAATTGTTTTGGAACTCTAATTAAACTCTATATTTCTAATATATTAATTTCATTTTCAATTTCTACTATTATGTAATTCTAAAATTAAATATAAACAACTTTCTATAATAATACTATTTTATAATGAACTTCGTAAATTAATCTATCTACCATTATTCTACTTGGGTATCCAAAATTCTATTATATTCGTTAAGATTATATTTCATGCCCACGTGGTTTCCGAGCTGATGTTTTTTTATCTAATTCGCAGAAGAGCGACCCTCTTCTGCGACTTAATATCATAACAGTAAATCATATCGGTTAATAGATTTCAGTTCGGGAATCATATAATATTTTTAATATGTTTTATAAAGACGAGATCTATATTATTAGTTAGTGTATTTGTTAATAATGGGCTATCATTCATGTTAAGTTAGTTAAATCTTAAATAAAGCCATAATGTTAAGAAGAAAGGGAAGGGTTTTTAATGATAGTAAATTAAATACTAGTCATGTGGAGATTGGGGATAGATTTATATTATCTTGCCAAGCATAGAATAAATAAATGCGTTTGCATTAAGAGTTGTGAACTGCCTAGTTATTGATACATGAATTTTTATATTGCAGAAATGTAAAAGAGATACTATTGCAGAAATGTAAAAGAGATACTGTAAACATTTTGTTCTCGCACTTAAGGAGCATACAAAATTATAATAGCATGGGACCTTGCCATGCGGTCGGGATGGAAAGGCTACGACCTCATACCGATACCGTGCTCATGACCATTCCCCTAAGGGCTCCGACCCGATGTTTGGCCGACCCTCTTCCTATTCCAATAGTAATTAGCTTGTCATGCGGTCGGGGATGGAAAGGCTACGACCTCATACCGATACGCGCTTGTGATGTACCTACAGGGCTCCAATCAGACGTTTGATCATCCCACCAGCCTCCCAACATTTCTTCTGGAAAGCCGATTCTCTTATAGCTCGGCAGTATCCAGGCTACCACAGGTCGATTTAATAAGTTATAAAGTTTATGCTGCGTCTACCTCCACTCCTCCACATCTGTTAATCTTTAGTAAATTATTAGAATAGATATTAATATTATAAAGCAAATGGGATGATAGCTTTGTGAACGAATGCACTCCTCATTAAGATATCGTAGCGTGTCTCGTAACATTCGCCACTTAAACGGGAGGCATGGGATGTAATTTATATTGATATTTAGGTAGCGTACTATATTTACCTATGTAAATTAACCACAATTAAATATTTAAATTATCTATATCCATGTCTATGTCTGCTTAATTTAAATAATAATTAGTATCACTCATATCAATGAATATTAGAATATAGTAGTAGTCCGTAAGGTGAAACCATTAGTTAGAGTGTCTTGTTTACCTGACCACTGGGCCTAGAAAATAATGCTATTGTTAGGGTAGATGCGTTGTCATGTGGGTTTGTTGTGAATAAATTTACTATGTTCGAATACGGTATCACAGGCCCTGAACCCACCTGTTATGCCGCCATTCGAACGTGGTGGTGAAATTTTGCAACATGTTAACAAGGCATATGAAATCTTACCGTTACATAGTATATTTTTTTAGCCGCTGACGCCACAACGTGGGCCGAATACGAAATACCCTGAGATCGAAAAAAAAAAGAAAGAATTTTTTTTATTAAATTTTTCTTTCGTTCATATATTGTTTTATAACTACTATATATATAAATAAATCAAATGAGATATTGAGCAGGCAGCGGACATGGAATGGGTACGAAAGTATGTAAAAGGGTGATGACGAAACATACTCGGATCTGAAAATATATATATATAAAATAATGAAAATATGTAAGAAAGCCAGAGGAGTAATGGCAGCAGCAAATTATAATAGATAGGGGTAGCAGCCAGAGTAGGGCAGAATAAGTGGAAACCATAATGGGAAGAGTAGATATAGCCATAGTACTGGGGGAGTTTAGCAATAAGCCATTGGATATAAGAACAACAGACAGCAAATATAATAGCTAGTTATAAGTCATTAGATATAACAAAAGCGAACCATGGACGAAGTGGAAGAAGTTGGCAAATTAGAAGCACAAAAGAACAGAGAGACTTCCAGATAAAGTTCATAGAGGAAATATTTAGGCAGGAATGGAAAAAGATGAGGAAACTATATGAACGAGAAAAGAAATCAAGAGAGAAAGAAATGAGGGAATGGTGTGAACAAGAAAGGCAATTAAGAAAGAAAGAAATGGGGGAGTTAAAAGAATGCATAATTAACAAAATAAAAAGGATAAAGCAGGAGGAAGGACAAAACCATGAAAAGAGTGAAGGATTTGAAGTGGATGATCCAGTAGAAAAGCAAGAAGAGGATGTCGCACCAGAACTACCAGCTATGACCGAGAATATAAAAGCGAGCAGCCCCAGAACAGATACGGAAAAACAGGAACAACAGGAGACTGTGGGTGCACAAAGTTATCTGGCCAAGTTTATCCATATTAAAATTTTTAAAGGAGAAATAGGGGAGAACCCCCAAGAACATCTCAAGAGTATCCAAGATTTCCTCCTAATCCACCAAGCAGGGCAGAGTGAGCAAATCGCCATCGCCGGCCACCATCTATATGGACACGCCAAACAATGTTGGAATCTAATCAAAAAGAAACCACAGACCATGAAGAAGTATAAAGAAATGCTGCTCAAACATTATTGGAGCGACGAACGCCAAAGCGAAATATTTAATACACTATGTCAAGAAAAATACTGAGTTGGAACAACAAAAATGCACACGCAATTCTTCCTGCGTCAAGCAAGCCGGCTGAAATCTTTGACAGCATTTACCTTGTCAGAAACACAGATTATTGGCATCGTCCAGTGGAACATGCCACTGCCCATTCAGCAGTTGATGGCAGGGAGCCGGATAAAGGAGGTAGAAGACACGATGGAGTTTTTAACTACGCTTGATTTTAGCTATTGGTCTAAAGACACCCTGGAAAAAGTACGGAAACCGGAAAGTTAAAGATAACCAATAATGGCAAGAAGTGGATATCACCCGCATGACCCAGGAATCTAATTAAAACAATTCCGTAGGATCGTCGAAATCGTGGAAGGAATGGGAAAAGAAAAATAAAACGAGCCAGTTAACCCATATGTTATGATAATACGCATTAATGTATATAAAGAAAAAAAAGAGGGGGTGTAGAAGCTAGGAAGTTAATCACTGATCCAAGTATGATATCATTGTACCCTTAAAATCCAGTTTTTTTTTTTGTTTTAAGCAATGGTCATGAATTCTAGGAGGTTTTTTTTTTATATATATTATGTTATTCTGTTTTAATTTTGTATTTTCCTCTTTATTAAAATGGGAGGATTCATTTATTACCACCCATTCCGAGTAAGGGAATATGAAACTGTTAGATTTTTTATTCAAATCTTAGTTTCACCTTGGTTCTGTCATCATTCTACCTCTCGCACCTTTTAGTATGGGTTTACATGGATTCTGACCTTGAATATCGGATTAGTGCGTAATAATGTACAATATCTGTAAATGGTTTAAATAAATAAATAAAAAAAGTTATATATACGCACATACTCCGATAGTTTTATTTAAAAATAACGCATTGCAAGATATTATTAAATTGCTGTGCGTAAGTTATATAAAGTTAAATAATCTTATTAATTATTCTGATAGGTTTAAATAATATTTTAAATTATAAAAAAAATCAATAATTATATTTTAAAACATAAACATATTATTATTTAGGTCAGGTCCAGGTAATATTTAAATTATGAAAATAAATAATTCTCAATTAAAATAAAGATGTTTTTAAAATTCCCCTGCTAATTAAAGACAAGTCATAGCGGGAGGGGGAAAGAGATGACAGAGCTAAAAAGGTATTTAAAACATACAGAAACAAAGAAAAAGGTTTGTTAAAAACAACTTTTATAAATTACGTCATGTAAAAGGTAAAATTTAAATAGTGATCAGATTGAAATGCCAACTGGTATAACTATTGCATCCGTGACTTAATGGGATGTATGGCACAGACCCGAGAGACAGCTGCATGGATGATGTATTGCTCGATGGATCCCAGTGATAAGGAAAAAGAGAATAAAAAGACAACTGATTGTTAAAATAATCAATGAAAGGCTAGAACCAGAAATGTTAATTCCAATTATGCTGTTTATTATATTTCTTGCGATCCAAATTTTATATCTAGCAATGTGCCAAGAGTAGGCGCCGTGCGACGCTCATCCGGACTGATGGCTATACAATATTAAAATTCCCACGAAAATGTGATAAACCTAGAATTCTGCTACTTCCGTTGAATAAATCTTCTCCTAAATATAACCGCCATTGAACCAGGAAACTCAGACTCTCCAAACAGTGTGCACACTTAAATGAACTAAAGGTAACATGATACCCAAGAATAAAAATTGTTTTGGAACTCTAATTGAACTCTGTATTTCTAATATATTAATTTCATTTTCAATTTCTACTATTATGTAATTCTAAAATTAAATATATACAACTTTCTGTAATAATACTATTTTATAATGAACTTCGTAAATTAATCTATCTACCATTATTCTACTTGGGTATCCAAAATTTTATTGTATTAGTTAAGATTACATTTCATGCCCACGTGGTTTCCGAGCTGATGTTTTTTTCATCTAATTCGCGGAAGGGCTACCCTCTTCTGCGACTTAATATCATAACAGTAAATCATATCGGTTAATAGATTTCAGCTCAGGAATCATATAATATTTTTAATATGTTTTATAAAAGACGAGATCTATATTATTAGTTAATGTATTTGTTAATGGGATATCATTCATGTTAGGTTAGTTAAGTCTTAAATAAAGCCATAATGTTAAGAAGAAAGGGGGGGGGTTTAATGATAGTAAATTAAATACTAGTCGTGTGGAGATTGGGGATAGATTTATATTATCTTGCCAAGCATAGAATAAATAAATGCGTTTGCATTAGAGTTGTGAACTGCGTTAGTTATTGAACATGAATTTTTATATCACAGAAATGTAAAAGAGGTACTGTAAACATTTTGTTCTTGCACTTAAGGAGCATACAAAATTATAATAGCACGGGACCTTGTCACGCGGTCGGGGATGGAAAGGTTACGACCTCATACCGATACCGTGCTCGTGACCATTCCCCTAAGGGCTCCGACCCGATGTTTGGCCGACCCTCTTCCCATTCCAATAGTAATTACCTTGTCATGCGGTCGGGGATGGAAAGGCTACGACCTCATACCGATACCGCGCTTGTGACGTACCTACAGGGCTCCGATCCCACATTTGATCATCCCACCAGCCTCCAACATTTCTTCTGCGATTATCCTTTTTAAAAAGCCGATTTTCTTATAGCTCGGCAGTATCCAGGATACCGCAGGTCGCTTTAATAATAATTATAGTTTCTGCTGGGTCTAACTCCACTCCTCCACATCTGTTAATCTTTAGTAATTTATTAGAATAGATATTAATATTATAAAGTAAATGGGATGATAGCTTTGTTAACGAATGCACTCCTCATTAAGATATCATAGCGTGTCTCGTAACATTCGCTACTTAAACGTGAGGCATGGGATGTAATTTATATTGATATCCAGGTAGCGCAATATATTTACCTATGTAAATTAACCAAAATTAAATATTTAAATTATCTATATCCATGTCTGTGTCTGCTTAATTTAAATAATTAGTATCACTCATATCAATGAATAGTAGAATATAGTAGTAGTCTGTAAGGTGAAACCATTAGTTAGTCTCTTGTTTACCTGACCACCGGGCCTAGAAAATAATGCTATTGTTAGGGTAGATGTGTTGTCATGTGGGTTTTGTGAATAAATTTACTATGTTCGAATACGGTATCACAGGCCCTGAACCCACCTGTTATGCTGCCATTCAAACGTGGTGGTGGACTTTTGCAACATGTTAACAAGGCATACGAAATCTTACCGTTACAGTAAGAAAACAAACAGGTGTTACTGACCTCATTGAAAAAATTAAAAGACTGAAGTGGAGTTGGGCTGGACATATTGTTAGAAGAGATGATAACAGATGGACAATTGAAATTTTAAACTGGATTCCATGACATTGTAAAAGACCCAGAAAGAGACCACATGTGAGATGGGTGGATGAAATAAGAAAGTGTGCAGGGGTGATGTGGAGAAGAGAAGCTAAAGATAGGAAAACATGGATTGAACTTGGAGAGACCTTCATCCTGCAGTGGATTGATAATGGTTGATGATGATGATATATTTTGTCAAAGGTTTCTACATAAAAACCGTAACCCCAAAATCAAAGACATCTTTTTCAATGCGTGTGCATATATATTATATTAATGCCATCAAAAATATTCCAGACAATAAAGATAGTAATCACATTCAAATATATATATAACATTATTACATCTCAGTCTATCCATGAATAAATTTATCATATCATAGCAGTCATTTCTATAGTGTTTAGTAATGGCCAATTCACTTTTCCAATGAGAAAATATAAATTGTGGGGAAAAATAACATATTTATACTTTTTAAAATTATGTATTGCACCAGTTCTGGTATATAGGTTCAAACCCTTTAATGTTCATTTCCAGATAAGTAATGGGGCATTTTCTTAATAAAAATTTTAAAAAAATTTCAAACATTTTTTAATTATATTTAATTAATGGGTTGCAAGTCTTGCAATGGCTGTACAATTCAAATGAAGTATTCATGTTTATTAAACTTTGAAAAAAAATGAAAAAAAAATTATAACAAATTTTTTTCTGAAAGTTAAATTTTTAATAGAAAAGAATTTTTTATTTTGTGGTAACATTATCTCTGTAATTAGCAAATCTCCCAATCTGGTAATTTATTTATTTTGTAAAAAAAAAATTAATTAATTAAAAATCAAAAATTAAGATAAGTAAAATTTTGTTAATTTGGTTTAAGTGGATTTCAGAAATTGTTGCTATAAAAAAAGTATTTTTGTACTCTTTCTGCTTTGAACCCTGTTACAAGATAAAGGGACACTAGATAGTCACATATATATGTAGATGGGGAAATGACATGTTTATTTGAGACAAAATGACTAAACAGTTTAACCAAGATAGGTTGGGGGGGAGGGGATTGTGCTCATTGTTTTGATGGAGTGTGTGTCTATATTATTAAATAATCAAATGTAAAAAAAAAAAAACTTTCTGGAAGATGTATAATTTATATATATAATTTCTGTAATTTTAATTTAAAGAAAATATGCCGGTGATGGAAAATGAAACAGATGTTTATCTCTGAAATGCTATTTGCATTACCTATTGTGACTAGTTATTTTTAAAATTTTCAATCGGACTGCTTTAAAACAAAACTTGCTAAAAGGTACTCTTTTGTCAAAAAAATGAGAAGACAAAAGAGGCTGGATCTGAAACTGTGGTATGCTGCAGGACAGAGTAGATTGGATAGGATAAGAGTAAAAATACCAAACATTTTTGGGAGTTATGGGAAAGATTTCATCAGACGAAAGAAATAGAACTTTTTAGAATAAAAGAAAAAAATATATAAATAGAAAAAAAAATCAAGGGCGAATAATTATTATAATGATTTTGGACTGATTCTTATTGCTTTGTTAATGTTGATGCTGTTTATTAATTACTATTCTTGGTAATTGAAATATGCTATTGGAACAAAATTAAATGTGACCAGCATGATGTGGGGGGTAACCTAAATGTGCTGGGCTTTTATCCGCTTCACAAAGGGAAAAAATGATATGTGATCCTGTCATCGATCAAAGTTGAAGTCCACGACCAAACCCATTGTCACAAGATATTATAGCTCATCACTGTTTCCTAGAAAGTATCAAAGATATTTTAGGGCAATCTCTATGGTTATAGTTTCACTTAGTAAGCTTACTTTTTTGTGTGTATATGAACAATCTGGAAACTAAAGGTAATCTATGTTATTTTTAGTTTATAATCATATTAATTATAAATCATATATTTACAGTTTGTAGTTTATATTTGAAATCATGTAAACAACATTAAAACAAACTAATTAATCTTTGTATCAAATAATTCCTTTTTAACAATTAAAAATACATTTATGCTTGCATTTTATTAAACAATTGAGCATCATTATTTAGTTTCTTATTTCCATAATTGTTCATTTAATCAAATTGTATGTACACATTTTCAAATAGTTTAGTGTGATCTACCCTTATTAACCTGCCCTGAATGAGCTAGCTAGTGGCCGGGCTTCCCATTAGAGCGGTATCATCAATCATTAATCCGTCAGTATAATTCTTATGTAAACCATAGGATCAGCGCTTAGAATCAGATAATACTAATGTCCATAAATATGCTGATCAGTGAATATTTATTAGATTTGGAAAAGTTAATGTCGAGTATATATATATGATTACATTTATTTTTTTATAGGAGATTAGTTTTAGAATAACTTATCTCCAGGTCCATGACTACTATAAGGTCATCTCGTTAATTTATAAATGATTTAATACAAATAGCATATGATCAACCATGAGAGTTGACCAAATATATGTGGGTGAAAGGTGAACTACCCGTTACACTGAACTGAGGAGAAGGAAGCAAAATTATTACTTGAAAAAAAAGATTCAACCACTTCTGTAAATTGCTTTTGAATTATCGCACCTGATGTAAGCTTACCTGTTGTATAAAGAATTGGAAAAGTCCAACTTTTATAAGTGCTGATCACATTTGTTCACCAGAAATAACTTATAGATTGTTTTCCCTAGATGTTATATAAATAGTCTATGGAGAGGTGAGAATAAAATTCATGTAAAAAGAAGTAATCTCACAGCCAATGCTGTCTAAGAGACCAGTAACAAATACAGAATTACTATAGTACATATGTATATTGTGAAAAGATAGTATATAAAACAGGAAGATAGACTGCCCCTGTTGTAGAAGTATCAATCACTATTAACCATGGAAATGAACTTTCAAGCCACAATTATGGCAAAAGAGCAAAGTAATCTTGAAAATATATGCACACTGATCAACCTATTCACATGTACAATTCTAGAAGAAAAAATGTACATACTTTGAACTATAAATTAAAATGACTTTCAAACCATAGGTGAGAATACGATTATTTTGTTTATTGTATGATGATTTTTTATTATTATTGAGTGGTTTGTATTTAAAATTTCAAATATTTTTTTTTTGTTTGTGACTATGTATTTTAAATAATTATTTTTAGTTTCTGAGTAATAAAAAAAATCTTATATTTCTAGACATTAAAGGAATATTTAAAACACTTTTGGGTGCTGATGTAATATATGCTCAAGGCTATTTTGAATTTTAAAACCTACCCAAAAACCACACTGATATATCCAAGCAATAAATGACCGATTATCAACACGTGGTTTCAAAAAATGGTGGTTATAAAATCTCAAATTTCATCATTAATTAAAAAATCAAAATGCAAATTTTGCAATGCAATTGTCATTGAAACTAAAATCTATAGTGGCTCACAAATTGACCCCTCAGTACAACTAAATTAGGGAAGGTACTGTGCATGCTCCAGAGATTCAGCATCTACCTCAGGAGGCACAGGTCTGCTCATAACACCAGATTGTTCATTTGAATCATTCAAAATCATATACATATATGCAAATCTACTAACAGTAACTATTAAACATCAAATCATCACACGATTTATTTAAAAATAAAAATCTTAATTTTCATCAATATTTAAAAAATAAAAAAACCTATATTTCATCAATATCTCCACGTTATTACAAAATAGCCATTATTTCACATTTAATTTAAAAAAAACAACAGATTTTCAGCTATAATTATGAAACAAAAACCCTACTTTCATAGTTATATTTTATTAAATCATGTGACTAAATACTTTGCATTAACATATGTTATCACAATTTACATAATTCTTTCAAAAATCAAAATGCAACTTAAGTTTGCTATAACCCTATGAAAGAAATCAAAAGGCAATTTAAGTTTTCTACTTTTAAAAAATAAACTCCTGATTTTCAACAGTATTTCATGGAGTAATCAAAAAATATAAAAACCTAATTAACCTACTTTTCATTAATATTTAAAAAATTAAATTTCATCAATATTTAAAATATAAAAGATTTTCAACAGTATTTTTTGGTGGGTTTTAAAATTCAAAATGGTGCCAAGTGCATACTACATCAGCCCCAAATTTATAGTACTTAAAAAAAGTAAATGAAAAAACAATAAAATTGAAAAAAATATTGATTAATAAACTCATCAAACCAAGCTTACAAATTATTAAAGATTATAAGTTGTAAAATACTAATTATATAGCTGTAGTAAAGAATCTATTATTATTTTCTGATTATTATTATATATATTATAAGCCAAAAGATTATAACATAAAATACGAATGTTAATAAATAATGCTGGTGCAAAGGACCATAGTTTGCAGGGATGTGAGACGGGGACAGGTTTCTAAAATATGAATTATACTATATGCCAAAAGATTATAACTTATAAAATATAAAATAATGCATATTATTTTCACACATAATAGGATTTTAGTTTTTTCTTACCAGAAATTCTTAGTTTGCTACTGTTCATCACTTGAAATGTATACGAGCTCTAAAAATTGGTTTGCTTCATTTCACCCATGTAGTTACAAAATTGCCATTATTTCACATGTAATAAAAAAAAAATTTCAGCGATAATTATAAAACAAAAATGCTATTTTCATAGTTATACTTTATCAATTTATATGACTAAATACTTTGCATTAACATATGTTACTGTAATTTACACAAATCTTTCAAAATCAAAATGCAATTTACGTGTGTTATAAGCCTATGAAAGAAAAGACAATTTATGTTTTCACTTTAAAAAAATAAGGCCTGATTTCAAATGGTATTTCATTTTATTACATGTGAAATAATGGCGATTTTGTAATAACATGGATGAAATGAAGCAAACCGATTTCTAGAGCCTGTATAGATTTCAAGTGATCAACAGTAGCAAACCAAGAATTTCTGCTTAAAAAAAACACTAAAATCATTATTATTTGTAAAAATAATATGCTTTATTTCATATTTTATAAGTTATAATCTTATAATTCGTATTTTACAACTTATAATCTTTAAATATTTGGAATTTGTATACTTGGTTTAATCGGTTTATTGATTAATATTTTTTGCATTTTTTTTAGTATAATTCATATTTTACAAGGTATAATCTTTAAGTATTTGGAATTTGTAAGCTTGGTTTGATTAGTTTATTAATTAAAATTTTTTTCAATTTTTTGTTTTTCCTTTCTTTTTTCTGTTTAAGTATTACAAATTCGGGACTGATATAGTACGCACTTGGTGCCATTTTGAATTTTAAAACAGACCCAAAACCACTGCTGACACATCATTTATCACTTGGATTTGTCAACGGGGCTTTTTTGGGTGGGTTTTAAAATTCAAAATGGAGTTGAGTGCATACTACATCAGCACTCACACTTTTGTAACATTTATTAAATTGTTAATTTTATTATCAGTCTTCTTATTCTTAGAAGCCTGTTAAAAAATTACTAACATATAAGTATGCACATGTGATCTATATAATTAATTATCTAACAAAGATTGAAATGTAACATTTATGGGTAAATACTAATTGAGAAATTAAGAATCATAATGGCTGGTGCTTATTAATTGCAATTATTTCCTTACTGCACGATCAGTTGGCTAACTGGTGATATCAGTAAAATTGTGCACAGCTGTAAAAGAGATTAATAGTCCAATAAGTTTTATCTTTGATCATCGTAACAAGGTAGTATGCATGGAATGAGTAACAACCAAATACCCCTGAGCTGACTGGTACAGATATGATATGGTGGCATATCTATATATTAAATGAATTGTTAGTTGATAAGTGGTTGGTACAGTATATAAAGACTTGATTTATAAATAAGTAATAGAATATTAATAGACTATTGTCAAAGACTTAAATGAATTAATTCATAAAACAAAAATACTTCCAAATCAATCAATAGTAGTAAACGGTAAAAAAAAAAAGTCATACTAAATATATGTAATATTCCAAAAAAAAAAAAAAGAATTTACTCTCACAATATAAATATCATTTCCCAACAATGATTAAAGATTGATTTATCCTCATATTTTTTTTCCAAATAAAAATTTTAGCTCACAAAATCTTATTATTGAATTTAAATGATTAAAATTAAAGTAAAAAATATAACAACATTGTATATAATCAAAGATAAAGGCCAAAATAAAACTAAAATAAATTAAAACCAAATTAATTAAGTAATGTAAAAGCTGAATTATACAAATATTCATATTGGATCATTTAAATTTTTCAAAATATTCTTAAAAATAGCAATCATTGAAGTAATTCATATACAAATTGAATAAATTATACCAGAATAATAAAGTTAGAAAAAATAAAATATATTTAAAAAGTATAAGAAAAGACGTTTATGCTGATAAAATAATTAGGCATTAGAGTATTATGACCATGAAATAATAATTTTCCATTTTTGCCAATTTGTTAAGCTATTTTTCTAGCATCTCAATTTTTGAACTTCATCATAAACTTTAAAATATTTAGTTAGTCATTTGGCAAGTTATGTAACATTTGAAGACTGGAATTTGATCAAAAAAACTTAATTGAATCTATAACTTTAACATTATAATAACCTAAATTCTTAATACTGATTTTTAAATAGATTCATTATAAAAACTGAATTTATAAACAGATATGAAATAATCAATTGAATTTCTTATAGTATTCAAAAATCACTTTTGAATATTTTTAATAAAAATTATGTCATCTTTCAAGTTGAAGATTTTTTATAATACCAGATTGTAAACCATTTAAAATGTGATAAAAGTTTTGCTACTCACAGTAAAAATATAATTTTAAAATTTAATAATAAATAAGCAGTGCTTTCAGACAATCATCTGTTTTCAGTGATAAATATAATCTCAATTCCTGTAGCTACCACATTATGCAATTTTTGAAAATGCTAACTGGCAATTAAGTCTATTATTTAATTAGATAATACTACCTTTCATTTTTCTTGCTTTTATAATTTGTTCTTGATGGTACACCTCATTAAATATAAAATTAACAAAGAGAGTAAAGAATAAATTTTTGACTTTTTCTTTTTTTAAAATGTATTTAGATTGCTTTTACAGTTTTGAATGGCATCTGAATTTATATATATTATTCCTATAATTTTTCCCTATTCTTTTGATTTGTTAATCATGTTGAACAGATAGAACTCTGAAAAAACATTAAATAGTAGCATTTTTGTATTAACATCTACGTTCAATCCACAAATGATTATTTATGCATTTGAATTTAATTCTGTTTAGTGATTTAATAATAATCTTATGCTCATATCTATTACTTAATAATTCATATATTTTTACAAATTATTTAATTTCTCAACTGTTAAATTTATATTTTTGTACAATTAATTTCCTTAAGCTCATCAACTAAAATATCAGATTCTGAATAGACAAAACCATAACAAGTACCAGTTGAATAAACATTTTAAAACCTAAATTTGAATTACAAATGCCTGACATGACTAATTCAACATTTATTTTTATCCATTCTTGTGACAGACATTTGTTATATTAAGCACTTTTCAAATTATCAGCTATGTATTTAATTCTATGATGAATAAATACACAGTTTAAAAGCCTTATATACAACTCATTATGATCCCAATAATATTATATTATAACATGTTTTAAAAGATACTAATATGTAACTGCAAATTTTTACTATACATAAACAAACCATTGATTAAATGGTACTGATCTAAGCTATCTATATTCAATTTTATCTTTAGTTGAATCTGCTTTGACATAAAAAAATACGGTACTTGTGAATAATTCAACCGATGATGTTTTTGACTTACCGATTTCCCTTCCGGTAGACATCGACGTTTTTTGCATGACAACGTTGTCATGGTAACCAAGTGACTGGCATGATTAATCCATCAGAGAGTCAATTTTTTTTTTCCCACCCGCAAGATTTAAAATTCGTAGAGAGGTTTGGGAAATTTTTTGATTTTTCTGTCTATTGCGATTTTGCTATCCACGGCATCACAGTTACTTTTTTGAGCTGTTAATTCGGATAAAGTGTTTTATTTATCTGTTTATTTTAAATTTACAAAAAGTTTTTGTTAATATTTCTACAATTCTGAAACTTACATTCAATTACGTTTAATGTGTAAATAATTTATTCTCCGGTAAAGTGTTTTTTATTTATCTGTTTATTTTAAATTTACAAAAACTTTTTGTTAATATTTCTACATTACGTTTTTAATGTGTAAAAAATTTGAAATAATTTTTTAAATCAATTTTGCAATATGCAGTACGTTTTAAAAATTACCAAATGCATGTAAAAGTGCGGCGTTTTCTGGACGCCATTAATACCAGATTTGCATTAGATCGCGTCTTTTTTATTTAGGTGTTTATTTAAAATTTACAAAAAGTTTTTGTTAATATTTCTACAATTCTCAAACTTATTTACAAAAAATATTTGTTAATATTTCTACAATTCTCAAACTTACATTGAATTACGTTTAATGTGCAAATAATTTTCAATAATTTTTTAAAACAAATTTTGAATATACATTATCAAATGCATGTGATAACAAGGACGCCATTAATGCCAGATTCGCATTAATTCGGGTAAAGTACTTTTTGTTAATAGTTCTACTTTACGTTTTTAATGTGTAAATAATTTGAAATAATTTTTTAAATCAATTTTGCAATATGCAGTACGTTTTTTAAATTACCAAATGCATGTAAAAGTGCAGCGCCATTAATACCAGATTTGCATTAGATCGCATCTTTTTTATTTAGGTGTTTATTTAAAATTTACAAAAAGTTTTTGTTAATATTTCTACAATTCTCAAACTTATTTACAAAAAATATTTGTTAATATTTCTACAATTCTCAAACTTACATTGAATTACGTTTTAATTTTATTTTTAATTTCTGAATTATATCATATAGCTATGAGAGTAATACAATGTCTGATATACGTGTATGCCGGGCCTGCGGCCTGACAAAAACATCCGGAGCCCCCCCCCCGCCAATTCCAGCGCTACGCGCTGCTGTATTTTAAAATTGAGAATATTTTGACGCATGCATGTGCATTTTTTTTTTTAGTACTTGCCTGACCTGTGTCAGATATTTTTCATTTTTGAATATTTTTTAGCATGTGACCTGGATAATTCAACCGATGACGTATTACCCTGAAGGCATATCAGTCTACAATTGAATTATGTTTTAATTTCATTTTCAATTTCTGAATTGTATCATACAGAAAATTATTTTTCGTAATTTATTCCAGTAAACTGTTTTTTATTTATCTGTTTATTTTAAATTTACAAAATCTTTTTGTTAATATTTCTACAATTCTCAAATTATTTTTCGTAAATTCATCAATTATAAAAACTTTTTGTTAATATTTCTACAATTCTCAAATTATTTTTCGTAAATTCATCGGCAATTATAAAAATTACAGGGTGCGACGCCATTAATACCAGATTTGCATTAAATCGCGTCTTTTTAATTTAGCTGTTTATTTAAAATTTACAAAAAATTTTTGTTAATATTTCTACAATTGAATTACGTTTTAATTTAATTTTTAATTTCTGAATTGTATCATACAGAAAATTATTTTTCGTAAATTCATCAGCAATTTTTAATTTCTGAATTATATCATACAGAAAATTATTTTTCGTAAATTCATGGGCAATTATAAAAATTACATAGGTGTACGCCAAGCCTAACGGCTTGTCAAAAACACAAAGGGCCCCCCCGCCAACTCCAGCGCTATGCGCTGTTTTTTATAATTGAGCATAATATAGGGTGGTTTTATAAATTAGAATATAGTTTTTTCTAAATTATTTTGACACATGCATGCACATTTTTATTTTTATTTTTTTTTACTATTTGCCTGACCTGCATCAGATTTTTGCCCTTTTTTTTTTGTTTTTTATCACGTAACCTGCGTCACATTTTTTTTCTTTTTTTTTTTTATGTTTAATTTTTTTTTTAATTTTTATATTTTTGCCATGTTTTTTTGTTTTTTACCACGTGATCAATTGATGACGTATTACCCTGAAGGCATATCAGTCTAATGTTGCGTTTTTAACGTACCGTGTTCCCGTGATCTGCGGGCACATTTTAGCGATTACATGTGTCCGCAAATCACTTGGAGACGTTATCTTAAAAATCGCAAGATTAGACTGATATGCCTTCAGGGTAATACGTCATCGGTTGAATTATATACAAGTACCAAAAATACTTGGATTAACAATTGAAGATTCTTCTGATTTGGAAAAGGGATTTATCATAATATTATTACATAATTTATGAATTCGATGTGTATAATCTAAAAACCTCATTACTTTTCATTGACGGGTCTTTTTTTTTTTTTTTTGCTGAGTTTTAATATTATTTATCTTTTCAATTTAATTGGTTTTAAAAAAATGAGAGGGCAAAAAATATGGCCAATTGTAAATTTTCAAGATTTCTTTTGATTTCTTGTAATATTACCTAATACTGATTCATAAAATTAATGAAGTATAATTTCAAACATCCTCTCTTTATTCATAATTGAGATTTGTTTGGAATTTTTATTCTTATTATTTATCTGTAAAATTTTTTTAGTTTCTTTGTTTGCATTTTAAAAAGTGGGGGGGGGGGCTATCACATTATAGACTTTCATGAAAACAGTAATTGTCAGCTACATTCTGTACAAATTGCAAATAAAACAAACAATCCAAATAAAAATGAACTGGCTGGCTTTGAAAAAGCAACTACAAATTTATAAATAAAAAAAAAAAGATTAAAATAAAACTTATTTCTTATTTAATTATATTCCCACAGCCCAATATATTTTTTTTATTTCATAAAACCCCCAAAAAAGGCATCACCCCTTCGTATGACAATGTAATTAACTTGCCAGCATGGTTATGCAATGCAAAATTACTCTGAACTCCTACTTACCTTTCTTTTTCTCCATCATAGATGGCCCAAGGTCTACTATAAGGAGGTTTATTTTTACTTTTTTAAAAAACTCTAAAAAATCATAATAATAATAATAATAAAAGAATTTAAATGAACATCTTCAAATCTAATGTTTACATTTGCTTTTCAAATAAAAACATTTTATCAATATTAATGAAGAACACAAAGTTTATTTTAAAATTAATTTCTAACATGGGAAAAAAAAGATATATCGTGCACCAAGAAAATGTTTTTTACCTTTTAGTTTTCTATTGTACTTTTTAACTATTTACGAATCTAGATATTAGGTACATGAAGTATGTTGAATCTTTATAGATTAGTTGTGCCAGAGTTATTTTATGATGTAGATGCAGTGTTTTAAAGAAGCAAAGAAAAAATTGAATGTAAGTATCCAAGTAGATAGATATCAAAATATTTATTTTGTATTTTTATATTTCTATCTTGATCTTGACAAATGTACTTTCTATAATTTAAAGAGAAAATTTTTATCATCTAAATCAATTTTGGATAACCTTAATTTTAAAACAATCTCAAAATTATTGATATCTGAAATAAGTAACTGAAAGCTATACAATATATTAAACCATATTATATAGCATTGGGATATTAAAATTAATCACAGTAAAGGCAAATTCTTGCAATTTGTAGATCAAAAATCAGATTTTTCAAAATTGCACAGCAGATGGGTCACACAAGATTTAATATTTGATTCATTACTAAAGCATTAACAACAGACTGAAAATGTGCATAAGTAATGCTAGTGAATAATTATTAAGAAGTATTTCTATTTTTACTATGAATAACTCATTCTATATAATGTGAATGAAAGACATTTATGAAGCTGCATTCAATCAATATAAATAGCTCGCAAGTTGCATGAGGCTTTTTTATCATGATAAACATAAAGGCATTTTTTATTTACTTTAAAAGTGAAATTTAATGATCAACAAAAATCAATAATTACAATACATAGTAATAAACTAGAAACAAAGTTAATTGTCCCTTATGAAGATAAATAAATAAGTATTTTTATGACACTAGAGAGGAAAAATATGTTTTTTTTCCATATTTCTTCTTTGATTCAGGCTTATTATAGAATAATTACTATGTATGGTGAATGCCTAAATAATAAAAATTCATGAAATAATCAAACTGTCAAAGTAATTTTAATACTTTGCTTTGTTTTAAAAAAATTTGAATTTATATTACATATACATTGAATCCGTTATGTTCTGTTACTAAAACAATGTTCAAATACAACCACAACCTTTCAAAAATCACCTCCAATTTTATGGCTCTTTTAATTTATTTTTTTTGTTGGAATATTTAAATGTCTTTTTATATTAACAAGATTGCAGACTTATGCAATAATCTATAATCCTGCAGTAAAGCGAATAAACAAGCCGGTTACATAGCTACAACTGATGGAGAACTGACAAGAAATGCTTATGCACCATTCAAATCTTAATTCATACTTTTTTTTAAAAAAAAAAAAAACATCTTTTAATTGTTCAACATAAAGTAAAAAGAATACAAATTAAATAAAATTATGATTTGAAAAGATAACTCAAAGATGGCAACATATTATAAATTACACATCAGGGATTTATGAATTACTTTCTTGTAAAACTGTGAATATTTAATTTCTACTTCAAAATCTATTTTAATATTTTTTATTATAAGTTCAAATGATAGTTTATAAATGCCTTTTTATTAATTATAGTTTATATTAATAGTTTAGAAATCAATGTTTGTGTGGAGAGAGGCGGTGGTGTATAAATCCTATTGAATTATTGTTTGTTAAATAAACACATATAGTAGGTTTGTCAATAGAAATATATGTCAATATGATGGATGCACACTGCAATACTTTCTGAGAATGGGAATCTCATTAATAAACTTGTGTATCTATAAAAATCTGAACTTAGGCTTCACAGAAGATGCCGATATTTTTTTTTTTTTAAACAAATATTATTTTGTTATTTAAAATTAAAAGTTTAAAAACAAAATGGTTACTTTTTTTTTTTCATGCAAAGTTATAAGTGACATCAGAATCTCAAGTGCATTCTTTTTTTTTTAAGTGTCATAGCATCGGCCAGGACGTGAACCCGCAACCCAGGCAACTGCCTGCTAGTGCAAGGCAGTCGCGCTGACCTCTCGAACACCAATGCAAGACAAGTGCATTCTTAATGGTTCAATACATTTCATTTTCATATTTTTTCCTATTCATTAATTCATAAGAATTAACTTTTTTTTTAAAAAAAAAAGTCATCTGTAAAAGTAAAATTGTTTTCATTTTTTAAATTTTATTAGTAAAACTCATAAATAACTCTTAGCATATAGAAAAAAATATTTTAAATAAAAATGTATATAAATAATTAAAATATATAAATTAATAAACTAACTGGATTTAGAAAATAAAATAAAAAATTAATAAGCTGATCTGTTTTCAACTAAAAATAATAAAATGGAAATAAAATAAACAAAATTGTTTTGTTATGAAATATATATTATTTTTTGCCATTTTGATAAACCAAATTTTTTTATATATCTACTGGTTAATTCTTTAAATCCTTTTTAACATTTTTATTTACAGCAAAAACTAATTAAAATTTAATAATGAATTATCTTTTTTCTTTTATAAAAATATTGTCATTAAAAATAACAAAGGCAAAGAAAGGATGGAATGACTTAAGTGCACATGAACTTTTTTTTAAAATCAATATTACAGTTACTCCAAAGCTAATAGATAATTATAGCAACATTAATGTATAACAATAGAATATAGTGTATATTAGCTTATTTGAGACACGTTTAAATTTATTCTTTTTTTATTCAGTTTTATGAATATGTATTTTTTTAGTAAAGTAATTTAAGTTATCCTGGATTTATATATTGTAACGCTAGCGAGATATATGTTATAAAGCTCATATATATCTGCATTACATATTACATAATTTAAAAATATTTGACCAGATTTATTGAAAAAGGAGAAAAAATCAAATAAATGAGAATAGTCAAAAAGTAATAATTAATTAAGAAGTGGTTTTAAAACATAGTTTTAAAAGTTAAAGATTGCGTTATACTTTTAAATTAGAATCTGATTATTAAAAGCGGGTAGGGAAAAAAATTAGAAAAAAAAAAAGATTTAAAGAACACTCCTATTTATAAGTATAAAAGTTAAAAGAATAAATGAGTAAAAATAAATGTTAGTGAAAGATCAAAAATAAAAAGATTGATTAATTAATATGGAATGCCAATAAGATTTCTGATTGACAATAAAATCGAAATCAATAATTGTAATAATTAAAAACAATGTAAACTATTTCTTCGTTATAAAAAGAAAAAGATTACATTAAGAAAAATATAAAACTCAATCAGATTAAAGAAAATATAAAATTTAATTTAAAAAAATAGATTTAAAGTATGATAAAAATTAAAGTTATGATAAGAAAAAAAACAATGGGAGAGTAGATATAAAAGTGTGACGTATCTATTGTTAAATTATTCCGCTCTGAGTCTGTAAATCATTTGGCCTCCATGCTATCCTTGATTATGTTATTCATTGCTCCAGAGATTTAGAAATCTAAGGACAGAATAAAGAGAGTCATTACAAGTGCGGAAAATATTATTGCTGAAGCTGCAGAACTAGCAACATGTATTGCGTAGATTGCTTTACAAGTGTTTGACTGGGCTTCAGGCCCTAAGTTGTCCGCAAAATCAACTGTCTCCACCTGGAATCAATGCTTGTCATAAAATAGATGCTAACGCTACTCTCACTCCCCCCATTGTCATGCCAAAGAATAGAAGATAACCTGAAATCGATGGAAACCAAAAGGCCAACAGGTTGGGAAGTAACTAATTAAAACCAAAAACCAAATGACCTGTGTCATCCAATATCATGAAAACCTGGGTAAATATATTTTATGTAGTAATTGTCTAGACACTATTTTTAAGTGAAATAAATTTTAACAAAGGACTATTATAAAATTTAACCTGAACTAATCATTTATATTTGTCTGTATAAATTTTCATATTATGTAATATTAGATATGTGTGCATGAATAAATACTAATGTTTGCTTAATTATTAATTGGTCTATTTTGTCACTATGTCACCATTTATTTAAAAAGATAAATGTGTATATGTGTTAAGTTATTGCATTGGACTGCCTGATTAAGAATAGCTAGCTTGGGATATTTCAAGAGCTGGATTGTGTACCTGTAGTATGAGCATGCTGGCTATATAATATATGGTCAGCTGGTGGCTGAGTTTGATCCTCAAAACAAAATGGTTTGGATGACAGGGTTTTTGTTCCAGCAGGTAAAATGGGCCACCAACAGAAAATGTGTTTGTGTTATGCTTTGTATAGTCCGATCTGGCACCCCATGTTGTAAAAATATAATTGAAAAATTGCAAACGTAAATGAGAAAGAAAGGTCTTATAATAAATAATGAAATGATAAGCATAAAAGATATTATTAAATAAATAATATTCCGATAATAATAAAATATTGATGTATCATGAATAAACAGATGCCTGTTAAAATGAATAAATATAACTGCTGCCAAAGTGCAGTCAAAGTTGTCCAAAAAGTTACTTTAAAAGTAGTTATAAAGATATTGTCTAATAAATAATGTTAATATTGAAATAGATATGTAATGAAACTATTAAAGTTTAGATATTAAAACTTAGTTAAAAGCAAGATATTAAAACTTATTAAAGCCAAAAGATATTAAAAAGTATGTTTAAAAGTACTTAAATCCAACAAGAATAGTTTATTCGGAAGGACACGGTACAATATGTAAAAATTAATATCAAAGTAATAATGATTCATAAATATCAAAGATGAAAATTACAATGGCCACACACTATTGAAGAGTATTGATTTCCTGAAGGTTTGTGATGATGGTGTTCTAGTTGTATTTTTATATTGGACTATTTCCATCATCTAATATGATTATTGAATGTCTTTAGTAAAATTTAACTTTATTTAAATATTCCAAATACCTTCAACTGTTAGTAATAGCACATCAAACAGGTTAGTATATGCACAATATTTAGAGATATTATTCTCCCCTCTTCTTCAGGTCTTGCTGGTCTGATCAGTGACAGTACCAGCATGGGATTCGAACCTGGACCCTTAGATTCTTGAGTATTGAATTTTGGGATAACGCTCTAACCAATTGAGCCATCCTGCCAAAGGCATCAGTCAGTAGAAATTTCATCTACTTATCTATGAGGCTCTCATTCCTCCTGATTTCTCTACCTTTTCCTAAGAGCAAAGTTGAAAGTGGCAAAAAATCCGATACAAAGTATGGAAACAAAGTTACAAGCATTACTCAGAAAGCATCGCAGGTATACTTCACTGATTCAAAAAAAAGTAAAATATTTCAGCAAAACTCATCTTTATGGTCTATCTAAAATCCATAAGGATCATGTTCCATTAACCCTTTCTTGGTGCTATGTAGACTTAAATATTTTAGCATTTCCTGGTGCTTTTCTTGGTCTCACACATCAATGTAAAATATATTATAAAATGATTATTACCTATCAGAAAATAATAAAGTTGATTTCATTTGATATTTTTGTTTACTACTGAAATAAATTTTAAATGTTCACATTCTGTTTCTGTAAATATTAAAAAAATGAGATCGCAATCAAAACACTTTACACGACATCGTTTCTAGAAACATTATTTTCAGTTTATAAAATCAACTAAATATTTCATAATTCTTATAATTTTTAACCATCGAAATGAATAATTATTTATTTCTCTTATATCTAATGAATTATGCTTTAAAAGTTTAAATTTTTTGAATATTTATTGCAAAAATTGTGATATTTTCTTATTTGTAAATATAAAGTATTGTTTACGTCAAAGCTAGTCTTTTAAATTGCTTCTGGCCATATTTACATTAGCTGCTAATATAGTTATATTTTTGAAAATAAAGTATTTCAAGTCAAAATAAGTTAATAATTTATATTTTTTGATATCTAATAAATATAGTTAAATTATTTTTAAAAAAATATCTAAAACCATGATAAATTCACAAAGAAACACGTTTTTGGGGTCATAGGAACTACAATAAAATGCCCGAACATTTTACAGCCTTGTCAACAGACAACATCTCAGGGCAGGGCTTGTGTCTATTGTTAGAGTGGGAATTTTGAATTCCTTCTATGCAATTTTTTTTAGCAAAACTTTATAATAAAATATACAGTTTTACACGCATTTTAACGTATAATATGGAAAAATTCTCCAGGGGCGAATTGGCCAAAACACACAAAACTGTGAAATACAACTATGAAAGGTTAAGACCTATTGTTAGTTCTAGAGATTCTCCTTGCCAAAATTTGGCAAAATTACTTCTCGAAATTCTAAATCCTTTGGCATACAAGACCCAGTCCTTTGTAAGGGATTCTAGACATTCTGTAGAATTAATCAAGAACATGAAAGTTGAAAGAATGGACTTACTGGTAAGCTTTGATGCAGAAAGTTTATTCATAAATGTATCATGTGAAGAAGCATTGTCTATTGTAAGGAAAAGATTAAATAGTGATAATAGTTTACAAATCAGAACAGCTCTTCCTATTGATAGTATAATGGAACTATTAACATTCTGCATAAAAACAACCTACTTTCAATATAATACAGAATTCTTCCAACAAAATCAAGGAATAGCTATGGACTCACCATTATCTCCCCTGATTAGCAATATTTACATAGAAGAACTTGAAACCACAGCAATATAACTTTTCCATATCCACCTAAGGTTTAGCTTCGATAGGTGGATACATTTGTTGTATGGACACATGATGAAGCGCTGCTACAAACTTTCTGGAAACACATTAGCAACATATCTTCAATTAAATTCACAGTAGAATCAGAACAAGAACAAAAATTGCCATTCTTAGATGTTCTTGTGACAAAACTCCTTTGTGACAAAATCAAAACTACAGTTTACCAAAAACATACACATACAGAAAAATACCTAGTCTATACACCCATCATACCAGAAACACAAAACATGGAGTTATACTATAACTATGGAACAGAGAAAAAAGTTCAGAAAACAGCAACTTGGAAAAAGAAACTATTTATATAGAACAAAATCTTATGAAAAATGATTTTCCATCAGCAGTTATTGAGAAAATGTTAAATAGACAACAGAAAGAATCATCAAAAGAAAAGAACTATTGGTTCTGTAGTGTATCCATACATTCCAAAAATAGCAGACAAATTTAAAAAAATCTGCAATCAGTACATAACAGCTTTCCATAGCCATATCACACTATGGGGAATTGTAACATCTACAAAGCCTAAACTTGAAATGCTGAAAAGAAAAAACTGCATCTATGAAATACCATGTGAATGTGGAAGAATATATATTGGCGAGACCAGTCTCCCCATTGAAAAGTGGTTCCAAGAACACAAACTGATGATTAGAACAGAGAAAACATGTCTAAGATAACAGACCATGTGTGTGCCAATGAACATATGTTCAATTGGAAAACACAAAAATATTGGATAGAGAAGACAAGGTACAAATAAGAAAATTTAAAGAAGCTGCTCACATGACAATGGTAAAAAATCCCATAAGCCAACCTAGTGTGACTATACATTAATATATGGAAATGACTAATCAACTTTGCTCTTATGAAAAAGAGGAGAAATCAGGAGGAATCTCATAAATAAGTATATGAAATTTCTACTGACTGTTTGCCTTTGGCAGGATGGCTGTTGATTAGTGTTACCTTAAGATTCAATACCCAAGAATCTAAGGGTTCAGATTTGAATCTCATGCTAGTACTGTCACTGGTCAGGCTAGCAACATCTGAAGAAGAGAGAATATCTCTCGTAATGAGGTGCAGCATATACTAACCTGTTTGATGTGCTATTACTAACAGTTGAATGTTTTTGGAATATTTAAATAAAGTTAATTTTTTTCAAGACCTTCAATACTCATATTAGATTGTGGAAAAAGTCCAATATAAAAATACTGAAGAATATTGTTTTAATTTTGTTTGGTTTTTTTTTAATAAAAAGACTTGCTAGAATGTTTTCTTTGTTGAAATATTTATAACAAAATTGACCCTTATAAACTTATTTTATTTATATATATAAGCATTGCTTAAATTGGTTATGATAAAAATAACATTAAATCCAATGCAAATATTATTTTTTAACAAAAATTTGCTTTTCAAAATTGAATTTGTTTTTATTTATTGATAAACTATGCATAAAATATGCTTTTGATAATATTTTAAAAATAATTCAAAATAAATTATCAAATTAAATAAAAGTTAATAGATTTATCAAATTACACATTCAAAAGAAGAATAAGCAAATATTTAAAAAACTACTTTCAATAGTTTTTTAAACTTATATTTGTCATATCTTCCTAAGGAAAGATGTATTACATATATACATACAATCTACATCACACAATTTAATAATTAACAATCATATTTTCATTAACCTTTATTTAATAATGAATATATCAACTAAAATATTTTATTATTGTCAAAGTTTGATTAGAAAAAGAAAATTAACATATTAAAATAATGAGATCATTATTTCCTGTTGTTTTTATTTGCTTTTATAATTGTTGATTCATATTTTATTATAATTTTTATTTTTTAATTTTCAGGTTAGTTTAATCAATGAAATTAAATTTTAAAATAAAAATAATTTTAAAAATACATAATACAATTAAACAAGAACATAAATTATATAAACAATTATAATCAACTTAAAGGAAAATGATGAAGTAGTTTTAAAGTACAATGTTTATATTTTTTTAACTTTCTAATTCAAGCAGTGAAATTTTGATAGTATTGAACTGATAAATTTCATACTAAAAATATATACATAAGCTAGAAAAGAGTGTTCTTTTTCACATTCAATTCAATTACTTATATTTATAAACTTATATTTATAAATTTTTGCATATTTTACACAAAACATTTAGAACATAAGGATTTTAAAACTATCTAAATCTATATTTCTTTGTATATAAGATTATATATGATGTACATTAATGTTCCATATACCCACATGTATAAATAAGTTTTTAGAAACATTTTCAAACATGATTTGCTTACATTTTTATACAGAAAAACAACAAAATATATATATTTAAAAGACAAGAGAATAAAGTGGAGCTACTGGAGTCTTAATTTTTTTTGTAAAACTAGTTCTAAAAATTTAATAAAAAATCAAAATGTCAACTTAAAAGACCCTTTTTTTTTTTTTACAGTTTTCCATGAAAAGACAATCCAGTTGATTTTTGGTTTTTCAAAAATCTTCAGAATATACTATAAAATTTACATAGAAAAAAAATTAACATACTTTGGTTAAATAAGATTCTAAAATTACAATTAAACTTCAAAATTTTTCTATCACTTAAATTGTCTTTATAATTTGCCTTCTTTTTTGGAAGCTCCTGTTTAATTTAAATTTATAAAATGATATTTAATATTTTTAATAGAAACGTATATCTTAAAAATAAAATATAACAATTGTACTAACTTAAAAACACCTTTTTATATATATTAAGCTAACTTTTTTTTACTTAAAAAAAAAAAAACTTAACTGTAAGATTCAATTAAATAAAAATGTTTAAAATTATCTAGAATATATTTGTAATGTTATAAAAATATTATATAAATTGAAAACTACTTTTTAATAAGTGAGAAAAAAAAAACTTGAACAATAAATAATATTATAAAAAATAAGATGTTTTGTAAAAATTTATTTCCTGCTATTTGATTAATTTTTTTTAAAAAAAAAAATTGTGTTTTTAATAAAAGTTGTATTATTTATTTAAAAACTAAATTTTGAATTTCTAAATTTAAATTGTTGACTTATTATAATAATTTTTAAGTTGTTTACATTTTATTTCCAAGTTTCTGCAATAACAAGATAGTAAAAAGAATGTAAAGAAACTAGAGAGTAAAAGAATATAAAGAAACTTATATAATACATATTTTATATTTTGTTTTTGGTCATATACTTGTGGGCATTTCATCAGCAGTTTTATTTCAAATGTGTACATGGTAATTAATAACTAATTGAATTTATTAATATATATATATTAATTTTTCTTCTAAGACTAATAAACAGCTTATAGTAAAATCATATCTAAATTAATTTATGTAAATAGAAGTGCTGTAAATTAAAAAATGTTAAATATATATTTTTTACCCATATTAAATGTGATGCTATTTTTAAAATTACATTTATAAAAATCTATTTTTTCACTGTACTACATAAGTATTTTTAATATAATAATTATAAAGTTATTTAGTTTTGGCCACGATTATCAAGATGATGTACTGGAAAAGAAGTACTGATATAATTTTATAATGATTGTTATGGCAGTTCATATAACAGAGTATTATTATGTAAGAGCTACAGCTGCAATTGTTTGATCTATAAAAATGTGCTTAAACTGATTCAAATTGCTATGGCTTTAGCTGTTTGATCTATAAAAATTTTTGCTTAAACTGGTTCAAATTGCTAGCTTCTGCTTTATAAATTTTGTAAAAATATAAAAATTTTAACAAGACTTCCTCTCAATTTAAAGATGATATACTGTTAAGATAAATAAAAATGTCCAGTAATTACTGCATCACATTTTGAACACACATTTCTGCAATGAGAAATGATTTGACCTATTTCTAATTTATAAAGTCATATTAAAAAGTTTATAAAATAATCCTTTTCTAATATTAGTTTAAAATGAATATTAATGTTTTAAGTTTAGCATTAAAAAAAATATAGTGCAGTGGTGGGATGTTGATTCTGAAGTATAAGGACCTTGGATCAATTCTAGTTCTGGAAACTTTGGCACTTGAACTTCTTATGTTTTGTGATAAAAGCTTTTTTAACTATTCGTAAGTAATATATGATATTGTTAATATTTTATGTATTAACAAATAGACAATGTACACTCTAAACCAGTGATAGTCAACCTGGTATCCAGTCTTCACGGTGGGCAGAAGGGTTTTGTCCAACACTGAAGCACTTAATTTAACTGACTTTTTAAAAAAAATTTATAGGGATACTGAGATTTGTATGCTTTAGCTTGCTGTAACTCTGTTTTATAAATTTTATAAAGTAAAGTTACTTCCCTACTTTGTAAATCACCATTACTGTGGAACTGGTGGGCAGTTAGAAAATTTTACTACTAACAGAAATATAAAAGTGGGCGATAGGTTGACTACCCCTGCTCTAAACACATAAAACAATGTTTACACTTTTATTAAGCATATTATTACATACTTTATTTGGAAAATAATTACTGCTCAGCTATTCCATGTTTTGATATAGAAAAAAATGTATACAATAATCTTCCTTCATTTTACAAGATTTTTAACTTACCAGATTTTTATCTTATATATTCATTGGGAGAAAAAAACTGGTTATCTGATTTCACACTTCTTTGAGACAATTAGTACTACAACTATTTCTGCAATACAAATTAATACAATATATATATATCCATAAAAAAATTTTTGACCATTTTTGAAATAAGATTAGTCTTCTCTAGCAATAAATATTTACCAATACAATTTTTTTTATTCTCATTTTCGCCTGTATTTTATTGATATTCAAGAATGATGGTCATGCTTAACCAGAAATGCATCTTGGGGTAATTTTTTTATTTTTTAATATTTATATTCCATTGTTTGAAGCAAGAAAGCAGAATAGAAGTTTTCAAATACTATATATGCATTTAAAATTGCACATGTGTGGAGAAATGGAGATACCATTAAAATAATGCCTTGTATGTATATAATTTGTTAGAAAAAATACACTGATCATTAACAAAATTTAACATCTATATTTGAGTTAATAATAACAATCTTAGCATAAATTATTATTATTAATATTAATATATTTATCTATAAAGAGAAACATTAATATTGTTATGAAGGAGTTTAGTCCTTGTAGCTTAAAATACAAAAAATATTAAATGACAATGAAAGTTTGAGAAGAAACATTATAATCAGAGCCAACAACGTACAAATTCATCTAGATAGATTATTTGCCTTTTTTAAGTGCCTTCATTTATTTGTTCAAACATATATGTATATATATAAAAATAACATTTACTAACTGCTGAATTAAAAAGCATTGTCAAAGATATTTTTCAGGCACTCATTAAGAGTTAAAAACATTTTTATTGATATACTTTGTCATTTATATCAATTTGCAAGGCAAAAAAAAAAAAGCTGCAGTAATCTAATTAATTCATTCATTCATCCTTTAAAAATCTAATATAAATAAAAAGACAGATAAACAATTGCTAAAATATAATTATTGGTTGAAGTGAATTTTTTTTTATTTTCTCCTGTCATAAACAGACACTAAATAGGGACAATGTATATTAAAAGTATGCAATTCAATGATGACAAAATATAGAGCAGTATTTATTTAGTCAGTAAATTGTGCCTTATAATGTATTCTAAACATATAAAATATGTGTTGTGTATTCATTTTATTCACTAACAACTATCATATATAATTTACATAAATACTATTTAAGAAATAAGAAACATTTTTTTTATTAAGTTTTCCAAGTTATTGTTTTTTAATGCAAAATTGTATTTTTATTTTTAAAATGATAGTAGAAAAGCACTACATATAAATGTCTAAAATCATGTTATTTTTAATATGATAGATAAATCAGAGTTAGGTGGCATATACATTAATTAACTAATCAATGTTTTTTTTTTTTAATTACAATAACCAAAAATCAATTTCAAATTGAAAAAGACCCTATTATAAATAAATGTTTTATGTCCTAAAATACTATTAAATGTATAATCAAGTTTGATTTTCTTTTAAAAAATAAAAATAAACATTAATTAATATATAGCACTAGAGTCATAAAGTTAAGAGGAAATTTAATTGGCTTTAGAGTTTCATTAGTTATAACATACATATATATTTAGAAGGAATTCATTTCAGGACCATAGCTTAAGACACAATCATTTAACAGGAACAATGTAAGTGTAAATTATTTGACAAGTATAATTAATCTTTTCTTAAAAAATTATAATTTAATATTCCATAATAAAAAAATTATAAAACATACAAAAAGCATAAACAATCTTCCTTAATGTCTATGCTAATTAGTTTTTTTATTTTATTTTTGCTAACTCATGGCTAAAATATATTTGAATGAACATATAATTTTTAAAAAATTCACTGCTGAAAACACAAAGTATATAATTGAACTAAAATTGATAAATGAATTTTACATATCACAATAAAAATGTCTGATGCTTTAATCCAAACAGGAAGACCTCAAAAATATTACGAGCATGCATATGGTATTTTGCTAATAGTGAATCTTAATTTATTATAAAAATATGTTGCATTATTTGTTCATTATAGAATCATTCATTGTACAATATCCCATTATACTCACAATGCTGTGTAACTTTATTTTTGCAAGTTGGTCTTACTAACATATCGTCTGCCACCAAGATAATTTTTAAAGATATTCTTTTTTTTTTTTTAAATTGAGTGTAATATCAGGATTTCAAAGAATCTTTTTATTTCATCTAATAAATGAAAATGTTTTGGTAAGTTCTGTATTTATATCCCTATATATAGTTTAAATCAATAAAAGCAACTATCAACTATCCCTATATTGAAAATGTTATGAACATCAGGAATCTGTGATAACTTGACAGCACCTGATAATAATACATTTTTTTTATAAAATGGTTAGGGACAGTTAAAATAATATTTTTTTAAATGCTTTAATCGCTATACTAATAATTATACTTTAGAATCACTATACTAATAATTATAAGCATAATAATAATAAAAAAGGAAATTGGTTCATTAATATAATTATATTAACTCACATACTGCTTGTGTGATTTCAAAAAAGTATTGCATTAAATGTTAATTAATTCTCAACATAACTATGAACTTTTATTATCTTTTCTCTCCCATTCATATAAATGAAGCAAGAATCAAGTTAAACTGTGACATTTAGTATGTAATTAATTAGATTACATATAAAATGACAATTTTTCATTCTAAGTACATTAATATATTATTTTTACTAAATATATATTATATATTTAAACAATATATATGTATTAAAAATTAAATATATGTAGTAAGAAATCATTTGAAAACAAATATTCATTGTTATGGCTAAAATACTCTTACAAAAACACTATATTTAGTGTGGAGCTCTTACTGGAAAGTCCTCCTCCCCCAGGTCACACAGAATGGCTCAGAAAGGTTGGTTTTGCAGCAGTGAACGATGCCTTTTATATTTATTTGGCCCTTTAAAGACCTTATTTTGCTGCTAATATACTCACTCTTTCATTCACTAAATGTCAGTTTTTGTGAGTTTTTAACACAATTTTCCTAGGTCTACCTTGAGCTTATCGGCATTTAACTATCTCATTCCACCTCCACCCCTTATTTGGTAGGTGGTCCAACAGTTTCATGGACCATAAAGGGTTTTATTTCCTCTTAGACTCTTAAATATTTCTCCTACTCCAATTCCCTGTCGCTCAGAATTTGTTTATAAAGTTTTTTCTGTGTTGTTCCAGTTATTTAGGCCATTTTAACTATCTTTTTTTCCAGACCCCTCCCCCTCTGGGGTAACTATCCACCTAAAATTCCACTCAAACTCATTACTCAACTAAAATTATTAATAAGTTTTCCAGTCTTTTTTTTTTTTGCTTTTACATCAATATATTTAATTTTTCCAGTTCAAAATTGTTTTCTTCATTTTACTTTTCATTCTTACAAACAGGTTAAAGATGGCTGCTGTACCTAGCGGAAAATACGCGCAGACTCCTAAACTACATAAACTAAAATCTTCAAAATCACTCAGAGTATCCAAATCGAATTTCAAACAAAACTTGACTAAAAACACCATCACCAAAGAACCAAGTTCAATGGGGAAATTTTAAATTACTCATCTACAAAGGACAAAAATCAGCCTGTTGCATCTAAGCATAGCAATTCCTTTAAAGTTAATCTCACATATGAATCCTCCTATTAATCCACCAGGGCAACCGAGCTTATCAACCTTGCTCCTTACTAAAGACTCATCGTTGCCTGGTTACACACCCTTTCCATATCCTCTTCCCATTCCATATGTATCCCCTTATCCCACACCATATTGTATTTGAATTTCATTTTGCCATGTAGTCAGCCCTTTATAAACCTTTTAACTGTTGTGTATTGTGTCTTTTTGATGAATAAAAGCTTTCAACACTGGGGGGAAAAAAAAACACTATTTTCCACAATAACATTCATAAAATAAAATAAAAAATAGATTGGGAAAAAATCACTAAACATGACATGATCACCATTTCTTATGCAATGCTCTCAGATCTAAGGCTCCTCATTGATGAAAGCCGCAAGCTAAAAACTAGTCTGGGGATATTCGATGAGTAGGCACTAGATAGGAATTTTATGCACAAACCTTCTTGCATCCATTATATACTGAGTAGCACTACTGTATGGAGAATTTTGCCTGTTTTAGATTGGAATATGAAAGAAATGAGTAATTGTTGGTTAATCTGCTTTATACATCTTGTCATGATAAAGATATATGAATCAGATTAATACTATCAATAAAAAAAAAAAAAGATTGAAAGTAATTGAATGCAAAAATCAATACCAGAATACATAACTATTTTTGAATCTGTATATACACAACTATACTACTATTTTTTATAAATGTATAATTTTTATATCAATGTAGTGAGTGATAAGTTGTATTTTAAGTATTAGAGGATTCACTAATGTTTTATACAACTTATCTCTGTGGAACGATGCAAATATTATGCATATAATACATATACAGTATAACATAATTCACAGTGCTCCTAAGAGTCCCTGTTCATAAGTCTAGTTTCAACTGAGTTTGCGCAAAATCGGTAAATCGTACACAGTGTCTTAGACCATTCATTCCATTTTGTTATGATTAAAAAGATGTATTTTTTTCTACAATGAAATTTGAATTTTTTACTATTTTTTTTTTCTAAAATACAATTTTTCATTTCAATAAAAATTTTATTAACAATAAATAGTGATTACATACTAATAAAGGATAAATAAATGAATAAATTGTACAATATGATTATATAATGTTCTATTTGTCATCTGGTTAGATTATGTTATGAGAGCACAATGTTATACTCTTATGTGGTTAGGTATAGTGAAGAGATTCTAAGAACTTGTTTAATGGTATTAGCATTTTTAATATAAACATAAATATTTTCTTTTATAATTGACTATTCTACAATGCTGGCTAGGTGGGAATTGATAATCAGGAAAAGTAAAGAGCAATTAAAGACCAGGTGTCAGCAAAGACTTTACTGGAGGCAAGGAGCTGGTCGCGTTTCTTGATTTTTTTGAGCGTTTGATAAAACAATGGTATGATTTGTGGCGGGAAAATTAAGTTTTATTTTTTTCTCTTTTTTTTTTTACTATTACTAACCGTAACTGAATTGTATTTTCTTACCCCTTGACATGGATATGAAATTGCCAATGCATATGTTTGTAACACTTTTTCTAGAAACTCATTTTAGTGACAGTTCAGATTTGGAAGTTGCAATGCGAAAAAAAAAAAGGATTTGGAAGCTGCAATGTCAAAAAAAAAAAGGATTGGAATCATTTTTTATCTGCAATAACAATCATGGTAACCAAACGGATGATAACACCAAGAATCAGTGACAATTCAATTAGTTTATTTTTTTATATGATTAAATATATGTAGAAAACAATAAATATGCTATAGAATTTTAGGCAATTCAATGATATAAAAACATACAAATCCAGACTGAATCATATACCTACATATTGAGTGCAATAGGCAAGATATATTTATGATTGTTTATATGCTTATTCGATTACTGCATGATTACAGTAATGTATTCATTTGTTACAATTTTGTAATCTCTTGAATACAGACTTTTAAACATCCTCAGTCATCAATTTGTTACAATTTTGTGTAATCTCTTGAACACACACTTTCAAGCACCCTCAGTCATCCACTCTCATACATCATAATCAATGCTCATAATAAAAAATTTTACTTCGTTGTTTACTAAAGTTCTCTTTGCATAATATCTCATGCACTGTTCTTACTGTTAATTTTTTTTTTTTGCCCTCACTAAAACCAAACATTTCTAACAGATCTGCATGGAAGAACAAGATCTGAATCTGCTAGCAAAAATGAGTCACCAATCGCTTAGTTTTTATAATTTTTACTATAAAAGATTATCTCAGGTAAGACAAGTTATATATCAATTTTTTCAGCATTTTATGACAAATGTGATAAAGCTATCTATGAAATTGTCATTTTAACATTTAACTTACAAAATTTAGAATTTGTGAACCAATGTAAAAATAAACATGTTTAAAAGTATTAAAAATCTCTTTTTTTCTTAATTTTTTTTTTTTTTAGGTAATGACTATTTTATCAGCTTTATTACATTCTTTCATATTTGCTGTTTCTAACAATGTATATACTTTTATATTTATGTATTCAAACAGAAGATATGTTATAAATTATATTTGTTGTAATTATAGTTTTAGCTTTTAATGCAATGCTAATGGAAAATTTAAAATGATTTGTACTGAAATCTAATTTAAATTTTATAACATGATGTTCTCCACTCAATATTATATGCCAGAGTTTTAAATAAGTTTAAAATGACATAAAGTATTCAAATGAGACATAGATATCCTTTAAAAAAAATGGTTTAAACTTTGTGTATTGTGCAAATTAATTTCCAGACTTATTTAGTCAAATGCAGCAATAATACATGTTCAGAAGTAAAGAAACTGTTTTAGTGAAAATATATGACTACTAGTAGTCTATACATCACTTGTAGTTAGAAAATCTATTGCATATCTGATCAAAGATAAATTTATTTAAAAATGAATACCAATTATATAATATCCAAAAAGAAAATGTAAATAAACAAAAAATAAAAACAAGTCATCAATTTAATAAATTTTATAATGTGAAAGCAATCTTTTTGTCACTTCTGAATACTGTATGCAATTGTTTATTAACATTTTTTGTTACATTGAAAGTACATACACTTTATTCTTCGCATATTTTATGCTTACTGAATTTCTACATAATATAGCATTTCATGTAATAAAATGTTTTCTAAGTGTAAAGCTAAAATTTTTACAAAATTTAAAAGAATTCATAAAATGCAAAATGAAAATTATCTATTTAGTAATGGCAAAAAGAATTGTAAAACTGTATTGTGTCAGAATGTCTAAAGTTTGAAGAGTTTAACAAAGAATCTGAAATGAATAGTAGAAAATAGGGATGATTACATATAATCAAAAGGTGATGCAGACTTAAAAACAACCGAAAAAAACAGCCTGCTAAGAATGAGACCACTATCATTCAAAGCATGTTTAAAGTAATGAAAATCTGGCATTTACTATTCATTTTATTCAAAGAAATAAAGATAAAGGAAAGTTAAGTTTTTATTATTAAAATGTGCTCCCTCAATTTTTTTTTTTTTTTTAATTTTGATTATATTATAATCTTAATTTATATAGGCATCTGCATGAAATATATATATATTGAAAAACACTACACTTACAATTCAGTAAACAATAAGTATTTGGTTGTAATTTAAGTTTATGAATAAACCATGAAATATTATATGTGAAGAGGATGTATATAGCCACATAGCAGCTCCATTGTATAAGTAAAACATCAGTCTATATCCTCCTCCCATAATTTAAAGTATTAAAATATATTTTTTTATACAGCATATATATATTTATAATAAAAATAATAAATTTAGCCTTAACAAACTATTATAAACAGTTCTTTAAATCTGCAGAAGTACTTTCGGTTAATTTCTTAAACCTGCCTCACCTGCCATTAAATTAAAAAAACAACAACAAGCAAAGCGGAAGCAAACGTCATCAATTCAAATCCCATGAATCCCGTATTTTAATATTAGCAGCTTGTCTATTTATTTAATGCATTTTATTCCTATTTATAAAAATTGCTTCTAATTTTTCTTTTATTATGGCTTCTCGCTTCATGAAGAATTTTCACACTTTCAAAATCAAACTTAAAATTTATATTTACATATTTTTTCATGATTAAAGAAAACTGAAGTAGTCATTAAATCACTAATACTCTTACTTTTTACATGCTTATATAACAATTCATGCTCCTTTAATCTCTTCTCGATTCACCTATATATGATAACAAAGTCACAAAAAATTTGATATATATTACTTTTGTTTGACAAGTATGACATTCTTAGAATTATGAACTAATTTATTAACATTGTTTGGAACATAGAATGAACCATTAAACACCTTATATATATATATCCTTAAAAAATTTCACCTGTGGATTTGAAAAAAATGGAATAGATATCCATTGTTTACTATCAATCCTTATTTCCTTTAAACCATTACAATTCTTTGTAAATTGACATAAAGGATTGTTTATTTGTTCCATTTTATAATTAACATCAAGCAATTCATTGGCAAATATCTCAATATTTTTCAGTTTATCACTTTGGTGATGACATAATTTTTCATTACGAAACAAAAAAGATCTAAAATTTGCCATCTTATGCATAAATGATACTTCTGATTTACAATTTATATATCTCCTTTTTTTGCAACAGCTTCATTATTAATTTATAATTTAATATACTGTTATCTCTTGTAATAATTAAATCCAAATATTTAATATTTTTGTCCTGTTCCTTTTCAATAGTCCATTTCAAGCCACTCAAATTATTAATGGCAGTTGAGGCAGGTTTAAGAAATTAACTGAAAGTACTTCTGCAGATTTAAAGACTTTATAATAGTTCATTATCATTAAATTTAATATTTTTATTACAATTACAATTTTGTTATAATTAACGGACATTTTTATTTATATTATATATTTATTTCTACCAACAAATTATATATATATCAGCTTAACAACTTCAAACTTGAATACTAGCCTTCTGGCATCCATTGATTACTCTGTTTGGCACAGAGTGGCACTACTGTATGGAGAGTTTTGCCTTTGTTTACAACAATTGTCTAGTATAGAGATGGTGATCATGTGATGTTTAGTGGTTTAATACTAGAAATAGTTCTATTCAATGTAGAATTTAACTTTGCAATACATATCCATTATTTTTTAATTTTATTTTCACATAATTCTTGCAACTTACATTCATTATATACATAAATGTTTGCAATTCAATACACTTCATTGATGACGGCCAACTATATACTCAATTCTAAAGCCACTTATAGTAAACTTAAATAATCAAAAAACATGAGAGTTTCAACCATATTCCCAGACTGGGTTACAAGTCTATCAATAGGCAGCACTGAATGGAAAGCATTAATCCTCAAAGTCTTAGGGTGATTAAAACTTTCAAGCCATTAGCATGGATAAAAAATATAAACACCTGCTTCACTAAAGAAGATCGATACCTAGACACTACTCAAGCATTAATACATTTAAAATAATGAAAGAATGAATTAATCCCGTTCTTAAATTTAATGAAATAATCATCATCTGTATGTATGCATATACAGAAGCCATATCCATTTGCTATAACACCTATGCATTATTATATTGCTTTATTGAAATTTTGACAAATTCACATCACTTAAAAAATTTAATCAATGAAAAAAAAAAATTCCAACTGATAGTGATATTCAAAGAGGCAAACAAACATTGGCATTGAGATCACTTTTGAATTACACCTATATATATTTTATGTAGATGACAACTACATTCTATCAATATTATCTACATCTTGAACACATTTTTGCAAAATTTAAAAATTTTAAATTAAAAACAACTCTCAAAATTAATAAGTTATGATTCAATAATGAATAAATATAAATAATTCAATTATAGTAATGTCTGCTACATCAAGAAATACTGTTACAAACCAGTGTAAAACATCACTAAATAAATCTTCAATGCTACGACCAATATATACCATAAGAAAATACTTTTTTTCATTATACAGGTGCCATCTCAATTCTTTCTAACAATATCTCATAATCACTTGTAATCTAAATATAACTTTTTTATTTTGCAATCTATGGATTTTTTTCTATTTTTTCATACAAATATTATAATACTTATTGTAAATAATGCTTACAATAATAAAAAGCAAATTTATTTTATTATAATAATGGATCATTAAAAAAAAGCTATGAACTGATTGCAATTAGAAGCTATTGTAAACAAAAGTAATTTTAGTTCTCCACTTTTCTGTGATTTTATATATTTTTTTAATTTTTTTATACAAATATTATAATACTTATTGTAAATAATGCGTATAAAAAAAAAATTAAAAAAATTTACACAAATAATTTAGAGAAATCAAAGTTGAAATGATAATTATATAAAACAAATACTTTTCTTAAAAGCAATATGAGATACCAGCTGTAGCATTTTTATAAAACCACTTTGTAGCCACTAGGGATAAGATTTATACTACAAAAGCAATTTTTACAAGACATATATATCTATCTACCATGTTCTGTAAATCTTGTTACAAATTTAATTCATTGACTAATATATTATAATTTTTAAAATGATCTTGTTGCATATGTATAATAATTTTAACGATAATCCTAAAAATCCGATTTAGAAAGCTAATTAAAATTTTTTAAAAAAAAAAGCTATCAAGATGTTATGAAGGTGATTATTGCTGTCAAAAAAATAAATTTCCAAGCAAAAATGTGTGACTTTTATTAGTGTAAATACTTTTTAAGTTTGATTTCTTTTCACTATGAACTAAAAAATACTGGAACATAGTGTCAGAGAAAAGATAATTTATAAACAAGGAAGCAAAAATGATATATTTATTAATATTTATTCAGCTTTCACTATGATGCTAGAAAAAGTGAGATTATATCATAAAAGGAGAGAAAAATCCAAATGCGAAATTGATTTTTATTAGTATAAATTTGTTTAGCTTTCACAATAATGACAAAAAAATTGCAAAGTAGTTATCATAAAAAAAAAAATTCAAGCAATGTAAGTTTGATTATGTTTTTAAAAAATTGATTTTAATTATCAAAAAAAAAAAATAATGACAAAAAAATACTTTTGAAATAAAGAACACTGAATATTGATAAAACAATGAACGATTAATTTCATATCTATTTTTTACAGTTATATTTTTGATTTTGTATTATATTTTTCATGTTTAAATTACTGTTTTGGATTGTGAGCTCAAACGGATTTATTTCTAAATATTTGTATTTCAATGTAAGTTATAATGAACAGATAATATAATGTAATATCCAATTAAACTTGTTACAGCAGCTTCTAATATATATTTTTTTCAGATATGAGATTTCCCTATAAACAGTACTTTTTCTTAGATCTTAGCATGAACGATAATATATAGAGTATTAATTAATACAATGATAATATCTCCTAATTAGATAAAGGAATTGTCAATGCAATTCCCCCTATTGGTCTTGAATTAATCAAAACATTTTTATTTCTCTATGAACTTGATATTTGTTATGATGAAAAAGTGAAAATTTACTAATTTTCAAAAACAAATTAAACTTAATTAAATTCAAGATTGAAACAGAAAGTAAAAACAAACCCTGTATTTTAAACTACACTATTCATGTAATTATCTCCAACTTTAACACTTCTTTCATTTATATTCCTTCCAGATTGATAAAATATTGTTAACTCAAGCATATAATAGAGGTTGCAGAACTAGAATACAAACCAGTTGCTCCTAGTTTATATCATTTATGGAAAAAAGATAGAAAGATGCCCATAATAAATATAAAACAGAAGACCCCAAACTGTATGCATACTGAACTGTTGGCAGATTTTATAATGCAAGCTGACTTAGATTGAAAACAGCCAAGATGTTTTTAATTTTCAAGCTGGTAGAATTTGATAGTGGAAAAAAAAGTATGACTGCTGGATGAAATGTGCATTCGATCCAAAAAATCCAGATCCATAAATCCTCACTGACAAAAGCCATAAGCCAAAAACTAACCTAAGAAAATGATAATAACATTGGGATATGGATTTAATAATCTATCTTTTATTGATTATTCAGCTTACAATATGTGATATAACTGAAATAGAAATAGTTTTCTCCTTAACACTAACATTATTTTAATATGTCCTCAAAGTTATAGTTCTTTTGATGATTTAATACTCAAAAATTATCAGCAGCTATTTCATCTATAGTTGCTATCTTTAGTCATTCATTATTCAAACAAAAAAGTCTTAAAATCACGGTCATTATTGATCTTTATTCATTAGGTGTCAAAAATATTCATAAATCTTATGTACCAAACTAAATCCTGAATTTTGAAACAAAAAATAAAATGTTATAATGACATAACTGATATCAATTTCACTTGGAATAAAATTCTTGTTAATTTTAAAAATTCTGAAAAAGTTGTAATGATGAGCACCGATTCAAACTTACAAATAGTCACAGAATTTTGTTTCCTTTACCTTAAATTTAACAAGTTCAAGTCCTATTTTAGAATGGTATTTAGCGCTTAATTTTTTTTAATCGTTTTTCCATTAATGCTTTGAAATTTATTATATTGCTATCAGTGACACCTATAGCATTAATATCATTAACATTTATCTGTTTAATCATCAAAATATACACAAACCTATTTTTACTTATTCAACATACAAGCATCCTTCACTCATCCAAATGATACATATATATATATATAACAATTTATCAATTTAACATATAAAAAAATATGTATTTGATTTTTAAAAAAGATTATATATTAAGATTAAAAGAAATGCAAAATTTTTTTGATCTGATAAAAAGACATGGTAATCATTTGTATTTTTATTTAAAAACTGATTTTAATGAGCCATATTGAAAATGCAAAGCTTGTAAAATAAATTGATATAATATATTAAATAAATATAGAACAATGGGGGGAAAACAGGCACAATATGATAACCTGTGACAAATGAGATCAAATGGAATAACCATCATTTACACATATATAAACTTAGATTTATTTTTTGTTATGGTTTAAAAAACATATCTATAGTAGCACCATTTTGCTAGTGAGATATGAGCAAAGTACTAGTATTACACATGCAATAACAACATTATGAGAACCAAAGTTAAATTCAAATACCTTGAACTCGATGAATTATTTAAAACAATTAACTAAACAAATGATATATATATATTTTACTCAATAATAAGTAAAACTATATTTATTTTTACAAAGATAGGAACTGAATATAATTTCTATAATAATTAAATTTTCAAATTAAATTTTATTGTTTAATCGTAGTTCAACAGAGTACTACATGTTCATAAAAAATACTATATAAAATATATTGAAGAACAATTGCAAAAGTTCATAGAAAAAATCATTTTAAATAATTCTCAATAAAATATGTGATATAATAGTTTTATTCTTTAATATAGTTGTTTTAAATTTTTTCTATTATTTACAAGAATATATATAAAATTCATCTAGGCATTTCTATAACACAATTTCACTCTAATGCACAAGAAATTGTAGTCATGCAAAATGCTACAACTATAAGCTAGTCAAAAATTGCTGTAATTTTTTTATAGTGCAATATTTTTGAAATACAGAATCAAAAAAAAAGGAAATTAGAGCAATGGAAAATCATATTGTAATTTTGTTAGAAATTCCCCTTCCATTTTTTATTATTTATTTGTATTTTGAGATACAATTAGACTATGTAAAGTTAAATGTAATTTGATACTTACAACATATTAATGCTCAAAGCTATATTTTATGTACTGTGGTTAAAAAAATATTGGAAAATCTCTGAATGTTATTATTTGTTGGAAAATATGTCCTTTATTCTTACTGGGCCTTGTAATGGAATTATTTAAGTATGTGATTTCAAACATTTCAATTTCTTATTACTTTTAATTGAATAAAATACCAGATATTATATCTTAAATTAAAAATAAAAAGTAACTTTAAAAATATTTTTTATTTCTTTAGCATCAAACATTTAAAATGTGGAGCTATGTCTTAACAATCTTGCAGTGGTTAAATTTAATTCAATCATCAATTAAGAAGTGTAAGGGCTGTTGTTACAGAAATTTCTACTCTGCAAAAAATGACAGCTTAATACCAACCTCTAATGATGTAAAAAAAAAAAATTGAAAAAACATTAAGTATTTGGATCAATGGTAACAAGAATCAAAAAATTCTATTAATCCACAATTTAATTAAATAAGAAGTATTAACAAATTATAACCATTTTAAAATAAAATGAAAAATCTTTCATTATTCTATGTTTAAAAAAGCCATCTAAAATACAAATTCAGCTGTGACATGAGAATATTATTTTCTGTAGCCAGATCTTTTAATTGCAAAAAGTACAAACTTGTAAAGGTTTTTAACAAATACTTTCCACAATATAAAACTGGATGGGTCATTTTTCAAAAAGAACATAAGATAATTTTATAATCTAGATACAACAATGGATAATCATTTATGCTTAATAGAGATGAAGACATAAATAAATAAATGTCACAAAATATAAAATTATTTTTTGTAATAAAAATTTAGTCATACTGTCATATCTTCATATATATAATAATAATCAATATACCCTAAACATCACATAATCACTATTTCTTATGCTTGCTCAAGCTGTTAAAACAAGCAAAACTCTCCATACAGTAGTGCCACTCAGTGCAAGCCAGAGTAATCAATGGATGCAAGAAGGTTTATGCATAAAATCCCTATCTAGTTGCCTACTCATCCAATATTCCCAGACTTTTTCATAGTTTTGTAGTTAAATAGAGATAAAAGGTGGCTGCTGTTGGATTGCATTAGATCCAAAGATCTAGATGCCATGCTCAGATCCAAGGCTCATCAGTGATGAAAGCCTCAAGCTAGAAACTAGTCTGGGGATATTGGATGAGTATGCACTGTAACGGTCGCTGCCTGCGTCTCTACACGCATTGAGCATGACATGCGTTTTCTAACATCGAGCAGCAATTAAGAAATATTCAAAGGCATCCAAAATATACATTACTATAATCATACCTTTGAAAGGTTCATTTACTGCAACCTTTGCGTGCCACCTTAAGAAAGAGATTGCTCCCCTCCCCAAGGGATATGATCATGTAATTAATAAAGAGTTATAATATCTTATATTTCCTTTTTTATATATATATAAAATCAATAGAAAAGTGAATGCCTAACGAATGATTCCCGATCCCGGTAAGTTTAATCCCTGACTAGCTCAATCAACTCATGATCTCGAGATGGTGGTTTGTTGCTTCGTTAACAGAAAAGGTCAAACAATAATATCATTATCAAATACACAGCACAACGCCATACTTTAAAATTAGATATTAAATTTATTAGGCCCTCTATGATTATATAAATATTTACAGAATAAAGAAGAGAATAAACACACACACATAAATAATATTAATTAAAATTCAAGCGTATAAATAAATTTTAAATAGTTTCATAAATGGGAAAGGAATGGTCTGAAATTCTCCCCTGCTTACACTTTAAACCCAAAACTTGGAATAAATTACTTATATAAAAACAATGTGTATTGGCCATGGTATGCACGTGTTTCATAATAAAAAAAAATGACCCTCACCCTTCCACTTGTGGTGATCTATACCTTTGTTTAAGTTAAAATAATGATTTAACCACGAGTTAATGATATTTGAATCTTAAACGTTCCATAATATGAGTCCTGCACGTGGCGGACAATAATAATTATTTGGAACACTTTCTAACACACTTTTATTCCTTATGGAAACAATCCTGCACGTAGCGGATGAAATAAATTTACTAGGGGAACAAACTCGTGCTAAACTACAATTTGAATCTTAAAAGTTCCATAATAGAAGTCCTGCTCATAGCGGTCAATAATAATTATTTGGAACACTTTCTAACACACTTTTATTCCTTATGAAAACAATCCTGCACGTAGTGGATGGAATAAATTTACTATTATCTCAAGGCGAAACACATATATCCAATGACCAAACCACCCAACTATTTCTATTTAATTATTTTGAAATATTGAAATATTTCATATTTACTTTCTCTTTTCTTTTATAATTTATTTAGATACTCCAATGAATTATGTGTACCTTTACGTTAAAATTACAAACGAAATATTTATAACTGAATTACACAATTCATTGGTTCATTTAATAATAGCAATATTAGTAAAATAACGAATTACTCGTAATAAGACACAAAAAATAGATATAAAAACATAAATAATACTTCCCGAAGGCTTCGTTCTCCAGGCTAGGATTATGAGGGCGATATATATCTGCTGTGCAGGTGATTACTTAACAGGGCTTCAATGGAGGTTGGCAAATTGTCCATAGCAGCTACACTTTAAGAAATAGAAAGTCACATCACTGGATGGCTATGTAGGTCTTCGAGCAGTGCGAATGTACGGAACTTGGTTTCCTACTCTATGTTTATTGTTGTGTCACTAATAGATCTTGATTCCATTCCGTATTGCTTCCTTTCTTCTTTATTTAATTGGGCAGTATTCTTTCTCCCTTCGGTTAATACTTATTAGAAAATGTATCTGATAATAATAATTTCAATTATATTTTTCTTTCTTAGTCCATAAGTTTCATATTTCTTGGTCTGCACCTTTTAAAATACGTTCAGCTATTAATGACACTTCCACTTGTTCAGCATTCCGAAAAAATAGTTTTTACACTCATAATTCTGCTTTTCTGTCAGTACACTCCGAAAACTATACTGCTAACTCAAAGAGAACGGGTAAGAGTGTCCGTGAGTATCAACGAATATAACACCCAGCTAACTAATTCAATTTCACCTGACCAGCCTTTATATATCCCCCCCCCATTACAGGGTGTATTCTCTCATCCCCTCCACAAGTTATTGCTTTTACATTTCTGTTTTAATTAAATTATTAATCCCTGTTTTTAATTACTTAAGTTCAAACAATGGATTTAATTTTAGCTATCTGCTTGGAAAAAAAAATTTGTCTTACGATAACTTTATCTTTTAATTAATTTCAGAATTTCACAGACCATTTAAATTCCAATCCCTTGATTTCTTTAAACAATAAAATAAAATCACATTTATTTAATTAAATAATTTTGAGTAGGTATCAAGCCGAATGACCACGGATTCAATTTCTACATTTTTTTCCAAAAACATTATACAATAAAAGAAAGAGGTCATTGGCTTGCCTGCGGCCATGAACATTAAGTTCTAAAAAAATATATATATAAAACTTAAACTGTATACCTAAAAAATATATATATATAAAACTTAAACTGTATACTTGTTGTCACATAAAAATTGTTTTTAAGTTTTCCAAAAAGAATATTCAACAAGCAACAGAAAAAAAAAATACATTTGAGAATCTAAAATCAAATCAAAATAAAACATGTTTACTGATGGGTTACTTGCAAATACATTTCAGTTTCTTGCAGTAATTTCTTTAATCCCCTGCCATATTTATTCATATCATAAATAATAAAAAAATAGCATTTATTAATAGCAAAATACATATTTACATGTGGTGTCCGCATTTGTTTATTTATAAGCGTATTATCACCATTCATCCTATTTATTTACAATATAGTGTGTGTAAGCAACAGAGAAAATATACCTGCACAGACCACTCCTTTTATTATAATATGTACATTTGTTTGGGCTGCAACTATGCTTGCAATCATCTTTGTGGCAGTCATTTAAGACTGACTGTCACAGCACTAAAGAGGATTTTATGCACAAACCTTACATCAATTGATTATTCTGGCTTGTACTGAGTGGCACTACTGCATGGCGAGTTTTGCCTGTTTTAATAATCAATATATATATATATTGGGCAATAAGTAGTTTTCCAACAATATACTTCAATTAAAATATCCCTATGCTGGTGAAAACTTAAATAAATATTAAACAGTATACAATATGCTTTAAAATCAGAAATAAATAAAAATTTACTAATTAATTTATTTTTTTACTTTGGGAATTTATTCAGAAATTAGTTTGCCTTTTTCTTTGTAGAAATTATTTGAAAATTTTTTTTTCCCCAATTGCTAACATAAAATTTAGATATTATCTTTTTTCCCTGCAAGCTTTTTGCTAGAAAAAATATGAAAATCATTAATTGGTTGGATGACACACAAAAAAATATACAACTGAAACAAATAACAGGAAAGTGATATTAGCCAAGCATAAAAAAACTTGATCAATGGCAAAATTACTTTAAATCAATCTCCTTAGAAAAATAGCCTTTGGATTTAAATAAACAAAACTCCAAACCAATGTTACACCTAAACCAAATAACAAAAATACATATTATTTAATTCAAGTAACATAGGTTTAAGTAAAGATTTTTGACTTTTTATGGATTACTCAAATACATAAGAATTACAATTAATTTGAATTTGTAAATTTTCTTCATTCAAAGGTTGTTGTACTTTGTTAAGATGAACTTTCATTCAACTCATCAAGCTTTGGTGGTAGAGTGGTCAGCACAGCTGCCTTACAAGTAGTTGTCCCGGGTTTCCATGAAAAAAAAAAACTTTCATTCAACTAAGTTTTGTTAAATGCAATTAAAAAAATTTCATTAATTAAACAGTAATATTATTTTGGAGGACTTCCTTGGTTTTTTGTTGTTGTTGCTGCTGATTTTTTAAGTGATTTGCTTTTCAAAATTATTTTTATGTGACATGGTGAAATACTTTTGGCTGTTGTTCAGCAAAATAATTTTGATTTAGTTACTCACATATTTTTTTCATATTATTCATAAAATTGTATTTTCATTGTGTTCAAAAAAAACTCGAATCATTCACTAGAAGCTATATTAATAGAAAAAGCTTATGCACTAAGAATGTTGATAAATAATAATAATTGCTTATGGATTTGGTTTTTCAAATCTTATTAAAATGCCTATGGTAATCTGTAAGGCAAAGAAAATTTAGCATGAAATTAATGTTTTAACAGAACTGTTTGTAAATCAAAAATAAACCATACAGGAGAAAATACTGGCTGGAGGAAACTTTTCAGTGTCAGCACTTGTAAATTTAATGACAGATTTTTAATTTGATTACAATAGGAATAAATAAACAACGATTTTATTAGTAATTATAGAAGTAACTGTTTATAAAGTAAAAAATTAAACTATATGTATACACATTTATAAAGAAAAAAATTAAACAATATGTATACACACTAATGATATATGAGTATATTAGATATATATGTATGTGCTTAAAATTTAATAAGAAAATAGAGAATGTTCATCATAATTTAAAACATAACAGATTAGGAAATTATGAATTTTGTTTTAATTCAATTTTTTTTTTCTTGCTTCCCTTGATTTTTTTATCAACACTAACTTTTAAAATGCACCTTTACAAAATGCAAATTCTCTTTTTGTATTTTTAAAGAAATATTTGACAGTGGGGGATATTAAAAGTAACAAGCCTGCACTTATTCATCAAGTAACAATGCAGCACAGTATGACAACATGGATTGAAAATCAGAGAATGAAACTAAAAATTAAAAAAACAAGTCCAAATTAACCACTTAAGTAAAAACACAGCATCTTAAGAATGTGAAAAAATAAAAGCTAAAATTCTTGAGAAAAACCAAACACGTTTGCCCTAGAGACATAAAAACAGAATCAATGATTTTTTTTTTCCAAGAGAAGAATGAGATATCACTTCTTAATGCCCAGTTACAATTATCATTAATAATATTTAAATACAAGTATAGTATATATATTTAAGTTAAATGTAATTAGAGGGAATTTAACAGACTTTCAAGCTCCCTTCAGTCATTCATTTCATTTTATACAACCTACATGACCACATAAATGTGAAAAAAATAAATGATCAATATACATATTTTGTGCTGAACCAGTACTCATCAGTTGGTCTGGATCATCACCTACCACACACACACACATATATAATAATATTAAGATAGCAAATCATATACTATGTTTGCCAATAATTTGTTTCAGCTAAGATTGCATATTATTTATTTATTATAATAAATCAGTGTTTAATTTTATATTAAGATAGCAAATCTTCAAACTTTAATGGACAGGCTTCAATCGTCTCCATCCTCCAACTCTTCGGCCATCTGTATCATTGAAAATCTGATGATGGAATGCTCAAAGCCCTTGATGATGTCAATATTATTATCATACCCATGTTGATTTTAAGTCACTGTGGACCCTCACGTATATAACCTTAATGTCCATTTAAATACACAGAAGATGGATGGGCAGAATACAGGCTGAATATGTAGTATTTAAATACAAATATATAGTCTATACTGAACATAATGTAATTAGAATGGATGTGAACTCAGACTTTCAAGCTCTTTACAGCTATTCACTCCATCAAGTCCCTTCTAATTACATTTAAATTCAGTATAAACAATCATAAGAATAGTTGAAGAGTTGAATGGTGGAGAAGATTGAAGGCTGTCCATTAAAATTTGAAGATTTGCTATCAAAATAAACTGAGCACTGATTATATAAATGTGCGGGGAGATAATAATCTGGACCAACTGATGAATGCTAATTCAGCAAAAAATATGTATCACATGTATGTGGTCATGTGTATTGGTTATATAAGATAGGGTGGATAGCTGCAGGGAGCTTAAAAATCTGAGTTCAAATCCCTTCTAATTACATTAATAAACAATATACTTATATTTAAATATTAAAAATTAATTTAATTTAATAAGTTGAAAAAGCCCAAAATTCATAAAGCTTGAAATGGCCATTTTTTCATTCTAGCTCATCTAAATCATATTATGCCACATTTAATGATACTATAATAATAACACTGAAAAAAAAATATGAAATCTCAAAAAGTTTAAAATTTTCCAAATAATATAGGATATATATTTTGCATAGTATTCTTTGCAATTGGGTAAGGGGAGAAAATCATAACATAAGTTGGCTATGTTAAAAATCGAAACTTGCAATACCTTTTCTCAAGAGATTTATTATTTTGTTTAGAGAACTATAACTTTGTTATACAGAATAGTGAATAATATTCTGTTTTAATGATTTTTTTCCTTGATTTTTTTCTTTCTATTGAAATACTGCTAGATGGCATTGCCACAAAGAGTCCTAAATAAATCCCATATGAAATTTTTTGAATTTTTTGCATCTCCCCCCTCCTGCTAAAATTATGTGTAAACCACACAAAAAAAAAGGTCAATAGGGATACATGTGTATGCAATGTTCACAGACAGACAGAAAAACAGTAAATTAAATAAATGTATTTAAAATATTGAACATATACTTAAAAAAATACCTTTTGTATTTATTATTTGTGATAAAATTTCTCTGCTAAGTATTCACTTGCATTTTGTCCTCTTCCATACCTCATATACAGTCAGACTTCCAAAATAAAGCAAATTAATAGAATAGCAATACCAATCATATCAATCCTTAATAAACTGCAATTCTTTTTTCAGATGGCTAAGCATTTATCATAAAGCTTCTAGAGGAATTGGCAATCCTCACTGTTTATACCTTACAAGCTTAAGAGATAGGGTCATGTGATCTATGACTCTTATTTTGCCTATATATATATAGATCTCTGAGTCCATTATCAAACAGTGTTTAAGAAATATGTAAATGAACTTTTTGCAGATCATTTCCTTACAGACAAAATGGGGGGGGGGCATATATTAGTTATAAGCATTCTGGATCTTCACATAGTTATTCAAAATCCCCATGATCTCACAGACTTTATTAAATATTGATTCCTGGCAATCAAATGAATAATATGCTGCCTATTAATAAATTTCCAATATGTATACAGGGTCTGTCCAATTGCTTTCTCTGTTGAAATAATATTCTACTGCTACTCTGAGGTCATGTCACTAACATGATTACTATAGAAATTTTTTTTAAAAAAGTAAACAAAAAAATGAAGATCAAAGTTTATTAGAAGAAAAACAGTCCTTTCTTAGAAAAATTCTTGAAGAAGTAAAGGGGAAAAACAATATAAATTTAGATATCATATACAATTAACAGTAAACAAGATAGTTGTGGTACTTCAGATTTACTATTCATATACAAATTGTGAGATCATAAGAAATCCTTTAATAATCCATTACAAAATGACAAAATAAATGTTTATAAATTTGCTTATATTATGTTCTTTATATAACCAATAATGAAAACATCATACTCTTAAATAAAAATAATAAATCAGATAATCACAAAACATCAAATTTGCTTGTCATTGCTTTTGTTATTTCTGTGTTGTTGTTTTTTTAAAAAGAAAGAGTAAGAAGAAAGGAAAAACAGCTTGTAAATAATTTACTATTGGGCAAAGACTTCAACAGTCATTTATAGAGAAACAAGAATGGAGAAAGCAGTAAGTCAGATATCAATTGCCAAGTGATAAGGATTAGAACAGTTTTCATCCTTATTTTACCTTCCAGCTAAAAATAGTTAGAAGTCTATTTCCAACTAATATGGAATGTTTAACAGGATTTGATTATAAACTATATTTAGTGGGAGAAAAAATGTCAAGTAATTGTCAATAATACACACAGCCTAGATTCAAATCCAGGACATAAGTATATCAGACAACTGTGGTAGTCACATTATAAAGCCACTCATCGTTATAGAAATGCACATAAATACATTCAATTGCTTAAAGTATATTTACATATGCGCATCTGCATCTTTAATTTAATTAAATATTATTTCCATTGATATTACTTTTTTTTTTTTTCAATGAAGCTCTCTCAGTAAGAAGTACTCCATCCAATGCAATGAATCATTTGTTTATCAACATTAAAACAGCTTCAAGTGATATTATACTTACATAGATCTTGCAATCAGATTTATAGTACATGAAACTTCTTTTCCCACACATTGTACATCATCATTAGTAGAAGCAGCAAAAGCCACATTTACAAGAGTATGGTCACCCCAATTCCAAAAAAAAAAAAAAAAAAATACCCAAGATATATTAAGAATGAATTTTTCAATGACTATATGAACCAATTCTAAACCACAAATAAGACTACTAAAAATAATAATAATAAGTGAATAGTTTATTGCTCAGAAATTTTATAGACATTTAGACTCATCTCGATTGTCATCCATGGACTTTTAGCTCTAGAATGTATAATTCTCACACTGCATCAAATCATGCATGGTAGTGTTCATAAATAAAACATGCTAGTCCATTCTCTTAATTAGATAACATATACATCTTTCAATAGGCATTTTTATTGATCATATGTTTAGTAATTTATTTCGATCAGGATATCCATAAATCTGTCGTCATAGCATTAAGGTACATTTATATATTTTACAGAAATGATAAATAATCAGCATAGAAAAACAAAAATATTTCTGCTCATAAAAATAAAAATCAAGGCATTTGTTTTTCTTTTTAATTTCCTATAATGCTATGAAAAGCACTATATATTCTTTTATATATATTCCTTAAATATAATCTCAATATATCTGGGTTTTTAGGTATTTATATTTCCTCAATTAATAATATATTTTACAATACTCGGCATGTCAACTTTTAAAATATATATATATACTAATTAGAAGACTAAATTAGACAGTGAAAATCTTGCTCATTATTTAAAAAGGAAATCTATACATACAATTTTATAATACTTCTGTTTGGAAATTTTCACATAGTACATCCTTAAACTAGCAACCCATCATCTATCCAATTGTAGTTTAAAAAATTGGCATCTAGAGAAAAAAAAAACGTAGCAAACAAACTATAGATGACTAATGTTATTTTTCCCCATTGTTCTTGAAAAAATAGGCAGTGGGATATTGAAGACTGATATTTCTTTATGTGTATATTCATCAAAATCTTATGTCTACTGAAGTAAAAACTGAACATTAAATGGTATTAAGTATTTGACATTTTGCAAAATATGCATAGTGTTCAGTGCTCTTCAAAACAATTATCATATTAACACAACATCAAGAATGGTCATTATATTTATATAAACATGTTTCTTTAATTAATATCTTTGTAACAAAGTAAACTTATTAAAACCATGGCTAAGCAATTCTTAATTCTAAATTATATGTTCATACTATCATTTTATTATTAATGCCAAAAGTATTGTATCATCCATACATTCAAAAAAAAAAAAACAACTGATCAAAACAGGAAACAATTTGCTTTTGTTTGCCATCTAGAAAAAGGTAATAAATTTTAAAATAGAACAAATGAATGTTAATTAACATTCTAATAAATGAAAATATATGCAAATTTTTAAACTTTTATTGTATATGTACTTAATAATCATATATATTCATTAAGAATAATAATAGAATGGCTTTATTGCTGGGGTTCATAAGAGGTTTGAGCTCTGGAAGAGACAAAACTGGAATCAAATTTTCAGAATCTAACACTTTATCATTGCACCAAACCAGGGGGAGGCAATTGTTTTGGCTCAGGGGCCACAGAGGTTGGCGGAGGGTCACATCGGGGGGGGGGCACTTTGTGTGATTTAGCGGCGGCCCGCACCTTTTTTTCATGACGCAATAAACACACTGTTTTATTCCCTGTATTACCCAAAGAAATATTTGTTTGTCCATTCTTCATTAAACACATGACATTTATCATCAATTTTACATTTTTTTGAAGGGTTCATAGTTTCACTAAGGTTGGAAATGTATGTTTGCTAATGCAAAGACAAAATTGAAATTAACCAGATCAATTGGAAAAGCACTGCACATCGTATCTACACTGCGCATATGTATTGGCATGGCCATCCTAGTGGAAAATATGAGACAAATCTTTGGTCGTGAACAGGAAGGAAATCTCAGTTCAAGGTGGATTTTTCTGATTGTCTTGGTGGGCCGCATAAACACTCTTAGCGTGCCGCATGTGGTGCCCTCAGGCCACTATCTGCCCACCCCTGCACTAAACTACACAAAGACCCATATTTATTGCGCATCACTAGATTCCAAGATCTAAGCTTAACCCATTATCCCTGATGCTAGAATATTACTTGATTATTTCATTTTATATCTCAAATGTATATAAGTGAACAATGTGATTTTTTTTAAAAAAAAATTAGTATACAATTAATAACAGTTAATTGGTTGATTTTTTTTTTTGTTTCCTCAATCAGTAATGATTTTTGGCAACAATCCAGAATGGCAAGCATTGTCAACTCTAGCAGCAAGTCAGCTGATAAAATCATGACCAGGTGTGTCGCAACCTGCCACAAAAAAATCTTATCCAAACAACTTTTATATTTATTCTAAATCCATACAAAACTCAGAAGGTCTGAAAACAATGGATTTAGATTGTTTAAACTCGTCTATAAATATGCATAAACATCCCTTTACCTTTTTAAATACAGCAGGATACTTAATGTTTTAAAACTACATATTTCCATACATGCAAAAACAAAAAGAATTTACAATAATTAAGATTTTATTATCATGTACTGTACTGGATTTGACAATTCTTGTTTTAATGTTCTGATATAAATAATAATTATCAAATTAATATAATAAATGGTGTGATTTGTGTGAACTAATTGTGCACTATTAATTGTTTGTTTGTTTTATTATTAAATCAAATATAGTTGCTGCCCTCTGTTGTTTGTTTTATCAATATTTGTTTCATGAAGGTTATGGCTACTTAGTGGACTAGCAAATAAATAATCATGAAAATTTACATAATAAAGATAGGTCAGAAAGTGAAAAAAAAAAAAAAAGTTTGCCTATCATTGATTAATATTAATATTTTTATAAAATAACAGAAACGAAAGAGAATAACACCAATTTAAGCAATATATTTTTAAAAACAGATGTCTAGGTGTTTGAATTGGCATTACATGGGATAGGTTAAGCAGTTAAGTAAAATGCTTCCATAACAATTATAATTATTGTATAGGTGAGAAGTGGAAAGATGTAATCATGATAAGCGTCTTAATGAATATGACTTTTTTGTTACAGGAAATTCTACTACACACACACAAAAAAAAAACTCAAGACAATCACTTTATTCTGTTTCCCTTCTAATTCCAACAGCAAATTGAAACTATTCTTTGTACAAGTTCTTTTTAAAAAAATCTACAAGAATTGCATTCCTGTTTCTTTTTTTTTTTTTATTAAAAAAAAAAAAAGACAGAAAAATTATTCCAGTTCTTTATTCTCTTAATTGTCTCCAGCTTCAAAAAGGATATCTAACAAATGACCACAGATTACCACCCACAGCTTTTATTCCAGCACATCTGAAAATACTTGACCTTCTGATCTTGACGTGCAAGTTTTATACTGAATCCAGTTTTAAAATAAAAATAAATGGTAAGGAGGGGGTATAAGGGAGTGATTTTTTTTTCTGCTTTAAAAAAAAAAACTATTGTGAATTAGTAATATCTAATCATAATAGTACTGTAATTAAAAAAAAAAAAAATGCTATCAGCATTAATTATAAAATGATTATAGCTATTACTGAAGGAGCGCCTGCAATGCAATTCTAAATGGAGACTAAGGTCAAAGGAGGAACTTTCAAACACAGACTTAATTGCATTAAAATGAAGGTAAAAATCTCATCAACTTAAGAAATATATATCTTTATATTTCACAAAAACCTACACACAACTATTTATAGTTATATATTACGCCATTACTTACTTTAAAGTAAAATGGAAATAATTATGAATATTTATAGTATTTCAAAACTCTAGAAATCATTCAAGAAGTACTTCTTCCCTTTGTTTTGATGATTAATTATACAAAATTGTAAATTTATGTTGATAATTGTGAAACCAGATGCAATGTCTAAACTGTTTATATACTAATTCTGAACATTATTAAGGATTTATAATTAACATCATAAGATTTGTAAGAATTATTTTTTTAAAAAAATTATATTTAATCGCTTTTTTTCCTCTCTTCATGTTCACACATATATAATGAATTTTTTTTTTATATGTAAATCTGTTTTATTTCTTCTTTTTTTTTTTTTTGCTAAATGACATTTTAGATTTAGAGTTTACAATACAAAATACTAATAAGAAACTTACTAAATATGTATATGCACTATAAATTTTAGACCAAAAATTATTTATTATTAATAAATAAAATAATCCAATGGCCTTATTGTTCAGCAGTTAATGAGAAGTTTGAATGCTAAAACTGAAATCGATCCAAGGACCTTAGATCCAGGACACTCTACCACACTAAATCGTGCAGACAAGTATTAATAAGGAATCTTATTGAACATTACTATAAAAGCATATAATAAATAGACTTAGATGTATATTTTTGTATTTGAATCTCATACCTTTTTATATAAAGTTACTCTGAAGGAAAAAAAATTCATATTCCAAAATTTAACATATATATATATTCATGACTTGTTTGTAACATGAACTATTCTATCATAAATTATTATTAAAAGATCAAAATTACAAAAAAATCTGCTGCCTAAAAACATTCAAATACTTAGTCAAATATCAGTTTATGCTTGATTTTTCATTTATATATTTTTCATTTAGTACAGTATATACATATTTTTGTAAATATATACTAGGTTGTTTTTTTTTTAATGAAATGTGTTTGCAGGCATGCATGCTCACACACAATCAATATACGTATGAAACTTATGGATTAACTTTGTCTATATAATAGATTCCTTTTTGTTAAAAAATTTGAAAGGGGGGAAGGGTGGAGGTTATGTCGGCAAAGATAACTTTTAAGTATATTTGCATAAATATTAAATGGGGAGAGGGGCATATTGTGTACTAATAATTTATATCTAAGTATAAAATATTTTTAAAAAAGAACTCTTGCTTTCCTAAGTAATCAGTATAGGCATAATCTTTTTCATCTAGTTTATAATCCCTTCAATCTTGAACTCATGAAAACTATACAGTTTCATATACATCATCTTAACAAACCAGAAGGTTTGTACCTTTTTTCCTTTTATTTTGCCTTGCTTTTTTCTATTTTTATTTTTTTGATATTTTGTCACTAATATCAATTTATATTGCTCTACATCAAATATGTCTCCATACTGTCTATTAATCAAATTTGAAAGCAATAAGCTTTAGTTTTTCATTAAATTATTTGCATTAAATATGGAACTATCAATCAAGCATCCATTACCTTTTTACCTTCTTTGCAATTTATTATAGAATCTTACATTTAATCTACATTTAAGCATGACTTATTCTTTTATATAATGTAATCAAATTATAATTACAAAATAACTTGCTATTAAATTTGTAAGTGCTAATTTTTCAAATACAATTAACATTGAAGGGGAATAATATTACTATGACCTTGTGTTTTATTCATTTCATCTTTTTCAGATGACAATTATCTAATATATAATAAATCTCCATTTCATCATCTAACTGCTTCATAATAGATCTTTTTTATATATTATCACACAAAAGAATCAAAAATTAAATTAAACTTTTTATTTACTTTAGTTATTTTTTTATTTGTTGTTTTAAGGGGAAAATGTATTGAATGTTTAACTACTAGGTTAACTAAAAGTTCTTTTAATAACCCTCAAAAAAAAATATTTTTCAAAACCACTGGAGATTTATTTTTTTTAATAAAGCTTAAAATTATTTTATAAAATAACATATATATTCAATCATCATCACTTTCCAAAAAAAAAAAAAAGCTCAATTCATAATCAAAGAACGAGAAAAAAAAATCTGACAGAATTACGACTGATATAAATCTACAATAAGACAGAAAACTACAAAAAGCATATAAAAAAAAACAAGGCTTTAAATAAATTTCTTATAAACATATGTAATTATTTCGATTCTAGTTAATACAATTCAGAAATGTGCACAAACTATGTGTGAGGATATCTTTTTTATCCAAGTATAAATATTTTTTGTAATAATAGACTAATATACATCTAAAACCAAAACTATAAAAGTCTCAACATTTCTAATATCTGGAAGAAAAATTCTTATTAAAGCCACATTGAATGTCTTTTATACTTGTGTTACTTGTATCAAAGTTCTAAGTCATACTTAATTCCAATATTATATCACTATTGCAATATAAATTTCTATTTTCTAATCTACCATTTTCAATAGGCTTTTGTCATATATTTAGAAAAAAAAGTTTCCAATCTGCTTAAAATATGCAATGAAGAAATATAGAAAAACCATGATTTAATTAAGTTCAAATCGCACTACTAGAGCGAATAATTTTCAATCATGTAAACAATTTATTCAAAACTAATATACCTACACAAACAACCCTGTATCATTTAGCATAATAGAAGAATATAGAAACAAAAACTAAAAAGTTTCAGTTTGATTCTTTGCTGAATACAATAAAAATATGTATTTCAAATTTAATCAATTGAATGGAATAATTGTGTTCAATATGTGATTTGGATTTTTGAATGCTGTATCGTACCCAATTATGTAATTATTTATAGGAATTATATAAATAAAATAAATGTTCTTGATACTTCATAATCCACAATCAATATCAAAAAAACAAATTTCAACAAGTATAATCATCTGTTACGATAAACTTATGTTATCGAAACTGCATTTTCAGATATATTAAAAGCAATTGATATTGATGTCTTTTTATAGCAAATGAATAGTTTTACAAATTTTTTTTTAAAAAAGCATTATAAATTATCTAAATTGGTTAGCTATCAATTAACGTTTCTTCTTTTGCAATTATTTATTTATATTTTAAAAAAATTTTCTTTTTTCATTATTTTTTAATCTACATTAGTTTTCACAATATTAAATTCCTAACTTTTTATATTATCCATCCCATTATTTCTCTCTAGTCCTTCTTTCAAGAAAGAAATATAAGTTTTCATAAATTCAATATAATTATTTTCTGCTTTTTAATCCTGATTTTTGTTTTTCTGAATCAATTGTAATTTCAAATATAAGTCTCAAAATCTGACAATGTTACATGGTATTTTGCAAATGTAATCTATATAAACTTTATATGAATGTTGAACGAATAGAAATGCTGAACATATATTGCCTAAAATAGCAAAAATCAAATTACAAACAGCATTCTACTTGAAATATACAAATTTAAATTTTTTTTAAATTCCAAGAACATTTAAAATATTAAATATTAACATTTTTATTTTATGACATTAGTCTTAATTTACAATCATCAAAATAAATGTTATATGTTTGCTATCTTATTATAAAACAAATGATCTAGCAAATTTTTAATTGCATTATTACTTTCTAATTAATTCTTGAATATTTTTATTAATTCTGTAATAATAATTATCTCAATTTAACTTATTTTATAAAAGAAAAATGTAAATCCTTCCCATTGTTTATATTAAGAGATAGATTATCTTTTTCCATATATAAAGCCTCTTTGATCAACTTTTCATTAAAGTATTTAATACTTGTAAATACTTTTAACATCAAAATTTTTATCCTTGAAATGTTTTAGATTAATTTTCAATGTATTCTTTGCATTTACTTTTTAATTAATTTCTTTTCTTTCATAATTTAGACATACTATTCATTAATTCCATTTATATTTTATTCATTATTTATTATTCATTTTATAAATATCAAATTTTTCCAGTGATTTTATTTTATGAGCATACCCCATAAACGAAATAAAATTTTAAAAACTAGAATGATTTGCTAAACAATTTGAATGCATTTTTCTGTACAAACAAATAAATAAATATATGTAAGAAAAAAAAATATTCTTATCAAATTTATGGATGAAATATTACATATATATATACTTTATCCGTTAATATTTATAATTATAAAAATTTTGTAAATGCATTTTTTATTCTATTATTAACATTCACTAAAATTTATTATTTTTAATATTTTTTATTTTGTTTAAATCAATTTATGCATAGACCATCTTCAATATTTTTTAAATATATTTTACAACCTGTTTTTAATGCTGTCACTAAACATGATTATATACAATATAACTTATGCACATATATGTGGAAATTTATAATACAGCAACTAGAGAAATTTGAAAAATAATAATTGTATCATCAAGTTTATGAGACTATTAAAGGAACAAATTTTCTCTACTAAACTTACATTCACATAATCATTAAATGTCAACATATGATAGCAAACAATTCATGTATTGCCAAAATAAGAATTAACATTCATAATTCAAATTAAAACCTTCCATTTGGTCTTATTCTAACCTTTATGTATATATTATGCTACATACTAAAAAGATCATTTGATGTAAAGATATATATATCAACAAACCAAAAATTTGGAGGAAAGGAGATTATATTTAAATATAGCTAGCTATTTAAATGAAATATTTGTGAAAAATAGAAAATGTGATATAAAATTCGTGAAAAATTACATTTAATGACAATATAAAAAAGAAATGCAACAATTAGCAAATTTCATATTAAGTTTTACAAAAAACACACACACAAATAAAATGGCAACGATGTTTGTCTGAAGGTTTGTAATGATGGTATATTATAAGATGTGATATGTTTAACTATTTCCATCATTTATGAGTGAATGTTGAATGTACAGAAAGTTTAAAATTTTCTATACATACAACATTCACTCATAAATGATAGAAATAGTCCAACATATCATATCTTAAAATGGCAATGATAGTTTGAATAATTGATGTAATGGTGGTGGAAAAAAAAAAGTCATGATGACTATTTCAATGAATAAATAGAAATATGATGTACGGATTTTGTGATATTAAGACATATTTGAATCTTTACCAGGTAAACCTTTTTGTTGTTGTTGTTGTTGCTAACCAAATTTATGATTTTTCTTTCAGGGAGATGATTCATGGATAACACAAACGATCACATATAAAGTTATTCTTAGCTAAAAAGTAAAACAATAATAAAAAAAAAACCTCAAGCCTTCACCATATAGCAATTAGCAAGCTTCTTAAGTGATGCCTTTTCCATTATTCTTCTGAGGAACTAATGAGAGGAAAGTAATTTAAAAGCATACTTATTTAATAATGGGTTTACCAAAAGGTAATAAAACATTAAATTAGAGTAATTAAATAAAAATAGTTAAACCGTATTTTACACCCATTCTAGACTTTCACCCATTTACGCTCTTTACATAAGTTCTACAGCATTATGTACAATTGATACTACTGTGGTCATAATAAATCCAGAAGATGGTCATAATAAGTAAAGTATAAGCAGTAGAATGGTGTGTTATTTGCAAAGTATTATTTACTGATGAAAATTATTTACTAAAAAATATTGAGAAATAATTTTCTAACAAATATTTTTGTGGATTTAAAATTGGCTACTTCGAATTTATTTGGGGGAAAAAAAATTTTTTTTTTCTTTGCTTTTAAGGAAGTTATATCATGAAATAATTTATTATGAGCTAATGTAAGTTTTAATTAAGTTACAAAACTTTTAAGTTTATTATTATATTCTATATTTATTATAGATTACAATCTAATAAAACCTTTTTTTATTAATATTTATTACCAATGTAAAATTGTTTATTGAATTACATTACAACTTAAAACAGATGTTGTTTGACAATAAAAACTTTATTTCTAATAATAAAAATATTTGTGCTGTATCTTGTTTTTTTTTTTTTTCAACAAAAACAAGTGATCATTTGATTAAATCTGAATAACAAATAATGAATATAGCCTTTGTTTTGGTAGTAGCTCTCATAAATTTATAAATCAGATCTGGATAATACCAATCGACTTCTCTAATGAATGTGTAAACAGTGAAATAGTTAAAAGGTAATGGTAAACTATATGGCTCAAAACATAAAGATACTTCCTTCAATAGCAGTTAATAAGTTTTCTAACTCTCTACTACTACTTTAGCCCCAACTATTGTAAGCTTAAGTAATAAATTACAGAGTTGAGAGAAAAACTGCTTGTTTATATTGTAGTAAATAGAAAGAGTCAAGGAATATTTATGGTTTTCTTATATTTGCATCATATTACAGATGTTATTTTTTTTACCAAACACTGCACTGATACTTATTTAATCGATTCAAATTGCTAACAAATGGCTAAATTGGTTAGATATGAATTGGCTATGTGGAAAAATCTCATGCACAACTTGTAATGAAGATACGTCAATAAATATGAATTGTATAAATGCATTATATTATTTAATAACTTCTACTATTTAATAATATTATGCTGAAAACACCCAATAACAAAAACAAAAAAGCTTGATTAGAAATAAAAAATATTTGCAAAATACTGAACAAATATAGTACAATATAATAATAAAAGAAACAATTAAGATTGTCATACTTTTAATCTAATATTTAAATACATTTTAGGAAACCTGCTTAATACAATGTACAATATAATCTCGAAAGTACAGTACAATAATATAAATAATCTCAGAGGAAATACTGCATTATGGATATTGTAAAGAGTGTGTTTGAAATGTTAGAAATTAATTTTACAACGTAACTTGAAACCAAATTACAATTTCTCAAAATCCTTCAGTTCACAAACTTGAAAATAAAAGATGAACTAATCCAATATTCCTCCCCCACTAGTACTTTTTTTATTATTATTTATAATTTATAGCATCTATAACACTATTGCTCATTTATAATTAACGTTCATTTATAGAGTTCCAGATCTGTAAAATTATTGCAGTCCACAAGATTTTGTTTAACTATTTCCGCATAAATTAAAAAAGTATCCGTCTTCATTGCTGTTACATATTAAAAAACATCTTTTAATGATTGTATTTACGAGGCTTCTTATATAAAAGTATTTTTATAAATTATATATAATTTAAACCATCATATTTTAAATAATATTTAAATTAAATAGTTGCTTGCAATTAACAATTCTGTAATTAATTAGGTTTTAGTCTGCTGCTAATTAATATAAAATATATTTGTCTCTTTTTCCAAACTGCTATGATGAATTATTATCAAACATTGAAAGACTGTGAAACGTTCTAAATATTTTGTACATTTTTTATAAACTTGATATATATCAGTTTTTTTTTTTATCTGAATACAGATTTTTGTATTTTGGGTTATCCTAAAAAAAAAACCTAGATTGATAACTAACAACTAAGCAATATGATTTAATCTTTGGTGATTGCTATTTAAAATTTTCTTAATATGTATCTTATATGAAGCCATGATATATGCTTTAATAATGAGCTCTGATTTTTAGATCTATAATAATAATCAAGCAATTATTTTATGATCTAGCTCTTAATGCTATAAAGGCTTATTAAGGTTTACATATAGTTCAAAGTATTGAGATGGTAAATTCTGGCAAATTACTTCAGACTTTAGCAAAAACATAAAAACCCTTTTAAAAAAAATTATATAAATAGTGTATATAATGACCCAAGAATTTACTTATTACAGTTCTAACCCAACATTCATGTCATTTGCTTACAAGTCTATACATAAATATCAAATAGTTACAGACAATAGTGAACACATTTTTAAATACATGCATATACATATTTATGATAAAATTGAATTAAAAATCTATATACATACCTTAAAAGCATATTATTCAAATGTAGCTAGGTATATTTACATGTGAATATATCATTCAACAAAAAAGAATCCTTTTTCATTCTTTTTGTGATGAAAAATGCATTTTCTTGTGAAGTTTGAAATTACAGTGACACTAAACTGACAACAGTTTAGCTAACCTTTAAAAAAAAAAACCCACAAAAATCTATTTTCAAATTCAAATTTTTGATTCCACACAATCCTTTATTACTTGCAATAAATACCTCAATGTCACTTTTTTTATGAATGCTTTGATAATTTTAATATATGTTTATCTGTGTAGTAGAACATACTTTTTAATTCAAATCTTTCAATACTTGAAACCATAAAATGGCCACAGCAATAAAAACAAGTAACATATGAGCAAAATTTAGAATTTCAATTTTTTTTTTTTTTTCACATTGCAGACTATTTGAGACAGAGTATGTTAGTCCAACTATGATACACATTAGTACCTAAGGAGATTGGCTTCAATAGACCTGTCTTCCATTAGTTCATGTACACAATGTCCACATGAACATAAAAAAAAATTTTTTTTTCCTAAAAAAATAAAATTAACATAAATTTGATTACTAAACTAATAAACAGGTTGCTAAAAAAAAAATTTAACACTAATAATTAAGACTAACACTTTGCAGAATGATGCAATTTGCAAAAGAACTGCTTATATGTTAAGCAGTCTCGGTACTATAAGAAAGATCATGTGACACCAAATTTTTTTTCTACTAGTCATTACTCTTTTTAGTTTAATACTCATCAAGCTGAACTAATCATTAATAAATTGTAAGATAGGAGAGCAGGTAGGGGGTAACAAAGGAAGGGGGGGGGGGAGCATATTTATGACACCAGCTAATATTTGGCTTTTAGTCTGAACAGAAGCTTGGTCACGTGACCAAACTGTTTTGGTAATTTGATATAGTGTCAGAATTTTAATATCTACAGTGAGCTTTAAAACCAATAAAAAGAAAGGCTATATACAAAAAGAAGAAAAAATAATTGTTCAATTCTTTTTCATCAAAATTTCTTTTTACAAATCCCCCCTCACCCACCCACCCATTCTTTCCAATACATTATCATATTTACAATCTATAACAAAATAGTTCTCTACAGATTTCTTTAGTGTTTGTGAATGGTTAGCTATCAAAAAAAAAAAAAAAAACTAATCCAAAGCTAAATAAATAAAACAAGATAGTGAATATATAAACAATGTCATGATTTCTGTTTTAGCCAAATCTATTTAAAAATTTATCTCAATCATAATAAATACAATTACTTCCATCAATCATTCTTTCTCCAGTACAAAATAATAAACATAATTAATACAAGAATTTTAATTTATACTATCCCAAATTTATCTTTCCCTTCTCCACTCAATTCATTTCCTGCCTAAGTCTAAATTATATGCTTTAATATCTTTTTTTAACTGACATTTAGTTTTTGATTTTTTTTTAATATCCAATCTTAATCTTCTCACTGATTTTGTTTTTAAAAAGTTTCTTTATATATTACATATGGTGTTTTTTTTTTTCTATCTTTAACAAGTTTTTTTTTTTTTCAAAAAGATTTTTTTCTCCCACTCATCTTTCTTTACTTACAAATGTAATCTCTTTTCTCTCTATTTTATATATAACATAAATGCATCATTCCAATACAAAACTTCTCTATATCTATTTCAACTATTAAAAAAAACTTATCAAAGTTTTCCTACTTGTTCACCCCAATAACATTTATTTCCAACAAATCAACTGCTAATTTCTGCTAACATAAAAATATATATGTAATATCATGAGATCAGAGTTATTTGGAAGCTAAATTGAACTCAACAATTCCATTCCCATTGGCCAAGCTGATTTTTTTATTCCTTAACTACGAGACTTAATTCCAGAGTCCAGTCATTCACACAATTATGTGACTGCCAAATTACTAATCATACAAGTATTTGTCATATCCAGATGAATCTCTGCTACTTTCTCGAAAAAAAAAAATTCAACAGAATAATTCAAAACTATTAGATAACAGATTTTAACATGCATTAATATTCCATGTACTCTATCCTATCAATTCTTATTGCATGATAACTTTTTTAAAAATCTTTTATAAAAATTAATTAATATTAGAAAAATATATTTGTGCTCTGTTTTGTCACTTCAATGTTTCTAAAATACTAAAATATATCGGTGCTAATTTAGTACACGATCTCTGTCATTTTGAATTTCAAAAACAACCAAAAAGTCATATATTTACAACTTGGGTCACATGACGTGCAACATACATAGAAATCTGGTCAAGCAAAACTTTACAAAATAGTTCTGAGATCGCATAATAAAATTTAAAAAAGCCAAAATGTAAAAAATTTAGAACTCGGGTCATGTGACTAATATAAAAAAAATAGATCTGAGATCGCATGGTAAAAAAAATATTTTAAAAATATAAAAAGCTAACATGCATTAACACAGATTAGAAAAGAAGCCTGAATATATTTAACATATAAAAAGCATAGATATTTAAAATATATAAAAAGTTAACATGCATTATTAAATCATGCAAGTTACAAAATTAATACTTAAATTTATAACTTGTAAGCCTCATTTTTGTAAAAATATAAAAAGATCGAATGAAGGTATATATTAATAGATCTGAGATAGCATAATAATAAAAAACTAAAACATAAAAGATTTAGAACTGGTCATGTGACTATAATATCAATTAAAAGCAACACATATAGATCTAAGATTGCATACTAAATTAGCACCAATATATCATGTTCTTTGCAAATATCAGTAAAAATGAAATTCTCATGAAGTTTTGCAACCTTAATACCCAAATTTTAAATAATTTAAATTACATTTTTTAATTGAAATGTAATTTTTTTTTTAAAAAAATCAGTTTTAATTCTTTTCATTTTTTTCTTTTAATTTTACTTTTCCTGCTTCATATTTATTTTCTTCTTTTTCTCCATTACATATTTTTTAAACAAACATTAAAATTGAAATTTTTCCCATTTTAAGCTCTATTTTAATTATATTTCAAAAATCCCACCATCATCACACATAGTATATATATATTATGCAGTCTCATATGCACAAGCTGTTTACATATCTACAAAAAAAGTATACTCTACTAAGTTTTTTAAACATTTTACTACTAGATAAAAACCATCCATAATTCATTATTCAGCCATTAAGATTAAATGAGTTGGAAGAGCTTTTTTATGAATAGACATATTCTTTCTATAAATTTATAGAGCATGTATAATAGATATTATCAAGATAAAATAAACTATATATAAATTTAAGTGTCTCTATGAAAATTATACTTATATAATGTCCATGTACTAGTGCCATTTTTAAAATACATAAATACAAAATATGTTTACAAATATAAAGAATATATAGATGTAAAAAAATACATGTACATAATTTTAAAAATTTTACATTTATGTGTGCAATACATTTGCAAATGTTAAAAAAATATGCTAATGAATAAATCAAAATAAATGTAAATTAATAAATAAATAATTATATAGCATTTCAAAAAATTTATCATATTAATAAAGCAGTACAAAAGACTACACTTCCAAAATAATTGTTTTAAAAAATTACTAATAAAATCAAACCATTAAGCAATGAAATAAAAATAAGATAAATACAAAATATTAGGTTGTTCACCATATTATTATACAAAAAATTTTTTTATTATTATTAAATATTAGTATTAAATGTTTTACTATACTTTTTGAATACTTTTTCTAATACTATAGAAATATAAAATAATATCAATGTTCAAAAGCATTCATTAATTCAATGCAGGTTATCATTAAATAATATGTCAATAATTTATAATTCATCAACAGTTTACCATGGTCAATTTAAAAATAATACAATACATAACACAGTGTATACCAATATCAAAAGAGAATATATGTAATAGAAAAAATTTCCAATCCTCATACTTTATGGATTTTGATACATCCTTTCCGACAGACTCATTTCTTACAATAGCAGATTATTATTATATATATTTCACAATATATGCATTCAAACAACAATATCATTTGACAAAATTAATCAACATATACAGTACTAAAAATCAATTACAAAATGTCATTAATTTAGAACATATATATTCAAGTTTAATGTTTAAATGCATATGATTTAAAGCATTGTTCACAATGTTCATATAAAACAAGCTTATGGTTTAGAATGACAAAAACAATCCTTGCATATTTATATAAATATTTTGACAATTCTTTTAATTTAAAAAATGGCTAGAAATCATTTAAAGAGATATAAGATATTTAATACAAATCCAAAAATGGCTCAAAAAGTCTTATGACTTAAATTTTTATTGAAAAGATTATATAGCAAATTTCTATTGAAATTTAAATGCCTAATCTGACTACTATGGCTTATTAATGTCAGCAATGTGGGTGTTATAAAATCAGAAAAAAAAAAGGAGAAAGAAAATACTATACAGTTATTTCAGATCCACAACAATGAAAGATGTTGGCAATGCTTATAAATGTATGGCAATAGGTACAAGACAAACAAATGAAAAAAAACAAAAAACATGGTTAGTTGCTTGGCAAAATTATGGCATTCAAGCAATGGAAGTGAAGGATTGAGTCTTAAAACAGACAACTTCAAATCCATCACTATCACACAGATAAAATGCAGGAGGTTACAGATGCAATAAACATTGAAAAAATGGGCAAAAAAAAAAAAAAGATCAATGCTGCTTTTGTAATTAAAAGATTGTCAGATTGTGTTAAATTTAAGCTAAGGCTATTATCACTGATTCCTATTAGAACTTTATAATTTCAAATATTAATTAAATATTAATCACAGAATTAATTATAAGAAAGACCATTGCTTTAAATGAGTTAATAGTAAAAATTTCTCATAATCAATAATTAAGCCATGTCATTAAACAAATATTCTGAGTAAAATGGCAAAAAAATCACTCTTTAAATATATACATGTATATATTTTTAACAAAGAATGCTTTAATAAATTATATTTTACAAAAATATTTAAATTACAAAGTCTTATTGTTTTATAAATAAATATAGAAGAAAAATATACATAATTAATAAATATAATGTGTATATGTGTAGACATACATAGAAGTAAAAAAAAAAAATTAAAAATAATGAAAGCGAAAATAAGGCAGTCACAGGAAAACACAATGATGAAACAATTACCATAACATATAATAAATTGTTTTCATTTCCTTATTAAGAACAAAATCAACTAACATTAAAAAATTCATATTTAAAAATTACATATTTATTTATACCAGTTGGCCACGGTTTAAAAAAAAAAACTTTTATTAATATAATAGATATAAAACAATCTATAGCATTCAGTAAATAATAAAAGAAATTATTCATAATTGGCAATGTTAGATGTAAACCAGGCATCAATTTTGCCACTTGACTTCACATAAGTTGTTACCAGACTGGTTCATCTAGGATACATTATTACAAGCTACTTGATTATTTAATTTTTTTTTTTTTTTAACAGCAGATTTTCCCACTGCAAGTGTTATATAAAATACCACATTCTTAAAATTTTTTTTTTAAATAAAAAGACAAAATGTAAAAAAAAAAAATTTTTTTTGTTATGATAGCATTAAATGAATTGCAATAATTAAAATGAACATTCTAGCAGAAAGACTATCATGTTTTCATATCAAGTATGTGTGTATATAAATGTTCGGTATTAAATGCTAAAATACATATAAATAAATGTCTTTAAAATAATTTTAAATATATCTACCTGTACATTTAAAACAATTTTCTGTACCTATGTGGGAATCTAGATATATTTTACAAGTTCCCCATTTTTTATATATGGGTGTGCATGTGTTGTGTGTGTGTTACATTCTAGTAATGGCAGAACCTTGAATTATATTCATTGATTGTAGTTGAACCTTTTGGATATAAATATAATTTACATGTGAAAACAATATTATTCATAAACCAATATTTTAAAAAGATATATATATAATTTGGAATATTAATAGCTTAAAAGTAAATACTTTGTATAAAAAAAAAATGGGCAAGTAAAATCTATCTTATAATTTTTAATGCTAAGCAATTATCCAATTTTTAGCACATGGTTTAGTTCTTCCATAGCAATTATGATATAATTGATAGAAGAATAAAAAATTAACAAAAACAACTCACAAACTAAAACATTAATTTTATAAATATTAGTTATATAATTTTAAAAATATATTTTTAGTAATAATTCTTGTATATATTAAGTGAAAATGCATTCATAAACTTAGAAAGTCAATTTTATCTAATGATGCTTTGCAATATGCCATAATTACAGGTTCTATAATAATTTAACCTTTGCATATAAATTAGTGATTAATGATAAGTACTTTATTAGATATGGATTGCAATACTCTATGTCTGACTTTGAAGTTATATATGTTAAAGAATGAAGATAACTACTTAATATCAATCAGTAAATGGGTATCTAGCTATTCTTAACTAGAAGGTGAAGCAAAGATAGAAAACTACTCACCATACCTAAATGATAATTAGAAAGTCTGGTAATGCCTTTTCCTTCATTCTTCCTGTGTATGGATGGTGAGCTATTCAATAGCTGCTTTAATTTTTATGTATGTTTACCAATGTTTAAGCAGTTTAATTAACAACAAAGAATAAAAATCTAATCATTAAATACATAAAAAAAATTTCATCCAAAGCTCAAGAAATTTTTTTTTTTTCACTATGTATTATTTTACATAAAATAAAAGCACATATAGGATACATTATATAGAATTTTTACTTGAGTAAATAAAATCAATTATTAACAAAAACAATTTCATTAAAAATAAAGATTATATATAAAATTAACTAGAAGTGCAAGCTAATAAATAACTTGAGATTCAAATACTAAGGTTTTGAATGCAACTGAACTTGTATAATTATATAGATCTCACATAAGTTCAGCATGACCTCTGATTTTAGTCATGTTGTTGTTTTTTTTTTGGTAAAAATGGCCTACATCATCAAAGCATCATTGGATCTGGGATAAACAGAAATTACTGTTCCTAACACAAATGTTGAAAGCTAGAAGTTTGATTTAGTAAAATACATGAAATCTTCACATTGGTAAGGAAGTTCCATATATTTATTTTACAGTAAAATGTCATATTCATTAAAATTTCAGTTACATAATAACTAATATATAACGATTATTTATGATACATAAGGTACATTTAATACCAATTTCAAGTTGGCCTTGATACAACTTTACAGATCATATGAAAATAAATAATGGCCTATTATCATGACATATTTAGTTTCCAATGAATCTTTAATTTTTAACATTGTAACAATAGAGGTAAAAAAAAAAGGTTAATTCATTGATCAATAAAAAACAAGCAATAATAATATGAAGTATGATTTTTCAGACCTTTTTTTTTTTTTTGTCTTTACTTGAAATAATGCTTGAAAAATCAAACTTAAGATTTAAATCATAAAAACAAAAAAATCTCAAAACTAATATATATTAACCTTCAAAACACATTAACATTCAATAAAAACAGAGAATAATAATTAAAAAAAATTAAAGCATCTATTTTTCAAAAATGCATATATAACTCAAATATGATTGAATTGCTATAAAAATAATTGAATAATTTGCTCTCAATAGTTCAAATTAAGTTCAAGAACCAAAAGTGAGAGAATTGAGCTGTGTTGTTGTCCATCATTCTATTTCACTGCATTTAATATTGAAGAATTACTATCTAAATTCAAAAAAATATTAACATTTAACAAGTCCAATTTTTAACTAAATTTCAAATTGAGGATCAAAAATATCAATTTATTTGCAGAAATAAACATATAGTTTTAATATTACAAGTACAAACAATAAAATTTTTAAATAAAAAAAAGGGCTAATGTATCTCTATTAATCTCAGAATAAATATAAATAAATTCATTGTACAGTTAGCATATCTATATATATTTTTAGGGAGAATGAACATATGAAAATGTCTTCTGGTAGGTTGTTTTCCCTCTTAGTAGCTTCTGCTTCTTCAAATTTTAATGCTTCTACATCTTCTCTTAATAGTGTGTACTTGATTTTTATATCATCTACTACATAAATACTTAACAACCTAACTTTTTATGCTTCAAGAAAACATCAATAAAAATTCTAATTACAATAAGATTCCGTATATATATTATGCATCAAAATAAAAAACAAATTGTATAAACTATATTTGATTGAATTAGATAATTTACACTTCAATTGGTGACTTACCTTATCCACTTTTATTTTCTTAGGTGGACTACAACGAGCAGTTGCTGCCACATCTTCACATTTTAAAGTAAAATTATTCATAGCCTGCTGTAAACATTTGTTTTCCATTTTCAAATTCACACTAACATTTAGACCTAAAGGATCCATAGATAGTAAATTATTATTCCCTGTGTTAGATGAAATTATGCTAGCTAAAGCATTTGTGAGCTTACCAGATGAAACACTATTATTTCCAATAATACCATTCTGTTGCAATGATAAATCACTATTAGAAGTTGTTTTACTATTTTTTTCTTTATTTTTATCCTTTCGATGATGACTGCTGCTACGTCCTTTAGTCGCTTTTTCACTACTCGATTTGGTAGATTTACTATCTCCAGAACCCACATTTCCATTAACATTATCCACAGTATTGGTTTTAGGATCAGATTTAACAATTTCATGCTTAGCTTCCGATTTGGTACCTACATTTTTACGTTTAATTTTCATTTTAAGTCCTTTATCCACAGTAGCCTGGTGCTCCACAGTAGCATTCATTCTTGTAGTTTTTCCGTGAACTGGTGTTGTATTATTCTGAATATTAGCCTTTTCGTTATTCTTTTCTATATCCGCATCAAGATCTATGATCAGCTCACCGATGCCCAGTTCCCATTCATTATAATCATCATCAAAATTATTGGGCGCCTCGGTTTTGCTGGTTAGTTTGGAATGGTCGGCCACTTTGCCGTGGCCCTCTGGTGAATTTTCTTTCATTGGCTACAAATGATCAGAAAAATCACCATTCCCAATACCATATCCGTCCTGTCTCTATTACCTAAAATATATAAAAAACTACATTAGAAAATAATAAATCAAATAGCACTTTTCTTACATTTATGTATACATACATGGTTATTATAAAATTTCAGAAACTATATATGTGGATAAACACTAATAAAATAGGAAGAATTTTTGGTAAATTCAAAAAAAAAATTGGCCATCCAATATTCAAATCTAAATTATTTTTTTTTACTTAAATGTACATTTAAGTAATAAATTAATATATTATTATTATATATGTAATCACGGACATAACAGGTTTTATATATAGTTTACAGGAATATTTGCAATTATAAACACCATTAATCTTAATGTTAGTAAAAGTAAAACAAACACGATAAATAATATTTTTTTCCAATTACCAAGCCCTCTTTAAAAAATTTAAAAATATAATCATTATATCTAATGAAAAAGGAATAAATATATAATGGTGAAATGTTTCGATCATAAATTAACAATGCATTTACAAATTACCGATAAAATTAAGGTAAAATTATTAATAAAAGATACATTTCTCAAAAACAAGATTTTGCTATTAATTAATTTAACATTAACATTTAATATAAGTAATACGTAAACATTACAATTTATTTCCCTGGTATATGTGTATGCATATACTGTATTATATATAAGTACAATATCATCCAAATGTTTTAGCAGGATTTCCCATAAGTCCAGCATCATAAGGTTAATGTATATATACAATTATGAATCTGACAAGAATGAATGAATCCAAATAACTTTACTCATAGGAAATAGAAGTGAAAAGCCACTGCAAAGTTTAGTAATTGCATGCATCCCGACCGCAAGGCAAAGATGTGTTAGGAGACTAGTTGCAAAGTTTAAGAACTGAGAATTTATACTTGATAAGCCATGCAATGAATCTCCTACGTTTGTTAATGTGATTATGATATGATAACTGCTATCCTTGCTCAGTGTAACAGGAGTTCCGAAATGTCTATGCGGGCTATAGATAAACGGGAGTATCGAGAAAAAAAAACATTCAAAGCATTTTTAAAGCTCGCAAATCAAATGGTGTTCATAAAAACTTTAACCCCTAGAGAAATTAACTGAAGATAATCCTGATATACAGATGAAAATTTTGTGAAAGGGATACATAACAGTATGCATTCAGAATACCAAATTTCCGTCCACTATTCAGTTCGTGACAACTTTTTTTTTTAAGGAAATGGCGAATAAAATCGACGGAACACTCTCAACACAATTTCCATTGGAATACTTATTCAAAGAAAGGAGCAATGCAACTGATGGTATGGTGTGGCGTTTTATTGATGATATTGGACTTATGGGACACCCGGCATATAATTTTTTTTCATAAGTGTGAATACTCAATTTACATTTTCAAATATGCCTGCGTCATTAATTCAAAATCCCGTTTCGTAAATCATGTGATTTTTTTAAAAAAATCGATAGTGAAAAACCATGGCTAATTTTAGAATAACTGATAACAATAGATCAGTTATTATTCTTTAAACAAAAATTAAACGTTAAATGATTTTTTTTCTTTAATTATTACAATAATAATGAATATACGCTATTCCAAGCATTATATCTTCACCCCTCTTCTTACACTAATTTAAATTTCATAAGAAAATTTTGGCAAATCATATAAAATAAACAAAATTTAATTGTATTATATTTACATATATCAGTAATAAGGCTTATAAAAATATCTAGATCCTTTTATATTATTAAAACTATACATACTTCTTTCAAATATTCTTTAAAATATAATGGTATATGAAACCCGTTAGGTTATTTTTGTTCACAATTCGCTATTTCATTGAAATCTTACTCGCTATGGGGCGGCAGTTTACTTACAAAAACATTTTACAATCCAGTGAAATATTTAGTAACACTATGTATGTGATAATAATTCCATTCTAGATAAATAATGATAATTACACATTATTTTAAATATAGATGACTCTAAAATAAAGATTTCTATAAAAACGTTACATGTTTTTTTTTTCCTTTCGTGGAAATTACACCGTTAAAATTCCGGCCTACTAACAGCTCTACAGAAAAATAAAATGGAGAAAAAAAATGGAAGAACTGGGTCTAGTTTGTATCTGTAGCCTGCGGGATACGAGATATAAGATTGGGTCAAACATTTCTTTCTCACTCAAGCCTTTTTTAATGAGTTTCAGTTCTACAATGGCGTTTTGATGACCAATCGCAGGCAGTTTCTTGAGAGGCTGCAGCTTTAACAGTCACACCAGTTAGTCCCTTTTAATAAACAGTGTTAACAAAGAATCGTTTTCAGCTTTCTTCCGATTAAACCTTTAAATCTCCTTTTTTATTATTATTTATAGCTATTAAAGACTTTCACAGAAGACAAATATAAATAAAAATTATAAATAAAACGTACCTGTTATTAATATTCCAATTTTTTTTTTTTATTGAGTAATTAATTCAGATAAGATACATCCCCATCACGGTGCTAGCAATTATTTATCAAAAGTAAAAAAAAAGTAAAATCACACCACAACAGAAGAATCATTCTAATCCTAAAAGACAAAGCGTTCAGATGACCATAATTTCCTCAAATTCTATCCATCTTATTTTCTCAGAAGCAAACTATAACGAATAAACAAACGATATTAATTAAAAAAATGTTTAATCTGTAGTCAGTAAAATCACCAAATTCTGCTATAAATGTGTACATATTCCTATTTGATATAAAATCCTGCTCAAACTGTAAATTGGAGTAAGATTATTATAAGAGATACACTATTCCTTTTGATTGTGAACTTGGCCAGCGAGAGACTCCATCTGGGCGTGCAATGGTGCATGCTTTTTTTTTTTTTTTACTCAAGCTTTCAGAGGAGGCGATTGTGGTTCCTGTTGGCTACAATCCCGGGAACAATTAGCTCATTTTAGCACCACTCGAAGCTTGTCAAGCTTAGGTAACATAAGGAGTACATACACATATACCTGAGAACAGAACTGTGTGCGGCTGACACTTTGTGCACACACTGAGAATGAGCGTGCTCAAAAGTATGCTTCTGATTGGCCATAACTTGCTCATCCAAAATTGGTCTTTTGCAAGCAATTAGACAATGAAAATATTTTTATAAACTATGTTTAGTCTAATGTTGGTGAAAGAGTTTGTGTAATGAAGAAGGGGGAGGGGATAGGGGCAACGAAAATCGTGAGAAGGATCTTAAGGGAAAGGTTGAAAAAAATATTAAGTTCATTAAGTAAATACACAAAGCCTAAGAAAGCTTAGCGTTACTTGCTTTGATAACTGAAACATTAAATTTTGCGTGACAAGAGGGGAGGGGGTATAGAAAAAAACAAATTTTAATCAGGGAATTATTAATTTAAATTTCAATAAACATTGTATTTATAAATCTGTTTCGAAGATTAAATTTATTGATTTCGAAATTCAGAACTGACGTAAATGTCCGATAGTAATTTTAGTACAGTACTTTGAAATCATTTTTAATTATACAGAAAATGCGATTGTTATTTACAAACTGCAAACAATGTGTGAGAATATATATTTTTAAAAACAAATTCTGTTATGCCTATTTTGGTATTAAAATTTCAGATTGAAAGTACTTTAGAATTTTGAAAGATAAAAACTTGTATTTAAAATAAAATATTTACGGTTTTATGGATTTCTTTGCTTATATGAGATAATTAATTATGTGTAAATTTACGATTTTCTAAAACAAAATAATGAATGAGCTTTTAAATTTTCTATTTTTTTTTTTTTTTGCCAATTACTTTCCTATGTATAATTGTCTAATACGATAGAATTAGACTACTACAGTCAAAACATAATTTATTGAATGCAAATCATAGGTAAAAAAAATATTAGTAGATATATATTTTCTAATGATCATTAATATTTAACATTAAAATTGCCTTACTGAGACACAAATAATATTATGATTGCTTTTATAAAGTCAATAATATTTTTAAGTACAGTATAGTATAGAAAATCATTTGTGGATTAGTCATAGCACTCTATTGCCTAGTTACTCTACCTGCTTTCTAACAGTGAAATTAACAAAATAGATATAATAATTACCATCATCACAAGTCAGCTGACTAAGGCAGTGATTTTTAATCTGTATTACTCGAGATCAATATATATAATACTATTCATACATTTTTAATTTCTGCATTTTTTTTCTCTTTAAAAACAAAAAATCATTCAAACTTAATGATTTTACTTATATGGAATATATATAAATAACGTGTTTTAGTAATAAACAGCTAATACTCAGATTTAAATATTGGACACTCGAGCCTAATTTTATTTTCTACTCAAAATGAACATATGGTCATTACCAACATTAATTACATTTCATGAGATGTAAGAGAAACATACTTAACATTGACACTACATGTGAGTTGTGCAACAGATTAGTAGAAAAACAAAAACATGTGTTATTTGAGTATAGTAGCCTACAATACACTCGATCTTGCACTTAAATAAATGAATTGAATATTGAAAATATTGCACCTACTCTGGAGAGTAGCCATGCCAAAATGTCAACATTAAAAATAAAAATAAACTATTTATACATAAAATATAATCTTTGGAATTTTCTTGATATGCCATTAAAATATTAGCAGGCTCTAAATGTCTGTGAATATGAAGCATAGTCTATCTTTAATCTATAATAATATTTGAATACAAGTATAATTTATTTATTTGTAGTTCTAGATGTAAATATAGGAGATTTGAAAACAGCTTTTCAAACTCCCATTAGCTATCATCACTTTGAAGCTCCCATTAGATATCTACTCTATCTCATATAATCGATACATATGACCACACACATGTGAAAAAGATAAATGATCTCCAATATACATACTTCATGCTGAACCATCTATGTGTGGAAGATGATGATCTAGATCATCTGATGAGTGCTGGTTCAGCACAAAATACATATATTGAGATCATTTATATTTTTCACATGTGTGTGGGCATGTGTATCAGTTATATGAGATAGAGTGAATAACTAAAAAGAGTTTGAACGTCTGTGTTTAAATCCCCTATAATTAATCTATATTGTATTTCTAAAATATTTAGAACCAATGATTTAGGAGCAGGCAAATAATTATTTCACATACACCTCCATATTTCAATTTATACTGTTCTTTTTAACTATTTATAATTATTATATCCCCCTCCCCTCTCCTGCTCTTTAATATGTCTGCTTTATTTCTATACTATGTCAGATTCCTGAGTATAAGGTGCTAGTATCAATTCTAGTTTTGGCAGTTCTATCATTCAAACTTCTTCTATAGTGCTAAAAATATGTGGGGAAAAAAATTTCTTCAGTAAATACCCCCCCCCCTCACTTGTTTTCTTAATACTTCTTTAATAATATCTTGAAATATTTTTCCATCTTCCTCAACTTTTAGCACCATATAAAGTTGCACTTTAATGATTCACAACATAATATCTAATCAATATTTGTTTGCCCTTATAATTCTTTATTATAATTTGACTCAACTATTTAACTTATTCTACAAAATCTTTTTACTCATTATTTTTTTATTTTTAACATTAAATCTAGCATGTATTCATTTTCATTCCAAATCTTTTATTTTTTTAATACTAATCACTTGTTATTAATTTAGGGACAAAAAAAAAAAAACAACTAATGTAGACTACAATTTATACCTATTGTCCTTTAAATATTTAGTTTTCAAAATCTCAAGTTTAATTATCCCAATTAATTCATCAAATGTTTCTCTGAAAATATGTGATTGTTGTATTTTATTTATAATTATATGTTAGAGTAGCTCCATCATCTTGTTTATGTTTTTAGAAAAATTGAATTTTATTTATATTAATATTAATAATACTCAGGTTAATAGAGAAAACAACTTTTTAAATTATATTTTTTTCTTCTCTGTTTCAGATGTTGCTGGCCTATCTTTGATGGAATAGCCTGATTGGTTAGAACATTATCTTAAATTCAGGATTCAATACCTATAGTAGTACTATTATTAATCAGAAAGAATAGTACAACTATATTGAAATATTGTATTCTATATTAATCCTGTATTATTACTAACAGTTTAATGTATTGGAAAAGTATAAATAGTATGAAATTTTTCTAAAAATATTTAATAATTAAGCAAGATGATGGAAATAGTCTAACATATAGTTTATTATTTTTACAAAATCAATAAAACAACTATTAAGCTCTCTTTATTTTTTAAATATTTCTCAACAATAATTTGATTTCAATAACATTCCAAGTTATACTTTTCTAAGTACAAATTTTTTATCTATTAAAAATTCTTTTGACCAATAATATTTTTGTTGCACGCTAATTTAAATCAAGTGTTTCAAAAGTCTCACACTTCCTTATATTAAATTGTTTTATTATTGAAACATAAAATGTAAATCTTTAAATGATTTGAAACTACTGTTGCCAAGATATACTATGGTTGCTATTATTCGCAGCAACAATCTTTCCCTTTTTATTCCTTTATGGAGATTTGAACAGCTAAGCATGAATTTTAGGGAATTCCTACTGAATTCTCTTTTCATATTGCAATAGATTGATAAAAACATATATATACACAATGCAAAATATTATTTAAGTTTGAAATTAGAGGAATATAATAAATAATTTATTTTTCTATTTTCAAGTATATCATGATATATTTATACAAGACATAATGCATCATGTTATTAAAACAGGCAAAACTCTCGATAAATAGTGATCAAGTGATGTATAATGCATCATGATTAAAGCATCCGTGTGCCTTGCCCATGGTCTGGAGTTTGACTTAGCAGAGCCAGATTAACCATAAAACTTTATCAGATTTTTACTTTCAAGTAACTAACCTATAGCTATATTTAATTAATCATCCAATAATGATCAATAAAATATTGTCTATCATCTGATAGCTGGAAAATAAAGATCCTATTTAATCTGGGTTGAATATTTCTATTTTAAAAAGTTTGCCAGTCTTTATATATTTCAAGTATACTATAGAAAATATTTCAAATAAATACATATTCATATCAATAGTTGTCCAATAAGCTTGTGCCATTTATAAAAGATTGAAGTTATAGAAAATATTGTAAATGTCATCATTCTTTTACAACAAATAAAAAATTTCATTACTGATATATATAGTTCTGTGAGATGTAAGTCTAATGGTTGAGTGGCAGAAACTGGAGATCAAGATTTGTGAATCGGAGCCAAGCCTTTTCACTAAAGTGTATGAATTTGTTGTGAATTCCCAGCATTAAACCATTCAATAATACATATATTTATTGCAAAATCTTTCTCATCAATTCCACTAACATGTAATTTCCTAAATTCAGTATATTACACGATTTTCTAAGTAGCGAAATTATAAATTATTTTACTAAAATTCTAGAAAGGATTAAGAATAATCCTTATCTATTGGTGCAAGCATTACTTATATATGTAAAATAAAAAGTAGTGCATTAATTATGTGGGCATATACATATAGCATAAAATTAAAATAAAATTAATGTTTGTTGGGTTTTGTGAAGATCTTTATTTTATTATATTTGTAAACAAATTTAATTATTTTTGTATAAGTTGCCAATATCCTTATATGCATGTAAATCTAAAATTTATATGTTTAATTTTTACTTCAAATAAAGCTGTAAGAAGATCAAAGAGGATTTTTGTTTTAAGTTTAAAAAAATTTGCTTTTCAAAGAAAAGTATTTAATGAATAAAAGATATTACAACACTTCATCTCTGCTAAAAATCATGTTTTATTTAAAAAAAAAAAAAAATGTAAAGCTGTCAAACATAATATAGGCTATAGCATGTATGGTAATTATCTTATTAATGTTTTAAGCTGCAGATAATTTCTCTTTAGATTTTACTTTAATAATTGTTCTCAATATTTATTCAAAGACATATAGTTTAAACTTTTAACATAAGAAATATGTAAATCCTATGCAGCAGACAAAAAATACTAAGTGCTTTCAAGATTGTATTTTTTTTCTTCTGTTACATCTCTAATATGGGATAAAAATACAGAATATATAATGTAAACCTCGTAGTCTTTTCTCATTCTATCCTATGTATGTGGTATTAAGTATTGTTTTGTAAACTTATAGTTCAATAAAATCTTTTGAAACTAAGACAGAAATTCAGTGTACAGTGAAACCACTAAACTACACTATATCAAAGTATACCACACCAATTATAAGTTATCAAAAAATATATAAACAAACAAACAAAAACTTAAATAAACAAACAAAATAAACATTAAAATTTACAAATTTAATACATTTTACAATATTAGAGCAACCCTTTTCCATTTCTGAGCACTCTACATGATCAAGTTTATAAAAATAAAATTTATAAATAAATTTTAAATTATGCCAATAGTCATTTTTTCATCTTGAAGCATCATAAACATCATGCGTCAATAAAATTTCTTCAGTTTATACTGAAAACACATATATTTTATTTTTTTGTTATTATCCTTTTCACATTTGATGTGCAATATTTTGCAGAATAAAATATTTCTAAAGGTAACACTAAAATTTTTACAAAATAATTGGAAAATTAGTCTATTTTGTTTCTATACAAAGTTATTGAGAAAATACATATACTTCCCATAGTGTATTTAATTTTGATGAAAGTTGGATATTTTGTTATTTACTTTATTTAAAGACCAAAATAAGCTATCATAAGTTTTTTTTCTTACTCTTACTTTTTCATAGAATGAAAAATATATGTGAATGTGTCCTCTCAATTTATTATTAATAACTATATAGTTATTATTTTAAAATGTTTATACCATAATTTTAATTTAAATATGCATGCTATACATATAAAAATGTGTTTGTGTTATATATATTGAAAAGAACTGTACACTTGCAGTGCAATAAACAATACATATTTCAATCAATTTGAGCAATAAAATGTGAGCTACACTATGTATAATGTAAATGAGGGTGAAATATAATGTATAGCACAGTTCCAAAATGTGTTTTGCAAAAAGAAAAAAAAAAGTAAATTATTAAAAAAAAAGTTTATTTTTTCTCCACAATATCTGGAAAACATAGTCAAATTATAATGCAGAGACGATATTTATTACATTTTTCAAAACACATTACTTATTAATTAAAAAGGAACAGGTTAGTGAAGTGTACTGAAAGAATTACAATAGAATGTTTATGAACTATTCAAAGTAGATTGAAATTTATTTAAATGTATTTCTTGCTCAAACTAGAAAGCAATTATTTGATAATTGTTTTCAAGAACATCCCTTTATTTTTCTCCAGGGCTTGAGTAGTAATTAATGGATATTAAATTGTAGTAATACCCCCAATTTCTGCCTTACAGCTTTCATCTATAAGAACTTTAGAAGTGAAACTCAAACTGGTGTACTACCTAATGTGATAATATGTTAGACTATTTCCATTATCTATTATTAAATGTTGAATGTTTATAAAATTTTAAACTTTTTTTAAACTTTTCCAAATACAAATAACTGTTAGTAATAACACATAAGTTATTAGATAATACAGACTAGTAGACAACACAGTTACACAATATTTTGAGTCATATTATTCTCCATTCTTCTTCAGCTATTAAATTTTATTTAAACTTTTCCAAATACAAATGACTGTTAGTAATAACCCACAGGTTAGTTGGTAAGACAAGTTAGTACACAACACATGTTAATAGATTATACAAAGTTTTGAGTGGAATTATTCCCCACTTTTCTCCAGCTGTTCTTCAGTAACAGCTGAAGAAGATTGGAAAATAATACCACTTTAAATGTTGTGTGATGTACTAACTAACCTGTTATGTCTATTAACCTGTGTTATCTACTACCCTGTATGCTACTATTAACAGTCAATAAAATTTTCTAGACATTTAATAATAGATGAGAAGACATAATCCAATATATTACCACATCTAAAACACCAGCATTATAAACCTTCAAGCAAACACTAATGCAGGGATCCCCAACCTTTTTGCACTTAAAAACACATTCTATAATACTGAGGCGGGCACCATTTATTTTTTCAATGTAAATTTATAGTTGGATATTCTTAATAATACACATAATGTACCAAAAAATATTTATTTGATTACAATATAATACAATAATTTATAAGAAATTTTAAAAATTAAATTTATTTGTACCAGATAAATAATTTTTTATCGTGCTCAAATAGCGGCGGGCACCGCGTGTATAGGGTTGGGGACCCCTGCACTAATTCATAACCTGCCAAACATAATATTTTTTTAACAAATGGTAAAAAGAATCAAATGATAACATGAGCTTTGCATTTAGTTCTCACAACAACAAAAATGATTGGATAATTACTTCTATTAAAAACAATTTTCTTTTAAATATGATAAATAGTTCATATATATATATATGTTTGTGAAGAGTGCCTGGTTTTCAAATATTTATATATTATAAAGAATAAATAAATTTTTCCAAGTACTTTGTATTCTTTTTTTGTAAATGTATTGACAATAAAAGTGATAACAAAAAGATAAAAAAAATGTTGAAAATAGATAAATTATAATATTAGTTACATTAAATTAAAACTGCTTTCATTTAATTTATTAAGATGTTAAGTACATGGAGAGGAGAAAATTAAATAATCCTGTTATTTATGAAATAGTGTTTTTTTCCCTCCACTGTGATCCAAATTATTATTCATAAGAGTAAAGTTACATTATTTACTATGCATTCATAATTATTATAATGTTTAATATTATTACAATAAATAAAAAAAACTTTTTATAGCAATTTAATATAAATCATTTTCAATTTTTTTTTTAAAATCTTGATTTGTAATATTTTTAAGATTATAATCCGACAAATACAATAATAAATATTAATTTGTTGAATGTTTTTTTTCTTTTTTCTATTTTTACATTATTATCACTATTATTTAGATTTAAGGGGGGGGGGGGGCAGTACAGTGCAAATTAAAGAGAAGGCATCTACAAAATTGAAAATTGATATTCTAAAGATTGTATTTTAGAAACATTCTTATTTAATAAAACTACATTATTTTTATTTTTTTTGATGTTATATTTACTTCATATATATTCAACTAACATCACATAAAAGCAGGAATAAAGATTAAGCAATTGAAATCATGGGGAGAGGGGGGTAGTTCAATATACAAGATTAAAATTTGTGAACTATTGAAAAGGATTATTTAAGAAGTCTTTGTTGAAAAGGATTGTTTGAGAAGTCTTTGTTATACTCGGTTACTTTTCTGTTCTGTCTTTGTTGATTTAAAATAAAACAATCCTTCATAGTTTTGCACTGCAGATTTTAACAATCGGCTCAATGCCCTAGTAGTATTTTTACAATCAGCGTATTAGCACTTATTTGATCATTCTAGACTAAGCTGAAACCTTTGCCCCTAGTAATAAAAGCTAAAATACATTCCAGATTCGAAACTAGATCGTAGATATAGTAGATGGACCCATTAGTTCCGTAATTCACTACACATATCCGAATGTAATTTAATAAAATTCATCCGTCAGTCAAATAAAGCAATTGAATCTTACAACATATTCATTGCAAATGTATAATACTTTCTTTTATAATGCCTTAGTGGCAATAATAATTAAAATTTCAAACTTCTGCTGAAATCCATTCAATTGATTTATTTTCAACCCTGACCGCCATTTCCGTACTTTTCAACATTTTTGTTTATTTAACTATATCTATGAACCCATTTATGTTAATAATCAAGTTTATACTATATATACGTTCAAAAATAATCACTTGACCTAATTATAGCAGACTTTTTATATATACATTAATATATGTGTGTGTGTTTATCATGGAACTTGTTGTTACAAGCAGCTGTTGTAAATGGCTAAGATATGCACATAACTTCAGAAGTCATTTTTCTTCTTGCTGGTTTCTGTGTGGGAAGGCTGCCTTGTTTAGTTGACTACAGGTTTTTAAAGGCTCTTAGCTTAACGAACAAGGCTTGGGGGGTTGTTGTTAGCTTTTGTATTACAGATAGAGATAGGGCTACACGCCTGGCTGGCAACATTAGTGCTGACACACAGGGCTTGTTTGCTGTTGCATTATCAATGCATAATTAATTTCTTTTGAAAAGCAGAGAGTCAGCTGTAGAGAGAAAAGAGGGCCAGAGGAAAGAATAAGATGGGGGGGGGGGTATGATTTAGACCTTACAGTTTGGCTGCCCCTTTTTCCGTCCATACAATTCTTTTATAAAAATAAAATGGAAAAGAAACATGATTTGATTAGAAAATAGTATGGGATTTTAAAAGTAAATTATTAAATGGTAAAAAAAAATTGGAAAAAATGATTTATTAGAATACGTAATGTATCCTTGAAAACAATAAAATGTGCGTGTAGATAGATTCACATGAGTTTGCTTTTTTTTAAAAAAAAAACAAATATAAATTAATATATAATATGCATCTATAATTTATTTTAAGTTTTATATATAAGATTTATCAATTTAAATGTAATTTAGAGACAGTATACATTTTAAAGGGGGGGGGGGTAAATGCTTAAGTTTTGATGGGAGTAAAAAATAGACTACGAAACAATGATATATAAGGCTTTATTAATTTGTTATGTTGAATTATGAGTAATAGATGCTAAAATAACCTATTACCAGAAGCAATCAAGTGTCCCACCTGATTATATAACCCTATTATTTAGTTATAATCTGCTTTCAGGCAGAGAAATTCATATACACATTACAAGTGTTCAGAAATTTTTTTAAAAAATGTGAATGGAGTACGTATTTAATTTAATAGAATAAATAATATAATATTGTACATTAACAATATTTATGAAAGATTAAGAAGAAAAAAGAACTAAAGTGACTTTAAGAAAATATGAAGGATCAGTATTTTACAAAGGCAATGCAAAGACAGATAGGATGAATGAAAAAGAGTTAAAAACTTCATTAGATTAGATAAGTAATATTAAAATTTACAAAATTTAAAAAACTTGTTTTATTTTCTGAAACATTATATTGCAATAATGCAATATATATTTATTTTTTTGAAAAAAAAAAGTATTATTAAAGAAATGCAAGTAAAGAAAGAGAACTATACAGTATATGTAACCCTTAATAATGATCATATAAAATGACCAAAATCTTCAGTCAATATAAAATGATTATCTAAACAAATATATAAGAAAAAATGTTAGTACTATATCACTCTCTATACTGATTACATAAGATGGTCGAAACTTTGAGTCATTGCAAAATATTTCATAAAGTAATACTTTTTAAATAGAGATGCATTAAAAAAATTGAGTCTTTTTTTGGGTGAATAGAAAATTCATAACTTGTATTTTGTCCCTTTAATTCCAGATTTTTTTTTTTTTTGTTATAGATTTTTTAAGCCACCTCAATGGATTGATATCCTAATTATGTAATAATTTAAATTTTGAAACAGATAATTTTCAATTTTAAAATTAAATATTATTTATAAATAATAATAATTATTGAATGATTTATTATTCAGGAGTTCATACAAAGTTTGAGCGATAGAAGTAACAGATGGCTATGATCTACAGAGTTGGCCACTCTACTACTGCAATAAACAATGCTGCCATTTTTATAATAAAAAAGAATATAGTTTTGTGCATGGTAAATTAGAACTCAGATTATAAATAAAATTTATAAATTATTATACAATTATATTCAACTATAAGAACTTAGCTGAAAATGACTGCTATGATTTGATTAATCTAGACAAAAGCATGCTTTGAAAATTGCATGCTTAGTTAATAATATACAGTTTCTTAAAATTCATTATTTTTTTTAGTTAGTACTAAAACTTCCATATTGACTGTTAAAAGGAAAATAATAAGAAATGATGAATGTCAGTATAATGCCAATTTTAATAAACACAGTATTAAACTTCAATATTTAACAATCAAATAATAACATAAACAAAAGGGCATAAGCAGAATTAACTCATAAAAGAAAATAGAGATATTAGTAAAGTAAACTAACATTATTTAAAGTTTTGGGTAATGGCAGATTATCATCAATGATTAAAAAAAAAGGGTATGGCTTTATTGCTCAGGAGTTCAGAAAAAGTTTAAACACTAGAATTGATTCTGGATTTCCCAATTCCCATGTTGAATGCTCTGCCTACTGTGTCAAATTGCACAAGGAATCATCAATGATGATCAAATGTTATCACTTAGTCACAGTACATTATTACTCAGTTATTCTTCCTGCCTTCAGGAAATGAACTTGTGTATGTAATACATGTTAAAAAGTCAACAAAGATGTACATGTTAGAAAGTCAACAAAGAATGCTTTTTGGGGATGCTAATACAATATCATTAACTGCCATAACCATATCAAATTCATACACTTAAGCAGAGCCCAAAGTAAACATCTCATAGAGAGATGTACTGAAAAAAATATTTAATTATTTCAATTGGTGCAGAATCATGCAGTCAAAAGCTAAATGTCTTTGAATCAATTCTCAATAAAGGAAAAAAAATTTCTAGTATTTATTTAATCAATTGTTCGAACTTATACATTCAGCTCATTATTTTGAACTCAACCTGATATAACTTCCAGAGTTATTGACTAATATAAGTAAATAATAATAATTCAATGACTTATGGCTATGGAGTTCATAAGAAGTTCAAGAACTGGAAATGATTGAGCTGGAGTAGTAATCCATGGACTTTGAGCTTCGGAATCTGTCATTCTATTACTGTGTTAACCAAGTAGGACAACTGATTATTAGAAATGTTGACATAAGAATTTTAAATAATTTTATTATATTCTATTTGTGTGCATACACTAAGATAAAAATTATTTTTTGACTCAAGAAAGGTTTATCACAAAGATAGATCGATGAAATCAAGAAGTGAAAATCCCTGGATTGAAGCTAAGACCCTGGTACTCTAACACCATAGATCTCTTAAGCAACTAATTATTCAATTTTTCTTTATTTTATTGTATGCATTATTTTCTAAAAAAGCAATATTTATTTATGATATGTTTTTTTATATTTTGATTCAATCTTCAAATCATTATTGATCCATAAGAAATGAATAACAAAATTGTCTAGTGATTGTAAGTATTAAATCATATAAAAAATCAAATTCAATTTAAATAATTATTGCAGCAGTAAAAAAAAAAAAAAAAACAATTCACAGATGTAAATTAAGTCCAATTTACATGTTTGTTTATTTTCTGAGCAAATGTGGTATTAAAGATAGTACATTGGCTCCATTACCACAACCTACATTCAAATCTGGATTGAACAAATATTAAATATTTTTTTAGATTTCAGCAGGTTGTCTATAGTCACTATATAATATTAGATTAAGTAAATGGGTATCTAACTATTTTTAGATAGACAATAAAACAAGATAGTAAACTGTTCAAATTTCAACACCCAGCAATTATAATACTGAATGAATCTTTGGTGAGGAAGCTAATTGAGGTGTTTTTACATAGCAATAAATAATTTAAAGACAGTTTTATTTTTATATATCAGTACTATAAATAGGGTTAATAATTACTTTAGGTTCAATGTAAATCTGTTAATTAATATTTGTTCATACTGGTATTTTCTAAATTATTCTATTCATTTATAATACAGTAATTATTTCAATTGTCAAAAATGTATTGGTCTGGAAATATAAACTACTGATTTAAATTATTTCTGTATTCCAAAGATATTTATTCATTAAGAACAGTGCCTAAAACCCACATTATCATAGAGACTCATAGCAATGTTTTTATTTATTTTTAAGATCAGATGAGAACAAAAAAAAAAGAAAAACTTCTAAAATTTATTAGTCTAAAAAAATGTATGTTACCTAAAAAAATAATAATAATAATAATAATAAATATCCATTAAAATTGTAATAAGTTCTGCTATCTCTTACATCCTTCCAAAATGATGAAAATTATGATTGAAAATTAAAATTAATTCAATAAATTTTCTCTTGCAGAATATTTTATAAACTATTTTGTAAATAGTCAAATAAAAAAATAGAGTCGTAGATCACATGACCCCCATTCTCTTAAGCTTGTAAGATATAAACAATGAGCATTGCCAATTGCTCAACAAGCTGGCTTTGGGTTGGTATTTTTAGATCTAGGATCTGAAGCTATCCTAGCGCCTCTCTGAGGCATTCCAAAGCACAAAACCATGGTCAGAGATTAGGGGGGAGTGGTTCCTGACAGAGATATTGATAATGCTTTTTCTGGCTAAGCATTTATCACAAAGCTTATTGAGCAATTGGCAATTCTTTTGCCATAAGTAGACACACATTTTCATTTTCTGTGATTAATTTACATAATAATATTATTTTTTCAAACCATCTATATGGAAAGAGTTTTAGAAAGTTCTTATTTCAGAAATATGTTTGTAATAGAAGAATTGAAAAGATATGTTTGAAAAATCCAGAAAACAGAAAATAAAAAAACAAATTATTTTGAGAAAATTATAAAAAAGAATAAATCTATGAAATGTTTAGATACAGAAAAAGTATTACTGATAAATTGGAAAAGAACATAGAAAACATTAAGAAATGAGATAAAAGAAAAAAAATTATTGAAGATCTTATGAGAGGAAATAATGACATGTGGTTAAAAACTAGAATAAGAGACAGAAAAGTTTGAAAATATTATCTGCATCGATATGTGAAACCTGTCTTTTGTGACATTAAAGTTGCATGAAAGTGAATAACTAACTAGTTTACTATTTATGTATATATTGAATATACTACTTTGCATTTGATAAAGAGTTTTACATGTATATTTGGTTAGACATTTATTTCTACGAATAAGTTAATTTTTAAATTTTATATGTTAAAATTTGTTCTAATTATTTTGATTATTCTTATTATCTACTATTATAGATTAGCTTACCTTACAAAAAAAAAAGTTTGCATATATGTGTGTTTACTTTTTAATCTTTAGTATTTATACACTAATATAAAAACTAAAATTAAATTTTAAAATAGAATATAAAATACTGTAATATTTGTCTATAAAAATCATAAAATGATTAAATAAAAATTTTAAGTATTATATTAAAGTATAGAAAGCTATACATTGTTTGTTGTTGACAGTAAGAGTTAAAATCTAGCCTTGGGGAAGGGTAGTTCTTGTCAGCCATGTCTAAACTTTTAACAATATTCATTCTTGCGTCAAGATATAATTAATGTATAAAACACAATCATTATTGGTAATAGTTTGTTCTAGCACTGAATTTATTTTACAATCTTGTATTTAAAGTTCTGATATTATCACATCATGATAAAATTTTTACATTATTTTAATAATTAAATCTTTTGTTAGGATATCTTCTGTTTTTTTTTCTAATGGACTAAAAACGCAATTGTTATTTTTTTTCTATATGCTGTATATATAAATGAATATACACTGTATTTTGAAATAGAATACATCTTAGTGTTGTAAAGATATTATCCTATGAGAAAACTACGTCACTAGAATTCATTGCTTTCGGATCTAATCAAAAAATAAATTATCACTGAGGATTATTTACATATTTGAATTTTTTTTTTTTAAATGTCCTGCAAACATATATATTATCGTCTTTCAACATATGCAGTTTCCACTTGCATGCACATTATATAACCAAATAATATAAGATGGACTTAATAAATATAAGTTAAGTTTTTACGTAATTTCGCACTCACACATACATACACACACATATATAAATGCGTATGCAATAACAAATGAAAAAATAAGCAAACATGTCTAACTGTACCATATTACCCAACTGATAAAATAATGTTTCCTATTCACATTTGTTTGTATATGTGAGGGGGGTGGGGAATCATCTGGCAAATTTTCAATTCATTATTGACAATTTTCTGTTGTTTTACATACATTTATGAAGAAGGCATATTTGAACAGGTTCTCCGGAAAATAAATCAATAATGGTTAGATAGAGAAGTGACTAAATAAACATATACATACTTTTTGTGATAGTTTTGTAAATAGTAAGTTCGAAATATATATACAGTAGATAAGCTTATAAATAGATATTAGTAAAGATTTGAACGTTTGAAGTGGATAGAATGAAAGCTAAATTGTCTAACAAAGACGTATTAATTTTATTTTTAGGGACATTGAATACTATTGAATAGTAACTTTTTTTTTAAACGATGCAATTTCGATATTGTTAATCTCAAAATGGCGGACCATGTCATCAAGAAAGTATTATCACAAGACTACTTTTATAAGAAATAGTAAAAAACAAATGTTTAAACAATTTACTTAAAATTTGATAAATAGTTCATCACATTATTTTATTTGGCACAAAATTTCATTTTAAAAAAAATTATTTCAAAACGAGATTTTATTCACTTATTTCTTTGGACAAAGGAATAAAATCGAATTTTTTTTTTTTTCTAAATCGGTAATATCAGTAAAACGTAATAAAAAAATAAAATATATACTATTTTTATCTAAATGTAAAGACGAACACTTATAAATGTATCTTCATAGATTTAAAGCTAATCGAACAGTTAAATACACTCGTATGTACATAATAACGTTTATTTTCTGAATATACTGTAATTATAAACAAATATTTTAAGAAACATAGTCAGTAAAAACTAGATGAAATAGGTATATATAGTATTTATTATATTTATACAAAATTTATACTCCACTTGATATTTTTATTTAAAAATAGGTATTTATATTGTAATTAGTATCATTATGTTCTATGCAAATCTAATTGTAACTATTAGTAACACCACAATTTATGAATACACAATATGTATATATTAGCTAAAAATGTCAAAATTATATGCAAAAGCAGAATGTATATATATGTGGCTATGTTATATTTTCAATAACTTTTGAGTATTAAGTTTTCATTTAAAAGAACACATCTATTTTTATGTTTATTTTCAACATATATAATACTAGAAATAAGCATTAAAACATTTATTATTATTTATTCATTATAATTTTTTTTTTCGGTTCTTACCATGTGACTACAAATCACATCATGTGATCATCTGCTGAATCTATTGATGTATTTGCTGCATACATACGGTAAAAATTCCAATCCTTTAACCATTATTCTATTCAAACCAGTTGTACAAAAGCTATTTTATTTCTTTTCTTTTTTGCAGCTTCTCCTTCCCCACCCCTCCTTCCTAACTCTCCTCTGAAAATAAACTACAGATGGTTCCTCTTATATTTTCTAGACAAGAATCTATGACAGAAGCCTGGAAGAAAGAGGGCAGTTGTTCTCCCCTATTCCCAATTCACTCAATAAAACAGACCTAGTTTACCCTTAGAATTATCAACAGACCTACTTATAGTCTATTGCTAAGATGTTTAAAATGTGCCCAGAAGAACTGAGGAGTGATATAGAATTCAGAAGAAGAAAAAAGAATTTAAAGTATCTGTACATTCAATAGATAAATTTCAAGTGTAATGTAAAAAAAAAAAAGATGTTTTGAAACAATATTTTACAAATCAGTATTTCACATTTTCCTTTCTCTCCGAGTTTTTTTCCTTCAAAACAACAACAACGAAGAATGTAACTCCACAGAGAGCTACATACAGTTCCATTTTTTCAATAAATCCATATAACCAACTAAGCATACATAGAGAAGGCAGACAAACCTATTTCTGTTCTCTCTTTTTAGCCACTGATGTAGCATACCTAATGATCATAACCCCCTTGGGCAATAGTTAGGTGAAAGGGAATATTAAAAAAAAAAAAAGTTGCCAACCATTTACTATATGTAAAACCTCACTACAGGTGTTAAGTTACCCCCTCCCCCCTTTAATTTTTCATTCTCAACCTACTCATTATTTGTGATTACAAGACATGTTTTGTCCCTCTTTTACCTACCTTTCCCCTTGGTAGAAAATCTAATAGTCCCAGACCATGGGAGCACACTTGCTCAATTATATTATTAATGAATCAATTAAACAAGTCAAGAACAACTATGATTGGCTTGCTTGAGTGCAAATGATAGAAGAGGGGGGGGGGAGGGGGTTAACAGTAAATGTGACAATTCTTTAACCACAACAATTCTTTATTTATTTAATAACATTTGCAATTTCTCATATTCAATCTTTATTAAATGTTCATGTTGTGAAAGATATATATATATATGAGTCATATCTAAAGATTAGATTTTAAAATGTAGATAAAACCAAGTTATCAAAAATAAATAATATATTCAACTTAAGAATGATTAAAAAAAAAAAAGTTTCAAATAAAAATGTTAATTAGAAATATGATTAATAAAGAATTTTGAAGAAAAATCAATATCAGTAACTGGAGTAATACAAACAACAATGAAAAAAATTATTATATGCCTTTCATTTTACAATTTTATTTTTTTATTCTGTAATGTAAAAAGATTCTAATTTAATTAATTAATAATAAATTTGCATGCTGTGTGCATTAATAATAATTGAATGGTTTATTGCTTGGAAGGTCATGTGATGATTGAATACTGAAAATGACATAGTTGGGCCTCAATCCTGGATTTTTAACTCTTAATTCTGCCACTATACCACTGAACTAAACCGCAATGTGCATTTATATACTGTATTTGAAATACGGAATACAATAAATAAGAATAAGAGGAATAATCATTTCAAAATCATTCAAAAAAAAATAACAACAATTAGCATCCATAGGAGTATGATATCTCTCCAATCATTAATGCAAGCAACATCATATTATAATCATATTTTTTATATATTTAATATTAATACTTATATGATCGAGTCAGATTAATCTGGAACCTTTATTCTTTAAATAATAATGTCTAAGAACTCACTTATTAACCAAGAAATAAATAGCTAACTATGTTAGTTATAGCTTTACTACCTGGATTTAAATTCCAAGGCAATGTGAAATACTTTGTCACAAAACATTCATAAAAAAAAAAAAACAATTAAATTGATACTTCTGTAATAATATTAGAACAGCTGAAAAATTAAAAAATAAATATATTTAAATTAAGTTGGACACATTGCCAAACTAAAAACAGAAAGAGAAATTACTAAATATATATAATAAAGATGCCAAAAATATTGGAAACAAAACAAAGTATCTAGAAAAAAGGAGATAATGTAATAAAGCAACACAGAAAGCATAGAGATGCACGAGATATTAAAGTAAAAGAATACACATCTATGACCAAAAAAATGCAAAATGTTTCATAACCATTAAAGTCTATTTGCAGTAAGATCTCTTACAAGAAATGAAATTGGTTCCAGAAACTCATCTCTTATACATTTGTTCCAGCACATAAAATGTTTGTATTTAGGAGTTAATCGATTCCAGGCCTTCAGGTTAGGGCAAATTGTCATTTAATACCACTATTCAAATAAAAATAATAAAATGCAAATCAAAAATATAAGTATAAAAATGCAAATACATTTAATTGCTGTACACATTAAAAGTTTAAACCTTGAAAAAATTTGATTGGTACTTAGATATTAGATCTACTATGCCTTTTCATATTTGTGTCATTACACTCATAAACTTCTCACTTTACGATCCCGTCAAATAAACTTTGCAATCTCATCAAATAATGTATGCACTGGAACTTCTGACAAACTTAAGTGATAAATTTGTACACAAAAATAATAAAAACACATTAAAAACAAGTAGTTATCATTGTGGCAATTGAGAATAGAATAACAACAACTCTGATGGAAGCTATCAAACAAAATATGGAAGAGGGTTCAGCAATTTATTCAGATTGCTGGAAAGTGTATAAAACTAAAAAACTATGACATACCATCAGAGACTGCACAAAGAAGATAATGCTTTCATTTGCATTTTGGACTATATTAAAAAAATCAATCCACCACATTGATTCCATTTTGATAATGGTTTATTAATTTATTTATTTTTTCTGAAACTGAGGTATCTACTGGCTGCACAAAGAAGATGACACCTTTTTTTGCTTTCTTGACAATATTAAAAAAAATAAGACCCACCTCATTGATTTGGTTTTAATAAAATTGACTATTCCCCCCCCCCCCCTGTAAAGTATATAAAACTGAAGAATTATGATCTGCCTGATGCACAAAGATGGCATTTTCATTTGCATTCTGAATGATATTTAAAAAACCAGTCCAATTCATTGATTCCCTTTTAATAAAAGTTTATTTATTTTTTTTTACATTTTGATAAAAGTTTATTAATTTCATGTTTTGTTTTTTAACAAAATAAATGTAGTTAGTCATTTCTCAATCAAGATCCATGCAGTCATTATATTGCACAAACACGTGCTTTAATTCTCCATTTTTTAAAAATTTGACTCAAATATAACTTTTTTTATTTATCTGCTCATTTTTTTACTTTTCTCCATAATTAATAGACTTTTTTTTCCTTTGCTTTACTATCCATTTTGTAGTTAATATATTTATTTTAGCGATTGAATAGATGTAGTATTTTTTTTTTTTTGCTTATGTAGTATTATTTTTTGTTAATTTTGTTTCAGTGTCTGTTTTATAATTTCATGCCAGAGTTAATATACATAGTATGATTTTTTAATTCTAAGTAACATTTGGGAACTTCTGGGCATGTATGTAATGACAGAATACCATACTTTGTGCAGGGGAAGGGGTGACTTTGATGGCACAAAGTGCCATTTTAGAAAGTCACAACTCCCTGTTTTATTTAGTATCATAATGTGTTTTTATTATTTGTGTGTATTAATTTATATTTTTCATATTATTAAAAATATACTTTTTCAGATTTAGTCTGGTACAATTAGTGTTATGTATTAGAGCTGCTACATCTTTTCACATAAATATCAGTCTGTTGATAACTTTTTAAATCTTAAGAAAATGTTATGAAATAACATATACATGTGACAACAATGAAAAAAATTATATGCCTTTCATTTTAAATGCTTTCTCTAGCTAAGCATGTATCACAAAGCTTGTTGAAGAATTGGCAATCCTCATCGTTTATATACAAATTTATCACTTGAGTTTGTCTGAAGTTTCTGTAAGCATGTTATTTAATGGCATCACAAGATTAGAAAGTTATCATCAGACTGATATGGATGTGAAAAAGCATAGTGAGTTTAATTGATTTTAGTGAGAACTAAAATCAAATTTTAAAAAGTGTAAAATTAATAGCCTATACAAACTTACTCTAACACAAATCATAAAAAGATTTGGATCATTATTTAGTCATTTGACATTCATAATGTCTATTTTCTCATTTAGAAATTATTTTTTCTTGTTGCTATATTAATTAGAGTTTTCTAACATTATTTTTCTGACTTAGGTTAAAATTATATATGTGTGTGTGTGTAACAATAATTTTTTTTAAAACTATGAACTGAATTGTCACTGGTAAAAGTAGCAACAAATAAGTAAGTCAACTAACTATATTGATAATTAAATCTTACACAATGTGGCAAATATTTGACTCTCTAGTTAAAATGAAAAGACTTTAAAATGTCATGTGCTTTGTTAAGTAATAGCATTTATTATATCAACTGCATTAATTTTACAAATCTTAATTTAGTGAGAGAGAAAAATTGTTGTAAATTTGTTCATTCCAAAAGTATTCATTGAAAAGGTCTCCAACTGTAATTTATATATAACATTGTATGTTTTCTTCCTAATAAAGTAAGTTGAGACTAAACTAGTAAACTTTGGATGATATAATTAAAATTCTGAAATGAAGATAGTTTAGTAACTTCAGAACATTTTATTGAATTTATACCTTAAGAAATATGTAATTTAAATAATATATGACGTTGAAATATTTATTAGTGAGAAAATAAAAAATCTTTTCAGGTATAATGCCAATAGTTCACATGCTTTTATCTTGATAGTAAACATTTTGATCATCAAAGGCAATTTAATTTAGTTCATGTTTATTTATTCACAGATCTCATCCATACTAAATCGAAAACCCCGAGAGCCCACAAATTAGCAGGGCTTTCTGCCTTTTTGTTCAGGAATTACCATTTATGCAAATATGAAGAAGAAAGAAGAATAAATATTAACCAATATGTTAATGTTCTTATGAAGGTTGGTTATGATTTAGTAACCATCAACAAAAGAATCAAAACATTTTATGAAAACATAACCAAACCTAGCAGGGACAAAAAACAACACTTATGTCTGCCATACATTCCTAATATTGCAAGAAAACTAGTCAAAAAATTGCAGAATGAATTCACAGTAGGTTTTCGAACCCCTCCTAACACCAATAGAATTTTGAACAATTCTAAGGACAAAATTGACCTACAATCAACACCACACGTGGTGTACAAGTTGGCATGCCCTCAGGCAAACTGCGGTGCACTATACTATGGTGAGACTCGGGCCACGATAAACAATAGAGTGGCTCAGCACAAATACTTATACAAAATAGTATTAAGAAGAAACGAAGGCAGCTCAGTATTTGTGGACCACCAAAAAGAAGCTAATCATGAATTTGAACCTGCAAATGCTAGAATAATTGCAACTGAAAGAAATGACATCAAAAGGAAGGTTAAAGAAGCATGGTATATATCAAGAGATTTGAAAGCAATAAACAGGAGAGATACATGCTTTGCCATTTCAAAGAGATGGACAATATAAATAAGCTTGCATGGATTTGCATAAATTACTACATTAGAAGGCTATGAATATGAGTTGTAAGCTCTGAAAGCGCTTAGCCTTAAGAAATATTAATATAATCGTTGAATTTAATTTCACTATATACGTTAAGCGTATTTAATATTACATAGTTATCAATAGTGAAGAAAAAATCGGAAACTACTGAATTAATTGTTTGTTGCCTCCGCCCCCCACCATTAAAAGAACTTTATTATCCATAATGTACATGTTATTTTTATATGTATACTTTGATAAACTATTTATCAATCATTTTTTATTCACAAACTAATGATGAATATTTATCAAGGTTCTAATCAATATTTATATAAATTAGACTAAATATTATATGACCTAATATTTAATAAGGAAGATTTTCTTATTTCACTTATAGTCAAACTTCCTAGTAACAATATGGTTTAATAATATACTATATACATATTTCTTTTAAGTAATATGTATAATAGTGCCCACATATCCACTTTATCAAGTTTTTCATGAATATCTGAAACTATAGATAATAATAAATTGTATATAATGTACATGTTTAGCATATGCACACATCTATGGTATAATTTAATTTTTAAAATGTGCATGCATATTAAAACACCAGAAAAAAATAATAAAATGAATAATGAAAAGAAAAGCAAAATACAGTAATAAATTTAGTGAGAGCAACCATATAAATGATTGAATGAAGGATGAATGAACAAGGTAAGAAAATGTTTGATTGAGTGATAATTCATGTAGTACACCCATATAAATTTATGAATTTTCATCCCAATTCATAGGTTGCTGAAGTTATAGGTAGAGAATTCACAAACATGGGAGAACAGTAATAAGTTGAATTATCTATTTAAATACATATTATTCATTTAAAAATAATAAAATACAGGCAGCCCCCTAGTTACATACTTAATTGGTTCTTGATGTGTTTGGAAGTTGAAATTGTTTGAAAGTAGAAGTATGTAAAAAAAACATCAAAAAGGGTTTTCAATATACAGTATTTATTTTTTATTGATTAGTATTTGGAATTTTGTTTACAAATTTATCAAGAGTAAATTGAATTATATTCTTTTTCTTCTCTTGATAAAGAATTCTGTAACATTCTGTGTCTTTTTTTATTGCCCTTCATACACAAGATATATGATCTCCATTGGGATCACATTCTTCTATGGTGGTCAAAATTTTGTCAAGATGCATTAAGGCTTCATTCATATTTTTGATTGTCAAACTCTTAACAGAAGTTCTGAGTGAGATTGATTAACTCATTCATATTTTCATCAGAGACATCTAAATTTAATTCATTCATTGTATTGGCTTTTAGTTGTGATATATTCAGGAGTTTCTTCAATGTCCATAGAATCATTCATCATTTGTGGATATATTTTTTCCCAACAACTTTTCATTATTGACTCTCTTATTTCAGCCCACACATCCCCAATTATATTTATTGCATTCCATATATTATAACTTTTCCAAAAATCTCTTAATGTAGAGCCACCATTCTTGTCAATTGCCTTTATTACTTGAGTCATTAATCTTCTCATATAATACCACTTAAAAGTAGCTATTACAGTTTGGTCCATAGGTTGTATTTCACTTGTGATATTGGGAGGGATAAACACAACATTAACTTCTGAATATAAATTTTGCAGGGATTTGGATGTTCAGGAGAATTGTCTAAGAGCAATAGTGTTTTAAATGGTAAATTATTCTCACTACAATATTGCCTAACAGAAGGCCCAAAATGATGTGAGAACCAATCTTAAAAAAGCTATGCAGTAGCCCAGGCTTTAGTAGTTCATTTCCAAATGACTAAAAGCATTCTTTTATTTTTTATTTTCAATGCTCTAGGATTTTTCTGTCTGATAAATTAGCATTGGCTTAAAAAAAAAAATCACAGTTAACTTATCTTCAAGAAGCAATGTTAATCTGTACAGGTGCAACTGATTCTCCCTTTGCTAAATATGTACATGCAGACATCTTTTTCCAAAATAATCATTGAAGACTAGGCATGGAAAATAAGCTCCATCTTTAATGATATTAGATGGAAATAAATTCACTGGCAGCTTTCTTATCTGCACTGGCACCTTCCCCAATACATTTAATATTATGTAAAGAATATCTCATTTTAAATTTGTGAAACCAGCCATTGCTTGCTACAAATTCAATAGCATAGTCTTCTTTTAGTTCTTTTTTCCAATCTTCATGTAAACTAAAAGTCTTAGCTTGAATAATTGATAAACTCACTGGGATGCCTTTTTGATGTTGATCTTCAATCCATAAAGCCAAAAATTTCTCCATTTTATTCATTATTCTGCCATGTTTTTTTGAAACAATCTTTGAAGAAATATTTTCACAATTTTTAACACATTTCTTAATTTTGTTTTTGTTTTTCACGATTGTATATATTGTTGATCTATTTAAATTACATGAAGTGCAATTGAAGCAAAAGATTCACCATTTTCAGAATGTCTAATTATATACATTTTTGTCTCGACTGTTTGGGGTTTATGAGATCTTGATTTATTTTTGGTTGTATGACCACTGCTGTTTTTTTGTTTATCACTCATGTTTTTAATTAATAAGAATGAAAAAAATTGACCAAAACAGAAATATATACAGTGTATATGTAACGTAATTGCACACAAACTACTTTTAAAAACAAGTGCTAATCAAAATGAATTTGTTCAAGAGAGTCTGTAACGATATTAAAAATAAACGGAAGATTTACTGTATTTTATATAAGTTCTTATTGTTCTCTAAAATATACTTTGAATTATTTTCTAAATTCCAAAGTTTATCTTTCTTTAGAAAAAATTCAATTATGAATGTAAGTAGTTTTTTTTTAATCACATACTGAGCATTAATTACTAAAAGGAATTTAATTATTAAAGTACTAAAATATTGTACAGTTTTGAATACTCATTTCTTTCTACAATATGTAGCACTAATTATATATGAAAGTATATGCATAGATAAAGATCTTACGTCCAAAAGCAATTACTTAATAGTGAAATGTTTATAACTCAGTGTTCATAACTAGGGGACTGCCTGTGATATGATTGGATAAGATATATTTGATTACTGTTGTTAATAGTTTTCCATTGCAATAAGCAATTTTATTTATTAAGGAAAACACATACCAGGCAACCCTCTTCTATTTACATAAAAAATATAATTTTTCAGGATAAGTTTAATTTAAGGTACGCCAAATTTCGTCTTCAGATATGTGTTTATTTTTTAACAAAAAAATATAAGCAAGTCATTATATTGTAAAAGATATTAACAAAGCATTGGCAAACAAAAAATTAGAGCTAAGATGATTGGGCATTACATTTTTTTAAAAAATTTTTGCCTAAATTTATGACAGAAATCTATATATATAATCCCTATTTTTGGTTATCTAATTGGAATTTTTTTGCCTTAATTTATGCCAAAAATCTATATATATATAATTCCTATTTTTTCTGTTGTCTAATTGGTTCACGTATGTTTGTCCATAAGACTGTCACATGTCAAATTCACAATTAATTAAAAAAAAACTTACATTTATGCAAAAGAATTAATTTTGCCATTAATAAAAAACTTTTGGAAAAAATCTAGTGCATGTGCTTTTAACTACAGAGGTGTAATCATGAAGAAAATGTGATTATAGTACATAAATTTGTGTTTGAAATGTGATATTTAATGGAGGGGTGGGAGAAGCTGTAGTACCATATTTATGTTTATTTTTGGTTAGCGTGTAATTGAAATCGAAATGACAGCCTTTCAGGCTGGTGTACAATTGCCACACTTATTTATATATTATTAAAATCTTTTGTTTAATTTACATTAAATCTTAAAAAAAAGTTAAATCAATAAATTAAAAAAAGCTATGGCCTATTTAGTTTGTTTGCATCTGGGTGTTTATATAAGTTTGGATAAACCTATATATAGTTTATTCATATGTGAATATCTTCTACTTAAAACACAGAACTAATTTCTGTAGTTCAAAATACTAAAAATTACTATTAATTATACATCAAGTTAATTTAGATACTTGTATAATATATATCAAAACTCTTTAAAAATGCATATTTACATATATATTACAAATAATTAAAAGCCAATCAACATTTAGACTATCCCAATATCAATAACAATAAACAGTTTCAAATTGTTGTCGAGGCAACCTCTTATTAACAATAAAGGTGGAATCCCATATACACTAAAGATTGCAACTTGGCCACAGAGATTGAAGTTATTGTTACAAAGAAGTTTAAATAAACCTCTTTAAACAGGTAAATATAGCCTATTCTGAATGCAGACTAATAAATAGTCAATTATAACATTACAAACCGCAATTATAATTTTCAAATTGTAAACCAAAGTACTACTTAAATAATAAGTGTAATAATGCTCAAGGCTAAATGTCTACATTCAGAAAAGATTATATTTACCTATTTAAAAACGTTTGTTTAAACTTCTTTGTATCAATAATTTCAATCTCTGTGGTCAAGTTACAGTCTTTAGTATTTATAAAAATATATGGGACTATTAATAAAGGTGGAATTCCATCTTTATTGTTAACAGGAGGTTGCCTTGACAACAGTTTGAAATTGTTGATTGTTATTAATATTGAGATTGTCTAAGTGATGACTGGTTTTTAATGATATTGTAAATAGTATTCCTGAAATTAAATTACTATATATTAATATTCATTAAATAGAATAATGTGTGATTCTAATCAAGAGAATTATAATAATAAAAATTATTGAAAAATACATATTTAAATAAAATAACTTTATCTTTCTTATTGCAATGCCAAATCCATATATTTTATTACTTTTACAATGCTTCATATAATTAAAACCCACTATTGATTAATAAATATAAAATATGTTAAAATGTATTATATATAAGAAGATAATTATATAGAGAGGTATACAAAGATATATGTTGATATATGAATAATGATTATAAGATAGAATACATATATAATGTAAAAGTATTTGTGTTCATGTATTTCTATTGTGCTTGTTATAGTTTTGAAGAAAATTGTTGGGGCGATCGGAACTGTCAAATAGTGGATTGTAATTATATGCAGCAATGTAAAAGTAATAAAAAAAGTAAATGATATTAATATTATATATATAAATAACTTATAAATAATATGCCAGGAACTGAATTCTATTAATTAATTACTACATACATACATGGTTATATGTAATTATTAAACACAATATATATAATATATCCAGTTATATGTCACAATATTCTTAAATATATGTAATAACATAGAAAAAATAATGATCACCTCATCACTATATTGTAGTTCATTTCTAAATTGGAAACATGTCAGGTGACTTGGAAATATAATAATAGTTTTTTCATATATTGACATGGTGATGACATGGCAACATTTCATATTCAAATTAAAAATGCATAATTCTATCCAAGAAATGGAGAGAGAGAAATCAAAACTTTAAAAAAATGGATATTTCCATATGCAGTAGAGCTGTAAATTGTGCTGCATCTAGTCACATGATTTCAATTACCTGCTGTCCAAAGAAAAATCAAACAGATGACCACTCTAAAATTAATGATATGTACTTAATAATAAAATTTATATATGTATATTTTTCCGATTATGACAATTGATGAAAATATAGATATTCAGATGAAACAAAGAATAATTTTCCATCTTGGAATATGTTGTTCAGTGTAATGTATCTTTATAGTAAATGTTGGTAATTTAATTTATTATGGCATTTGAACTATTTTAAGACTTTTTTAATGATCTGGTGATCATTTTCATTATATAATCATATTTCAACTGATACATCCAAAAATAACTCAATCCAAAAAATTATATCACTTCAAGATTCCTATATCTAAAAATTGTATATGTTGGTGTATTTACCAAAAATAATAGAGATATCATTCTCATAGACTTTGATTAAAAAGACAGTACTTTAAACAATGATTGCTTTAAGATGCTGTAAGAAAACATAAAGAAACTAAACACTTTTTTTCTCACACAGATTTAAACTTGAGAATTATTCACAGCAATAAGTCCTAAAAAAAAAATCTTTATGATTAGCAAAGGATGATTAATAAAATGACATAATAATATAATACTCCTATAATATGAAAAATAACTAGAAGCAAAAACTTATACGAGATACACTTTCAATCTGAATAAAGTTCACAATTTTTGCCTAGTGCATTTTCAGCTAAGTTATATTAGTCACAATCATAGCAATAGATAGAGAGAGAAGATTGCCAGCTTTATTAAAGAAACATGAATAGGTGATTAGCATAATTGCATAGCTAATTATTTGCTTAACTAGGCCATTTTTTAGAGAGGGGGATGCAGGAAACTTTCTTGTTAATAAGTAAAAGCATATATCTACTAACAATCAAAGATGGATCCCTTCTTTTTCTTATAGTTCTGACTTTTGTTTGAGAATTGAGAGGTCCATGTGATGTCATTATTCTATCTGATTGGCTGTCACGTAAGCATGTTTAAAGCATATCTGTTGAAGGTTTTAGCTTTCACGTTATTACAATGTTATCCGTTTGTGCTTAATAAATTTGATATAAATCAACTAAATTGTAAAACTGAAAAAACTAAGTAACTTTAAAGTAGATATAGATTTGCTTTAACACATAATGAAATAAAACAATTTGCATGGAACCAATTACATTCACAAAATAAACAAATGGTAGATTGTTAGTAAAGAATATATATTTTTTACTATTGCTATCATCAAATTTAAGTTCAAACTTCATTTATACTTTTCCAAATCCATTCAGTTGTTAATAACAGCACACAAGTTAGACTAGAACATAATATTTTGAGTGAAATTATTGTCATCTTTTCTTTTGATGTTGCTAGACTAATAAGAGAATTAGCATAGAAAACAAAGTGGTGAACTTTGGATTATGAATAGCGAATTTAAGATAATACTCTAATCAACTTGGTTATTCTATCAAAAGCAAATAATTAATAGCAATTTTATGAATTTATATGTGAGAGTTCTGCTGTCTCAATTGTTTTAAGGCAATGCAAATGAGTGGTTTCAAATGTTATATTATTATACATAAAATTGTATTATTTTACTTCTTCCACTCAGCCCAATGTGTTTTTCATTAAAACATATATTTAATAGTAAATGCTTAGTCTGCTACTTTAAACACATTTTTATTTCCTTACTTAATCATTACTTTGTATTCTTTTAGTCACATTTTAATTGGCTATTCATTTCACTAACATATTCTCTTCTATTCATTTGCATGATATTTTGAATAAGTGATATTTTGAATAGGCATTTGTAGACATTAAGATTCTTTATAGTATGCTATAACTTTGGAAAACTGATTTGATATCTTATGATTTTCTTTAATTTGGTTGTTATGCCTTATTGAATCTATTTAGAAAACTATAAATAAAGTTTGAATTTTTCTGAAAACATTTAACTATTGAACTAGATGACGGAAGTAGTTGAACATATAATTAGAAGTCATATGCCATTATTGCATACTTTTAGAGAAAAAATATATGCCATTTTTTGTTAATTAGAAAAGAGTCTAGAAGATAAAAATGATATAGGCTATGGAATAAAAAAAAGTAATTATAAAAACTGACAGAAGAAATGGAATTTGGAATAGTTCACAAGACTGTTAACGATTAAAAGAAAAAAAGGTTTTAAAAAATTAGTTGGTATTTTATTCCATTAAAGAAAATACCTAATGCTGTTAAAAAAGAAAATGTTAGTAACAACTAATGCTAGAGCTTCATAATGCAATAGTAGCATAACCATTTTGCCTTGCTTCCGTTAGAATTCAGCTCCAGCAAAGTTTTTTTTCTTCTAAGAGACAAGATTTTGGCTTATAGTTACCCAATCCATTGACAAATTAGGTAAAACAAGAATGGAGAACTGTTCAAAATCTAATCACTCAGCAATTGGAAAAGCTGATTATTAAATGTTATAGCAACTGGCTACTTCTAAAAGACTTTTTGCAGATTACTGTATTTTAATTTTCACATTTTCCATAAAATATATTCTTAACATATGTTTACCTGAAAAGTAATTTTGATTTTTTTGAAAAAAAAAAAAAAATTCAAAAGTTATGATTGCAGTAGTCAGAACAATTAATTAAATGATAAATAAAAAGAAAAGCTTAATATTTGTTGGAATAAATTTGATTATTTTCTTGAGTACACTATTATAAAAAAAGAAAAGAAAACAAATTGTAACAAATGGTTATTATAATGAAGTTTATATATATAAATGGGAAGTTATTTGTAAGATTAAATAGTTTTCCAGAAAAGACAAATAATTATCCTTTTTCAGAAGTATTACTAAAATCACCCTTTTCTTTATTTTGCTTATATAAATACAATTTATTCAAACCACTTCAAACACTTTTTAGCAAAATCTTTTATTGTGCATATATACATAAACCTATGTTTCAACTGTCTTACAATCTTCTTCAGAGCCAGTTTAGGATTAAAGTAAACTGGCTCTGAAGAAGACTGCAGGACAGTTGAAACATAAGTGTATGTATATATGTACAATAAAAGATTTTTGCTAAAAAGTGTTTGAAGTGGTTTGGATAAATTGTAATTATCCTTTTTCTAATATTTATTCAGATGACTTATAATAAAAAATTATCATAACAAAAATGAAGTTAACCTTGAATGAAAATACATACAGATGCTAAAATAAATGTAATAGATTCTAAGAAGAATATATGGAATTTATAGAAAGTTTGAGAGTGAGTGCAATTAAAGATAAAATAATAAAAACCGATAGGAGAAATAATACAGCAAATATTTAAACAGTAATTTATAGAACAGGATAATACATTCATATATTTTTTTAAAAATATTTAACTAACAATGGAAGTAGTGATTTAAAAAATTTGAATGAAAATTGCAATGACTAAACAGATTTTTAATAAATTATTTGAAATTAACATTAAGGAAGATGCTTTTAATGTATTATTTGTTTGGGGTATTGCTTTAAATATAGCATAAATTTTTAATTATTATAATTTGATTTATAAGAGTCAAATTTTCTAAATTCATAACTTTGATACCAAGATTCCTTAATAATCTTTTATTAAATTAGATATTTCTAGCCCAGATATAATTTTCAGTTAAAGATTATCTCTGGCTTTGTATAAATACACACAATAAGTCAATTAATATATATATATGTGTGCTCTGCGCACAGATAATGAAGCTATTAAACATAAGTAATATTATCCAAAAGTTACTGCTGAGCACTTTCAGGACAGTTTATAGTCCCATATTCATGGCTACTAAACTCCAGTAGCCATGAATATGGGCTATAAACTGTCCTGAAAGTGCTCAGTGGTAACTTTTGGATAATATTACTTATGTTTAATAGCTTCACTATCTGTGCGCAGAGCACATATATATATATATATTAATTGATTTCAAATACTAATGAAGTCAATCTAATCTTTTCTTTCCCATGTATAATAAGTAGCTTAAGATATATTTAAAACCTCCGCTCTACCACACATTTTTGAAATATATGAATAAAGATATTTGGAAAAACTAGTACTCATCTTAATACAGGCTTCTATTACTTGCATATGTTTTTGTCATTTATTCAGTATTTTTCAAGTTCAAATTGTTACAATTTGATTTACAGGTGTCAAATTATCTGCATTCACAACTTTGATGTGAACCATTTCAGATAAATATACTAATGATTATTATTAATCATTTATTAAACTAGAGATTATTTTTAGCCCAGGTATAATTTTAACCCTCAGTTAAAGGTAAAATATCAATATATCTGGCTTTGTATAAGCACATGCAATAACTTGACTAGATCTATTTTGATTATTTATCTGAAATGTTTGGTGTCAAAGTTTGAACATAGAAAATTTAATATTTGTAAACAAATTGTAATAATTTAATATTGATAAATATTTAATAAATAATGAAGACATATGTGCATTTTGGGGGTCTTTTTTTTCATGTAACTTTATTTTTATGTTTCAAAAATATGTAGTGGAATACAGATTATATGTATACCTTAAGGGAAAGTTTAGCAATTATACAAAAAATGAAAAGTCTAAAGATGTAGATCTGGGGGTAAAAATAGTATAAAATGAAAAGATTATGATTACAAATGCTGGGATATTAAAAAGAATAGGCAAAAAAATAATTGTTTATTAAAAATTAAAGAAAGAGGAGAATTCAATTGTATTTCACTTTAAAATAGTGAATACAAATATACTGGAAGTACTGCACAGAATGGAAAAAAATGAAGAAGATAGGTGTTTTTTTTTAATATTATCCATGTGCATTTTAGTGAAGATAGAGTTAATAAGGAGATAGTCATGACTTTAGAAAAATCAAAATAATAAAGCATAGAAGAAAATGATGTAGAAAAGCTTTTTAGTGAATAATTAATATTAGAAAGCTCTGGACATTTTTTTTTAGAAGACAAATATCAAAGGAGAGCTCTTCATTTACATTTACTGATATCGTAATAAACATGTGAAATAACAAATAATCATAGAAGTCTGCCAAAGATAATTTTTGCATGTCATTTAAATATAAAAGGCAAAATCAACAAAAATAAATTACATTTAAGACCTGGTTGCAAAAAGATAGCATATTTTTTCTTTGTCTACAACTTTATGTTGAGTCAAAAGAACATTAATTACAGTTTTTAATACAGTAGGTATATTTTTTTCCTAATTGCATTTAAGAAGAATAAATGTTAACACATTGAATAGAAGGCAAACGTTTATTACTATTGTAAACTAAAGAGCATCCAGAAGCATATGTCTAAAAACCAGAAGCTTGTAACTACAGTGTTAGAAAGTACAGAAATCATAAAAAAAAAATTAAATTCATCCATAATAGTCATTTACAGTTTAGCGTATTGGTATAATAATGATACCAATTAAGATTTCTGAATCGAAGTTCAATTCTGTCACTTCAAGTGCTCAAACATGTCATGACTTCCAAACCATGAACCATTCGATTATTTCTTTTGTTTACATGAATTTACAATGTAAAACACAGTCTCTGCGGTAACTGTGCACTACCTCACTAAACTATCTCTCGAGCTGATAAGGTAGCAATTGGAAATTTCACAAGTAGTTCAACTTTTGCCTTTTAATATATCACTCAGAAAGATAAAACTATAGTATTAAAATCTGTACATTCAGCAGTATACAAAATGAATTTGAGCTTTAGCAATGATAAATGCATAAGTATGCACACATAAATAGGATCGTTGATTTTATACTTACCGTTAAATTAAGAATTTTAACTGCAAACGTTTTTTTTTTTGTTCAAACCAAAAAAAAATTCGCAAAATTCAAACTGTAGTAAAGCTTTTTTGCCTTTCTTAGAAAAATAATCCAGTAGAAACCATAATTGTTATCTTCTTTTTTTTTTAAAAAAAAAAAACTTTATAAACAAGGATTTAATTTGTAAACTTAGCTCATAATGAAGTTGGTTCAACCTTTTTCAGATATTCCTATCTAATATAACATTACCTTTAAAATGACTGAAACACAATAAACTCATTAGCAGAAAAGTGAAAAAAAAAAACCTCCCCCCTTACTTCTTTGATCCTTCTAACTAGCAATAGTGACATCTTGTATTTCATTAAACTCATCAACAACAACAGTAAAAAGCCTTAATAATCAATACCAGTTTACATCAAACAAGATTTTTTTTTTTTTTTTGATAAATTAAAAACAAAAAAAAACAATATTAATGCAATTAAAATAATGATAACATCACATGTAATAATAAAAATACATTATTACAGTAGTTCTATTTTATATTAATTTGTAAACACTACTAAATAAATAAATTTTTAATTAAATATTTTAAATGAAACTTTTATGCTAAAATATAAATTTTGTTTTAGTTCCGATAAAAAAAAAAAACTTATAAGGACGTGATTCTTTGTTCGGAAATTCCATGTCATTATTCAATTAATATTTAAATCAAAAGAGATCACTTTCAAGGCTAGTAGAGGAAAAAATAGTAAAAGTAAATACATTTGAAGATGGATAAAGAATAAAATACCTCACATAGACATACGTTCTTGTTCATAAATATCCAGAATGTTAAGCACAGTAGAAGTAATGTAAAAATATATTTAATTTTATTGAAAAAAATGGGCTCATAGATATAGTCCAATGATCCTAACATTTCATCCATCACTAGAGTACCCTTGGCATTGGCATTCCAATTCGTAAATCTTTTATCACTTGAGGACTCTTGGCAGACCATTTTTATAAATTGTAGTCTTTATATTAGTAAAATATGTAAAATAATTGTCATTATTTCAACTTTTATGGTGTAATAATATTTATAAACATAAAACAAATATTTTATACATAACAAATAAATACTTAGTGTGTTCCTTGAACCTGAATGAAGCAGATAGTTTTCTAAACTTAGAATAAAGTAAAGAAAAATTTTAAACTATATGCAGTCATTTTATTATGGTGTTTATTTTTTTTATGAAAGATGTCATGTCTGTATTGTAAATCACAACAGAATCTTGGGTGTCTTATCAAAAAGCTGATAAATTTCTCTGTTGATATTTGCCCAAAAGTTAATGAGGAATTTTTGTCTTTGAATTCATTTTTTAATGTAGGAAATGTCAGTCAAAAGCTAGTTCAACTTTTCTTTCTTTTTTTTTTTAAGTGTCATAGCATCGGCCGGGACGCGAACCCGCAACCCGGGCAACTGCCTGCAAGTGCAAGGCAGTCGCGCTGACCTCTCGACCACCAATGCAAGATAACTTTTCTTTTTTTTTTTTTGACTGATAATCTGACTGCTTGGAAGTATTCTTCTTCAATAGAATTTGAGAAATACCTTTCCAAAAAGAATTATAATAATTGAACAGCTTCTTTACTTAGGAATTTATAAGAAGTCCGAATACAAAAAGCAAAAGAACTGGAATCGATCCACAAACCTTATACTCAAGAATCTGACCTTCTGTCTTTGCATTAAATTACAAAGAGCTCACTTATTTTAGGAGATGGCAGTAATTTGTTCTGATGTAAACATAAAATTTGAAATAGTTTAGGCTAACCTTTTTCAAGACATAACATTCAAAAATATAATTTTTAATCATATATTCACTTTTATTTAAAACTATGAAGCTTACCTTATGTATCAAATTTAAATAGGTTTATATCTGTTAAATACAAAAATCTCAAGTCAATCACAGTTATGTAATTTGGAATCAAGTGGGGAAAGATGACCTTCATGTCTAAATATGAAAAGTCAGGTATGGATTGTACCATGAAAGAGTTAACTTATTTCTGAATGGAGACTCTCAACTCTTCACACAAAGCAGTGAAAAATGTAAAGTTTGTTAACTATATAAAATTTAATATAATCATCAAAAATGATTTATAATTCCCTGGTAAGATACTTGGTCACTGGGTCTTGATAATATAAGAAGCAATGATCCTAGATTACATTGGAAACTATCTTCATAACAATTCCAAAAACTAAAGTAAAGATCTACGTAGCCTAACATATTTAGACTAGTACTGTTGTTTCTTTCTAAATAGCAGTAAATAGAATTAAATATGTCCTCATCTTTTCTATACTTTGAGAGGATGAGAAAGCTAAAGATTTGTTCTGTTTCATTGCCTACATTCATAATTATAAGTAAAACAGTGAAGTAAGTAACATTTGTACTTTTATCAACTTCAATAGTAAAGGAATTTACTATTTTTAAGTCTACTTTTCATTAGACACTATTTTGAATTTTACATTATACTATTTAATAAAAGAAAAAGTGTTTCTTCTTTTTTTTTATTTCTAAGCATATATAAAATGTTATCTTTTACACAAGGGAAAGTTTTATCTGTATCTGCTATACTATAATTTTCATCACTTCTAGAAAATATGGTGATTAATATTATAGAAAACTTCAAATGCATTTTATTAATTGCCAATGAGAACAATATGTTCGAATGTTTTGTTAGGCAGTGAAAAAAAACACTTCTTTTTCTACCGCTGCATTGTTTTGTTTGTTAAATTCACAAGAGTAGTGAAGATTTTATGCCATCCCCATGCAATAACTATTGGGGGTTTGCATCATAATATTTTTTTACACTTGGAAAATTGAAAACTTTGTCTTTTTACATCTTGCACTAAAGTGTTATCTGCATCTTTGAGAAATTTCCTCTGGTTCATCACTATCCATATTATGCTTTATCTTTCTCACTCTACCAGTTTTCAAGTAATGATATACATGTGAAAAGTTAATTAAAAATGAGGGTAAAGAGAATATTAGGTAAAATTCAATCATTAAAGTAGCATTGGACTGACTATGATATCTGCTAACAAATATTCTTTTACTAGCAAAACAAATTGCTTGATCTTTGATGTGATTATCAAATATGTTCACCTTGCAAATTTTGTTTGTTATACCTTAATTATGGAATGATGTATATATATTCCTAATGATGCTCCACCTTTAGCTATATTCTATATACTGAAGCCCATCATGTTTGTCATTTCTGTAACCCAATAATGTAATTCTATTGTATTTATTGATCAATCTTTGGTGAGGTTGTCCAAAACGCCAACGTCCACCATACAATCTGTTTCACCCTAATTATGTAATTATAATTGTATATTTTCCTTTGTACATATTTCCGAGTTTTTAATATGTAACCTTATAACCCATGGAGTACTATATATAATGTTCCCAATGGTGCTCCACATTTTGTTCCATTGTGTTATGCCTTTTACTGTGAATAAAGCTTACTTTTGAAATGAGAACAGCATTTAAATGTTTGTGAACAAAGAAAAAGTGAGCCTGAGTTGGTGACATTACCCTGAAAAGCATTGCTCTGCTTTGCATATTTTGTCATTTTTCATTAAAAGTGAGGCTTTTCTTGCATTAAATAATAAAGAAAACCTGCACATCTATTCTAAGATTTGAAATAGAGACATATCTGGAGCTTAATTGTAAATATAGGGGATTTAAAGTGTGCTTGAAAGTCTGTGTTCAAATCCCCTATATTTATATCTATTCTAATTAACATTAATTTCACAAGTTTTGATTTTTTTTTAAAATTATTGATGTTATCAATCACTCTTATTTTCAAAATAATCAACGAAAGATATTGGGAGAATGGAAAATATCTCAACGTGTGTAAATTAAACTAGTATCTTTCACTGATTATTTATGATGAAACAGCTATTGTTAACATGTTAAATTTTAAAAAAAATATTTATAGACAAAGCATAAGTGAAAGGAAGTATATTAATATTATTTGTTCAGATAATTTAAACACTTATATGTATATTTTATCTTTAATTCAATACAGAGCATAGTTCACTGCAAAAGAAAGATTAATAATATTACAAATTAACTACACCTTAGCACAGATCAAAATGCATTCATCACTAATCTTACAGTTAATAAAGCAAACTCTAGCCAAACAGCTCCAGATCAAGCATGCAAGTTACATACTATTCCACACCCCAAAATTGACACAGACAATGCTGTAACAAAGCCCCATCAGACCACTTCCAATGAGACCAGCAATTACAATCAACCAAACACCTCACACATAACTATAAATAAAACATCAACACGTATCATGAAAGAACTCACTCCATGCCTTCTGCCCATAGAACGACCATCATTAGAGACCAAAAGGAAGATCTGACCACCCAAAAATAAACATATAGCCAAAGAAAGCCAAGACTGATGGGAACAATATTGCATCAGTGATGACTAATCTTCCATCAGATGACTCCATTCCCATGGATGTTGTATGTGCTCAAGCCAATGACACATGCTGAGCAAAACACAGCCTATATCTGAAGTCTCACAAACAACCTGTCACAATATATATTTTCCCCACCACCACAACATTAATCCAGCTGAAAATAATTGCATTTAATGTATCATATGATACTAAGCAGAAAAAACTCAAATAGCACATGTTCCATGATTGCTTAGCATTAGTCAATATCTGTGAACTTATAAACAAACACCTGCACACATGCCAATATTTTATTGCAAAACATCATCAGTATATACTGCAAAAGTTCTCCCATTGTCTATGCACTCACATTCATGTTTTATGTATCCTAGTACACTTGCTGCATTTTCATCTTTGGCAATAATACAAGACTCCCCCTCCATCCATTCTTTGCAACAAAATAGAACAGCTAAAAATAAGAGTTAATAAGTTAGCCCACACAAACATCTTCACTATTACTTGGTCACCCCTAATGCAACACTTAAATGTCTGAACAGCTACCACACTATTACCATTTAAATATCATTTACAAATTTCCTCCAAAATATATAACTAGTATATGTACTTTATCTCACAGCCAACTCCACCCATTAAGTTTGGCTCATCTCAATCCAAACACCTGAAGCTGGTAAAGCTGCCCACAAAACCAAGAATAAATGCTCAATTTCACTACCTAAATATGATGGAATCAACTTGTAATCCAACTCAATAAAAAAGCCTAGTATTGCACCATCCACTTTACCACTCCTGCACTACCTACAAGAAGTATACCTGTACAACCACAAGTCAAACATCTCTAATCAGCCATTGCATGCAAAACTATAAGAACTCTAGTATCCAAGCATCCAGAACCTAAACAATAATGCCATGTCAGCCAGAACCAATAGTATTTGAGAAAATAGCAAAGTCAATGTAATCATAAACGACACCTAAATGCATGTAAAAAAAAAATGTATACACATGTATCTACAAAATTCTAATTTAATGGTAATATATCAAAGTAATCATAAAACCATGTAAACACAAATTATAAATCCAATATATGTAATAATAACAATTCAAAAACCTTGTAAGCAATCTAATTTTTGTTTCTTTTTACAATTGTAAACCTCTATATGTATTCATATATATCAAGCTTATATAAACAATCCCCATGTCCAACCATATAAACAAATGTAAAGTAATGCAAAATTTGAACCTGAAATAAAGTTTCTGTTTGAAACATGATCATCATTATAATAATAATGATAATAATAATTCAATTTTTTATTTACTATACATATCTGCAGCTAAAGGCCAATTACAAACTGCGAATAAAAAATTTTAAAAGAAGGTATATACTATATGTTTTAGTAGCTGAGTAAAAAAAATCCATTACATATTATATATATTTTTTAAATAATAACAACAATGATGATGATAATTGGATAACTAGGGTGAAGATAACCAGAAAAAAATTCTAAAAGTAATTGGAATCTAAAAATGCTTTATCCAGTTCAGATTTAGAATCTAGCTCACACTAACGATGAAATTGTACTACAAAATAGAAAATAATAAGCGATTCTTAGTCTTAATATTTTACTGCATTGGTTATTAGATCTATCTGCATCAGAAAATATTTTAAAAATCTATTTCCTTATGGAAATATTGTCTGACTTGACATCAATCTGCAAACTAATTTATTTACATTACTTATGCATAAGATTTTTATGAAAAAGTACTACATAATTCTGACATATATTATTAATATTAAAGCATTACAAATAAAGCTGTGTCAATATTTAAGATTTACCATTAAATTCAGCACAGTGTTCGTATTTCAAAAGGAATATCATTGTTATATTGATGGATAGTTGAACCTTTCAATAAAATGATGGGTTATGTAAAACATGTACCATGCAGATGTTTGTTGATAATTTCAACTGACTGTGTTTAGAGGTTCTGAAAATATGATAAACATCATATGAAGTTTTAATATATCTTCAAATACTTATTTTCAGTATTAGTAAACTGATTATTTACATAAAAATATATTATATACACATAGGAAGTGTCTTATATTTTGATGAGTGTATCCATCTATTACATCGATGGCCTGATTTTAAATTTATAAGGAAGGACACAAAACAATCATTCTCTGGTTTATGCGCCTGTTGTATATGCTTCTGTTGTTACACACTTTTTGCAGGAATCCTTCTGCATCAATCTGCCGAATGATATTGCCATGTGAAATCATAGTGTCATGTAGTATATTTTTTTGTAAATGCATTTCGCGTATTTGTCAATTTTTATAATGACTGAAAAACTCAACAATGTGAAATTCTGTTATTGTTTAAAGAAAACAGAAGGAAAAACAATTGTAATGCTTGAAACATATTACAAACAAGCTGGCCTCATAAAAACAATTGGTTTAATTGAAATGTTAAATTTACTACTTACCTAAAAAGCATTGGAAATGAAGTCCAAAGAAGAAACAATGCTGATTTGTTTTTTTTTAGGCAAATGACCTTTTTCTCTCAGATTTAGTTTATAATGGTAAGACATTTTATCTGCAAGTTCTGAAACATTTACATGATGCAGTAAAATGTAAACATCCCTTTTTGTGACAAAAAAAAGAGTGCAAGCTTCATCCTGACAAACTGTCATCTCTCAAAGCCTTGGGTACGAAACACTTTTTAATTAAATTCAGCATGTTACAGCTTATTTATCAGCTATATTTTCTTCATGTCACATCACTCTTTCCACTGAAAAAAAATTTTCTTTTTTTTTTGCAGACTTAGAAGTGGTGAAAAAAAACCCCGTACACAGACATTAAAAGGTATTACTTTGCAAGTTGTTTCCAAGCTACTATGAAAAAGAAAAATATGTTTAAACCAGTGTATCACATCCAATGGATAGAAATTTGAAAGCGATTAAATTTATAACACTTAAAAATAAATAAACAATTTTTTATTATAAAATTCCTGTTACTTTTGGATATCCCTTGTAAGTACATCCCCCCCCCTCTGGAAAGAGAAATGGGCTGTTCCTGGAAGTACTGCAATACCAGGTCAAACTGTGGCAGAGGTGGAGTGAGCCCCTAACTTTCCACCTAATTCCAAAAATCAGTTTAATATTCTGTCCCCCATTAGTTAGCATATCAGATATTAATCTGATAAGAACAGATACTACACTTTAATCTTAGTCAAAAGGCCGAGAAGTGATACAATTTTTTAAAAAAAGTTCTGATAACTTCCTTCTACACAATTAAAAAACAATTCAATAATTGCAATAAATGATTATCTAACCTTTTGGTGATTAAAGGACATAATATAAATGAAAAACCATAAAAAAAACTTCATCAAGTAAGTTTTCTAGCTTGGTAACAAATATTTTTTTTATTTACTATTAATTTTTCATTATCTGGAAAGGTTTTTGTAAGCAGTGGGATATTTAAAACTATTTTGCTTTTGTTATATACATATATGTATTGTGTGTGTGAGTATATAAATATAAAACATCATAATGGCATTTAAAAATTATGTAAGACCTTGTTTTATTAAAAGGACATTTTTGCAAACACATATTTGAAATGTGAAGTTAGTTGCTTTTGTAAAAAAGTAAATACTGATAATAAATAATGTATATTATTACATGCAATTCATCCACTTTACTTTTTACACTTTTTAGAAAAATCTTTTATTGTCCATATATGTATACAATTTTATGTTTCAATAGTCCTGCAGTCTTCTTCTGAGCTATGATATTATAATGAACAAAATAAAATACATAATGATATAAATAACAATAAAATTAATAAAACAACAATATAAAATATTACAGAACATAATAAAATTGAAATAAATATAATCAAACCCAAATAAAATAATCCAGTTAATATCAAATGAAATATACAATATAAATATAAAACATATAAATTATACATGTGTATTCTTGATTGTATATATATATATATTCATGAATAACTAATTCATTTTTATTATTTTAAATATTCATGTATATATACAGTCAGTAATACATATGAATAATTTATATATATATTATATTTGTATATTTTATTTTATATTAACTGGATTATTTTATTTGGGTTTAATTAATTATATTTATTTCTGTTTTATTATACTTTGTTATATTTTATGTTGTTGTTTTATTAACTTTATTGTTTACATTTTTTATATTATTTATATAGTTATGTATTTTATTTTGTTCATTATATCATAGCTCTGAAGAACACTGCAGGACAGTTGAAACATAAGATTGTGTACACATACATATATGTAAAATAAAAGGTTTTGCTAAAAAAATGTTCAAAGTAGAGTGGATGAATTGCATTTACATAAAATATTACAGCAAAATAAGGGAAGTGGTGAATTTGGTCGTATTTCTAAAGTATATTATTATTAATTTTATTTTCTTATCTATATTGTTGTTTTAATTATATATATATACACTTTTAAATCAACAAACAGATAAATAGATTGATAGGTAGAAGGATTAACAATAAGATGGATAGAAAGAACCAGAAGACAAGGCAGGGAAAGACAAATGAACAGATATTAATTTATATAATTATGTATATATTAGAAATTTTGTAAAACACATTCTCAAATAATATAAGGACTTAAGAAATAAAATGAGAAACAAATAATAAATTTTCAACAGTAATTTAAATGGTTAAGCATAGGAACCTAAACATTTTTAGAACGAAATAACTGATTTAAATAGTTGAATGTAACTAGTACATCTATGGAATGCGTATATACTGTATATTTCAGCAATATTTATGTTAATTTTTTTTGCCAAAGGCAGGCTTATTTAGCAAGATAAAAATTATATTCATTGTAGCCCTGAAGTATTTATGCTAAATTTGATTCCAGAGAAGAGATAGTAATCAAGATAATAAAGCACAATAATGAAGCAACTGGTATAAGCAATCACTATCAAGTTGCAAACTTGCCAACCAAAATATAATTAATAAAATCTCAAAAACCAAACTGGTAATTAAAAAATTCCTGCATAAATAAAATATAAGTATTATATATGATACCTGAAAATAATTTGGTATACATCACAAGCTCATATTAAGAATTAAATAAGTGATCATTAAAGGCTTTAAAAAATTATATACTCTGCATGGTTTAGTGCTCTGATAGTGTCAGACTCTGGATTACTAGGTCATCAAATCAATTCAATTGCATTGTGACACTTTTCATGGGGGGTAATTGCATTACATCTAATCAATTAAAGACTTTTCCCTCCATTAATAGAAAACAAAATAGTCCATAAATATTTCACAGCAAGGCAAAAACATCATCATCAACCATTATCAATCCATTTCAGGATGAAGGTCTCTTCAAGTTCAATTCATTTTCTCCAATCTCTAGCATCTTTTCTTCACATCATCCCTGCACACTTTCTTATTTTATCCATCTATCTCACATGTGGTCTCCTTCTGGGTCTTTTACAATCTCTTGGCATCTGGTTTCAGATTTCAATTGTCCATCTATTATTATCTCTTTTAGCAATTTGTCCAGCCCAACTCCACTTCAGTCTTAATTTTTTCAATGAGGTCAGTAACACCTGTTTGTTCTCTTACCCATATATTGCGTTTTCGATCTCTTTTTGTTACTCCAACATGCATCTTTCCATACTTTTTTGAGTGGTCTGAAGTCTCTGTATTGCTCTTCTATTAAGTGTTTAAGTCTCAGATCCACAAGTAAGAACTGGTAAAACACGTTTATTAAAAATCTTCCTTTTCAACACTTAGGCATATTTCCTTTTATTATCAAATTATTTCTACCAAAAGCATTCCAACCAAGTTTAATTCTATAATTATTTTCATCCATTATGTTTCCATCTGTATTAATAATCTGACCAAGGTATTTGTAACTGTTTACGTCTTCTAATTTATCATAATCTATTTTTATTTTCATATTTTGAGAAAATCCATTAAACATTACTTTAGTCTTTTTAACATTTATCTTTAGTCCTACTTTCCTACTTTCATCCTATAACTTTTGCAACATACTGTATAAAGCAATATTCAACATGTTTTCTAATTTCCAGATGATGAGAATTTGAATGGATTTTTATTCTTGTTCTATTCTCTGGCTAAGATAAGATTAGCTAAATATTCATTTAATGACCAACATTAGACAATTAACTAGATTGGTTATGAGGAATTGTGGGGGAATCTAAGCCAGTTTATCGAGGACAATTAACTAGATTGGTTACGAGGAATTGTGGGGGGATCTAAGCTTGTTTATCGAGCTGAGTTCAAACTTCTACTGTACAAAAGCCCTTTTATTTACTGATATATAAATTATCAGTAAATAGTACAATAATCAATCAATATAATTTATCTATGTATTTTTATTTTTAATTTCTTAAATAATCTAATAGTACAATATGTAATTTAGATATGTAAATGATAAAAAATATATAATTTTAGTTCATGAACTTTGCTTATTTTATATTATCAATTTGAAGAACAAGTTAAAAACATATTGTCTTGCATTGTTAGCCGAGAGGTATCGCAGCCTCCATGCAAGCAAGTAGTTGGTTGCAGACGGTTGTGGGTTCGCGTCCCGGCCGATGCTATGACATATGGAAAAAAAAAAAAAAAGTTAAAAACATATTTACCCCCACCCCACTAACAATTCATACAAATATATATATAAACAACTTCAAAGGTTTATTATTTTGCTGATAGGTATTTTACCATATGTAAGCTGAAGTGATCTTGTAAACTGTAAATGAGTATTACCATTCTAATTCCAGACAAAAAATAGAAGCAAGAAAAAAAAAGTAAAGACGAGTTTTACATACTGATATTAATCAATCTGTGAAACATTACTACAACTGCCTATATTATATGCTGAACCTTTTATCGACTTCTCCTTAACACCTTGTCACGTTGTCTTTTAACTTTGCGGCAAATTAAATTGCATCCTTAGTTTAATATATGTTTTGACTAAATAATTTATATATAACACCCTTAGAATAGATCACATATATACAGCTACACACACACACACACACAACTATTCTTTATGTACAGAAATCGCAGAATTTCAAAGCACATACATATGTGCGTATTAACTCTAATGCATGTATATATATAGCACAAAGATTGGAATTAAATCTTTTATAATGGACAGAAATCTTAATAAGTTAATAAATAATCTCTTTGTGTGAGCACAATGCTTTTAAAGGAATACCGTATAATGAATATGTGTGTGTATTGATAGTATATGACCTGCAAAAATTTAAAAAGAAATCTGTATAATAAATGTTATACGTATATATTGCAATACATTTTCTAATCATCTCTGTTTCTTCGATCAAATAGTAAAAATGTTTACGTAAGTTACAATATTTTAAAAATATGAAATAAAAAATACCTTATACTCATCCTATACAATTCAATGTGAATTTATTTATATGAGCAACGGAAATGGCTATCCTAAAAATAACTGCTACATCAATAAGGATGAATTGGGGAATAAAGACATTGTTTATGAAAACCTTGATAGAAGTCTTGTTAACTTCATAGAACAATCTCCCAATCAAAAACGGCTGCCAAGTGATTTTAACAACAGAGTTTTAGCAACAAAGAAATAAATTTTCCACTTATGAGCAGCACTTTTAAAACAGATGGTAGTTTGAATCAATATATTTACATTAGAATTTATGTGATACAATCAAGAGTCAATCAAATATGATTGCATTTTAGAAATAAACCTAACTTTCATGTAAAAATAATATTTGCAAAAAAAAAAAAGAACTTTTTTTTTTCAACGTATAAACTAGAGTATTTGTTATGACAAAGCCAAACAGAAAAATTCAATGAGTAGAAATTTCTTTTTGGATTACTTTCAAAGGTGGCAAAGGAGGGAATCTCCTCCCTCTCGTCCCCTTCCTACCTAACTAGAGGGGAAAGTATAGAATGAAAAAAAAAAAAACAGAGAAAAAAAATAAGTGCAATTAATTAAAAATAAGTTTTATTAGAGAATACATATATATTCATATAATCATACTTACAAATATGTCATATATATTCAAATAATTGTTAACTAGCTGATTTTATTTAAAAATCTGCATTCACCATTTTGTTCAAGCAAAAAAAAAAAAAACTCATATTTTCAATTTTTAGATTTGAAACATAACCCATGATTCTTTATTCCAAAATTCCTAAAGACGTGTTTATTTTTTCAAAATTATTAACAACCAAGTTTTAATACTTTATATTTTATTTTGAAAATGAATTTATTAATGATTCATTTACAAATATCTACTATACAAAACGTATGTTTTAATTACGTTATAATACTTGTATTTAAACTATCAACAATCTCGATCTGTCTTGCATTGGTGGTCGAGTGGTCAGCACGACTGCCTTACAAGCAGTTGCCCGGGTTGCGGGTTCGCGTCCCGGCCGATGCTATGACACTTGAAAAAAAAAAAACAATCTCGATCTGTAGTCAAGGCAATCTCCTTTAACAATAAATCTATTAAGGCCTTGACTAATTGGCTTTATTTATAATATTTTAAGAAATAGCGCATTATCGGAGGTTGACTTCCGCTTTAATAATTTCTTTATTGTCTTAGTAAACTAATTGGCTTTATTTATAATATTTTAAGAAATAGCGCATTATCGGAGGTTGACTTCCGCTTTAATAATTTCTTTATTGTCTTAGTAAATACATATATTTATGTTTCTCTTTTTTTATAAATGCATAGCATAGATTCACCATTGCTTTATCTTACACACAATTTAGAAGTTAATATTCACTCCTTTATTCACAGGCTTAAGAAAGTGAAATATTGGATGATACAGTTTTATTAACTTCCAAGTTTTTGCCAGATAATCTTTTATTATAAAACAGTATTTAAACGTCATCTTTTAATCCGGAGTTTCATCATGTTTTAAAATTTGCACTTTAATTCTCTTTCAGATTTCTAAATTTGATTATATGTACTTATAGGTATATCAAATTACAATTTGCCAACTGATTTCCAAATGTAATTCACAACTAAAGCTGAATAAACCATTAGAATAACCATAATCTGTTATCAAGGTAACCTCTATCTTTTATTTATGGAGGTTACTTTATCAACAGATTATGTGACTAAATAATATACATGTTAAGTTTATTACTACCCCAAAAATAGAAGCTAGAAAACCTTCAACACAATTTATTCTAGCATATCAATTGCCTTATCATTGTTTTGGCTTTGCTTTTATAATCAAATGATGATTTTAGATCAGCATATAAAAATTCTTCATAACAAAGATCCAGCAATTAAAGTACAGACTCTGGTTAATTCTACATTTGCTATCAATAGAACTATTGTAGCATTATAATATTGGTTTACATTTGTACAAACATCTACATTGGGATAAAAATATTCTTTTCATTTCAAACTAAATTAAGAAAATTTAAATTTCTCTTATATCAAATCAGAAATTGCTTACATAAGTCTCTTTTTTTAATTATATATAAGCAGATAAATAATTATAGGGAATTTGAACACAGTTTTTCAAGCTACCTTCAGCTATCCACTCTATCTCATATAACCTATACTCATGACCACACATATGAAAAAGATAAATGATTATCCAATATAATATTTTGTACTGAACCAGCATTCATTAATTGGTCCAAATCATTATCTTCAACGCACATAATCAGTGCTCAGTTTATATTAAGATAGCAAATCTTCAAACTTTAAGGTATGAGATAGAATGGATAGCTGAAGGGAGCTGGAAAGACTGTGTTCAAATCCCCTATAATTACATCTAAACTCCAAGTATATAAATTATACTTATATTCAAATAAGCAGATATATGTAAAAAAATTATGTTATGGTATAACAATGTTGGATAATAACAATATAGATTACTCAAATTTGTTACAATTTTTGTAGATATAGAATTATTTTAATCAATCTTTATATTTTTTACAAAAATTCAAATGTTATTTATTTTGCATGGAATTTAAATGGTTTTCAGTTGAAGAAAGTTAAATAATTAACTGAAAGCAATTATATGATTTATTATAGTTATTTATAAAAATATCGATTATAATTCATTATTTTTAGTACAATTTTATATATATATATAAGCAGTCAATCTATTTCTTTCAATCAAGTTCTGCCATATGATTAAGTATATAAACAGATAATTAAAAATGGGGAATTACTATATTAATTCATTGTAAAATTAAATCATCTAAAATGATTGTTGATATAAGGTACTGTTTTTTTTATTCTGATCAAATGAGAATTGAATAAAAAGAATTTTGAAATTTTACATTATGATAGATTCACGTAATGTTTCCATATTGTGAGCAAAATAAATGTTGCAATTTGTGTTAAATTTATACACAAAAATCTGTTTCATGTCAAGCATTGGTGGTCGAAAGGTCAGCGACAGTAGCTTTACAAGCAGTTGTCCCTGGTTAGTGGGTTCGCTTCCCGCCTAATGCTATGACACATGAGAGAAAAATCTGTTTCATGCAAAAACTTTGTTAAATTATTTAAATATATACAATTCAAAGTAACAAAATAATTAAAAATTCAAAGTAATAAAATAATTAAAAATTCAAAGTAAACAAAATAATTAAAAATTGCCTTTTAAACAACTTATATTTAAAATATACACATATACTATAAATGTATCATAAATACATGCCGAATACAAACCTTGTGACACGTTTATATATGCGTGTGTATAGGTGTGATCAAATGATTAAAGATTACCTTTTAAACACATATTCTATCACCTAAGAGAAATTTAGACTATTGATTAATGAACATATGTAGTCATAAATGATATAATTAAATGACATATTATTAAAACCATTAGTTATATTAATTATTTAAAATTAGCAGATATGGGTTATATACAGACATATACAAAATTATCGTCTGCTCATTTTTTTTCTTGCATTTAATTGTTTTATTATTTTTTTTTTTTGTTGATTTTTAACATCAACATTAACAAACCACACAAAACGAATAAAAAATAATGTTAAAAGAACTGGCATTAGCAATCAATGGTCAAAAAGCAGTTTAATAAAATATTTAATTATTCTCAAAGCATGATTCTCTTTTAATTTAGATAAACTTTTGATACTATAAAACTTTGACATTGTCAATGAGACTCATCTTTTCAAAAGATCCAGAGCAAAAAAAAAACAAAACCTTAATTTCAGACAGCGATAAGTATATATATATAGTTTCATATTCATTGTAGCAGGCCATCTAATAGTAGTAAGTAAATGGCTATTTGTAACCTTCATCTGCTGTTGAGAGTATTGGGTCATACTTTTATGGATGCTGAATGCATGGCTTTAGTTATATTTAGCTCATGCTGCTTGCTATTCGAAACCAATATTTATATAGTCTAACTCAATAACAAACATTTGTAAAAAAAATAATAATAATAATTTTAAAAAAAAGTATTTGATCATATTTTAAAATATTTTAGAACAATACTTTAAATTCTTCAAATTAATATTTATCAACACATATGACCATTTATAATTGCAAATATATTTTCAAATTATTTTTATAATAATAAACATTACATCTCGAGTAATAAATTTCATAATTATTTAAGTCTGACAAATCATGTAAGAAATTTGTATAATGTTTATATCTAATCCAAGATATTTGATTATCAACTAATATTTTACTAAATTATAGAAGTACAATGCTGAGGTACTGAGATAATTAAAATGGCAATGTTTCAACTTGCTAAAATAATGTCATATAGGCAACATCAATTTAAACATGTCTATTCAAATCTCCTAAACATATATTGTATGTATAATGTAAAGAGTGCTGATATAATATGCGCTCAGCAGCCATTTTGAATTTGGAAACACCCAAAAACACTGCTGGCACATGCAAGCGATAAATGTCATCGACTAGAAACACCCATTTTTAAAAAAAATAAAACGCCTGAGGCACTATAATTTTAAAAGGTGTTGGAAAGAAAGTGACATGGAAATAAATCAAAAAGGCCAAAATTTTCATTAAAAAATACCAAATCACGTGATTAAAAATATTAAAACACAAAATCGTAATTTTCATAAAAAAAAAAACCAAATCACGCGATTAAAATATTTATCGCTTGCATGTGCCAGCAGTGTTTTTGGGTGTTTTCAAATTCAAAATGGCCACCGAGCACATACTATATCAGCACCATGTAAAGATTAGAGCCAGGATTCCTAACTTGAATTTTATGGAACCATAAGGTTCAGCTAGATGAAGTTTGAGGTTCCACAGATTTTGAACTCTAATTAATCGTTGAAAATATACAAAAAAACTTTTCCCTCTGAACTACAACAATACAAAATGTGGAAGTTGGATACCATTCCAGATATCAAAATTAAGTTCCTCACAGTTAAATTAAATTTTGAAAAACTATTGATAGAAAAAAAGCTGAAACCCTCCATATCCTCTGCATAAATCACCAATTTGGATAAATAATATTTGCTTTTTCATTATTAATCTTTTTGTTGTTTTTGTACTTTCAATATATTATTTTTGATTTGTTTCTAATCAATAAAAATAGTCAAGATTCCACTTTTTTTTAACAAAGTAAAAATTGAAAACTTCTAGAATAGAAATGTTCTATTTTATTGTACTATATTTTTTCTTTTTTTTAAAGGAAATATTAAACATTTTATCAAGCGTTGGTGGCCTTGTGATTAGCATAGCTGCCTTCCAAGCAGCCGGCCCATTTGCTTCCCAGTCAACGCTTTAACATATGAGAATATATATAAATATATTAAATATTTTGTTTCACAAAAAAGAGAAAAATATTTTTGCTTAAAATTATTTGTTCTAGATTTCAAAGTACAGTAATTATTAGAAAAAAGAAGTCAAAATTCAAATTCAAAGCAAGTAATATTACTGAAGATGTTGGGTCACTATTAAATAATACAAAACAGTGGAGCAATATATTTTGTTCCAAGCTAGTTTGTTAATAAGTTTTAATTATACTGTTTTGTTTACTGAACTGCAGCTATACTATATATATATATATATATATATATATATATATATATATATATATATATATATATATATCACAAATGATTTTCTGTGAGAATAGTATACATATATAAATTGTATCTCTAGAAAAAAATTTAAATAATAATATAGGTATTAATAATAAAATGAGAGGGCACATTTATATACATATTTACTGCATATATTAACTCATTTTCACTCATTCAAAAAATAAAAGTAATAACCAATTTACTATGCAATATTTTTACTTTTTAAAAAAAAAAATTAAATAGTGTAATTTCAGAACTTTATCATAATTAAATATGCTATGGATTATATTGTTTTTATTCAAAAACTTTTTTCCCAAAGGGAACAAAATAGCAATTCCATTATCAACTAACTACCTTCATTATAATTCGTAAATTGTGAATATTTAATTATTAGAAGTATAACTAGTGTTGGGAAAGGAATGCTGAGATCGCCTCTTTTGAATTCTGATACTTCCAGCCCACAGATGGCTTGCCTTTATTGCATGTACAATTATGTCAGTAGCTAGTAACTTTCTGCTTCAGACATAAATATGCCTCATAGCAAGCTACCAAATAATGGACATCAAACTCACTGTCACCTGACATCTGCCAGTTATCTGAAATTGATTAATTTCCCTTTCAAATAGATTTCTAGTATATGACTAGATCTGTTGACTTACTGGAAATGAACAGATTCACTGACATAGCTTTCCAATTGACCTGTTTAAGCCATTGATTAGCTGTATTGCACATTCATTCCAATTTTAATAATATTATAATCAATTACTTGAGAGCAAGCTTAAATGAGTTCACTCTAAATTTCCCTTCCCCTGAATGTGTTTTAAGTCATTATATTACTTCATATTTTGCTCTGGTTTTATCATCAATTGGATTGATTTCATCATTGGGTCTGTTTGTATCATCCTCAGGTGTAGTTAATCTGGTCTTGTTTCACAGACTTGCCTTAATTAATCTCTATAGCACAGTGATTTTTGTCTATCTATAGTTTGGACAACCACTGCATGTGAATCTTCTGTTTTTATAATTGTTGTAACCTATATGGTGATCACATTGAGTATACAGTTTGGGGTATTTCAGCATTTTCATCTTTTTTTAATAACTAGACTGATTAGGCCTAAGAACTGATAGGTTTGCCCTAAGAGCACTGTTAAATACCAGTCCAGGTCTTTTTGTAGTTGTATCAAGTGCAATATATTGTGCCAAGAGCATTCTAGTAATGCAGATGTTCAAAGTGCGTACTGCAATTTTTTTGAGCTATTTTTGCCTTATTAATTAATTTTTTAGCCTGATCATTGCTCTTAGAGTGAAACCTGAATATTGCTTTATATTAGCATTGGTACAAAATTATTTGAGTAAACTTGCTAAGAAGGTTGCGTCATTTTCTAAAATTGTAATTTTAGATAGACCATGAGTTTCAAATATTCTAAGTGCTTCAGTAGGTGCTGTGGCATCACATGACCAGTTACACATCTACAACAAACTTTTGTGGTTGTATTTACTCAGTTTGTTATTTATCTGACTCATATTTATGACTAACAACTTTATTGCTGGGGTCAGATTTCTGTAAAGAAGTCACCTGATTCATTAGAGACTTGGCTACGGTTATCTGGGAGACAACAGAATAAAAATGGTGGGGTCCATTAACAGTTTGACCCTAATCATTCTAAAAATCAAATTATCTCAGTGTTTCTTTTAGAAAATCTTTGAAATTGTGGCTATGTGTTAGCTTCTGACCTGTCTCTGAACCCTGAGGTTGAAGTTTTATCTCTAATATAGTTGGAGTTTTTGTTATAAATATGTTGTCATTAGACAGTTTTTTACCCCTGACCTTTTGATTTGATTTACTATAAGAAAGAAGAGAACTCGAAATGAAGTATGAGATATGCTTCTATTACAGTTGGAAAATTACAAATATTTAGTTTTTAACAGTCTAATTAATGCTTGAGAGGGAACACTGAGATTTCTCTTTAGAATCACTGACACTTCCAGCCCATGAATAAATGGCCTTATGTATGAATGCAATGAGTCCAGTAAGTAGCATCTTTCTGCTTTAACAGACAAATTAAGTCACTGTTGTCTGAAGTCCAATTCCCCTCACAAATGGATCTCAAATATATAGGCAGATCCTCTTTCTTACTAGAAAAAAATGAACTCACTGACCCAGTTCTCCAACTGGTCTATTTATTCAATTGGTTATTTATTTACTTTCATTGTAAATTTTATTGTTCAGCTGTATATTGTAAGTTTGAACAAGTTCATTATCTGAAGATAAGCTTAAGATGAGTTCACAATAATAAGTTTGATTCGAATTGAGTATTAAGCAGAAATATCTAATCACTTGTGGACATGCATATATAAATATAGCTATACATTTAAAAAAATTAAATGATATTTATTATATTCATAGTATATATTTAAGCCTATTAAAATTACATATTTTAAATAATTGGTAGAATATTGTGTACTTATGTAGTTTACCTGCTGGAAGCTTGCCATCCCTTTTTTTTAAATAATCCACTTTCAGGGGCTCAGGACAGATGGTATAAACAATATGACTGACTCTGTTATCGTATTCAGTAATTGTTTTTTTATTTATTAAAATGATAAACACAAAAGTCCAAATAGTTGTATTCAAAAGTTTTTTAATGTAAACACAGTAAAAAAAAAATAAAATAAAAATAATATCATTCAGTAGATTATAACAAATATGCAAACAGACATCACTTTTCGAGTGGCCACTATCCCATAATTTTGAAAATAGTCTACTACATCTTGCTCTCCCCATAAAATATTCCAAATTTTAATCATATTCCCAGTATTGGCAGAACAAAATGCAGTGGAATATTTCAAAATTACAGAATAGTGCTTATTGATATCTTCCTGCATATTTGTTATACTGTGCTTACTTTTCAAAATTACAGGATAGTGTCTACCCTAAAAGTGTTGTAGGTCTGCACATTTGTTATAGTCTACTAAATTATTTATTTTTTTAAATTATTATTTAATAAGATCAGATATTTTATGGTAATATCTCCACAGTAAAACTCAATATATTTATATTATTCTATTTATTTCTATACTTAGCGCTTTTGAAGGAACGATGCCTTCATTTTCAAAGCTATAGATAGATAGTTCTAATAACGATGTTCAATTTATTTATTTAAACCAACAGATGCAAATTATTCAAATCAGGTCTGCCATTTCTTCGAGATTGCATAAAACGTGTCTCTTTTATTTAACGAGTTTGCATCTAAATTAATGAAATAGGCCTCCTTAATTTTTCTTCTTATATCATGTCGCTCACTGCTCATCACTTACGGATTGTCCAGTATACATGAGTGTCCCATAGTGGTTTTATGCTGTGCAAAAATGGAAAAGTGGGAAGGATCTGTGAGCGCTTTATTGTACGCATATTTATGTTGTAGCAACCTCGTATGAACAGAAAGAAGCTTTAGTCTCCCCATAATATGTAGCATGACAATTGTTTTCTGGGAAAATTTTTATTTACTGTATTTACATTAAGAAAATTTTGAATTAAAACCCTTTGGACTTTTGTGTTTCTTTATCATTTTAATAAAAAAAACATAATAATTGAATATTATAATTTAGAGTTAGCTATATTGTTTATATCATGTATTGTAAGGTTCTGATTCCTTGAAAATGGATTATTTAAAAAAAACCAGATGTCATGTTTCTAGTAGGCAAACTACATAAATACAGAATATTGTATATAAATACTTAATAAGAAATTAATAGTTTTTTAAGTAAGTTCTTACTATTTTCTATAAATAAAATATTATTATTTTACCAGTCTTTTCAAGATTGAACTGGGTGTAGTTTAAACATTGTAAAAAAAGCAAAATGTGTGATGACAATGTTGCAGCCTTAGTTGTTGACAATAGTTCAGGGATGTGTACAGCCAGGTTCACTAGTGTTATACACCTTGAGGAGTTTTCCCCTCCATTGTTGGCAGACCATGCTATCAAGGTGTTATAGTAGGTATGATCAAAAAAAATAGTTATGCAGGGGATGAAGTACAAAGCAAAAGAGGAATTTTAACATTGAAATACCCTATTGAACATGATATTGTAACAAATTGGGATGACATGGAAAAAATTTGACATCATACATTTTATAATGAGCTTTGTGTTGCTCCAAAAGAACATCCTGTACTTTTAATGGAAGCTCCTCTTAATCCCAAGGCCAACAAGAGAAAAAATGGCCCAAATTATGTTTGAAATCTTCAATATTCCCGCAATGTATGTAGTCATTCAAGCAGTTTTGTCTTTATATGATTCTGGTCACACAACTGGTATTGGATAGTGGAGATGGTGTTTAACACCCAATTTCCATTTATGAGGCTTATGCTCTCCCTCATGCTATTTTACGTCTCAATTTAGCCAGTCATGATTTGACCGATTAATTAATAAAATTCTTACTGAAAGAGGCTATTCTTTTACCACCACTGCAGAGAGAGAAATTGTCCATGATATCAAGGAAAAATTTTGCTACATAGTTTTAGATTTTGAGCAGGTAATGGCTACTGCTGCATCATCATCTTCCTTGGAGAAAAGCTAGGAGCTTCCTGATGGTCAAGTAATTACTATTGGTAATGAACGATTCCATTGCCTGGAAGCATTATTTCAAGCGTCTTTCTTAGATATGGAACTTGCGGGATTCATGAAACTACATTTAATTTTATTATGAAGTATGATATAAATATCCGTAAAGATCTTTATGCCAACACAGTTTTATCCAACGGTACTACATTGCTGATCATATGCAAAAAGAAATCACTGCATTAGCACCCTCTGTGAAAATTAAAATAATTGCTCCTCCCAAAAGGAAATATTCTGTATGGATTGGAGGATCAATCTTGACATCATTATCTACCTTTCAATAAATGTTGATCAGGAAACAGGAATACGATGAATCTGGTCCTAGTATTGTTCATTGCAAGTCTGTCCAGTTTGTATTGGATTTATTTTAGAAATGCTTCTCCTAATTTATGCTGATTACTTTTTCATCAAAGGCTGGTCCCTTTCTCTACCTCTTCCTACAAAATTGTTCACTAAGTCAGAAGCTTGAACATATTCCAGGACTGATGTTCCATTTAAACCAAAAACTTGTACAAAATTTTACATGTGCCTGTTAAATTTTTTTTTTTTTTGAAACTTGATTATTGATTAAAGTAAGCTTGATATTTAAAATATTATTTTCAAAGCAGACAATAATTTTATTAAAATAATGTAAATGTCAAGTGATTAATAAGAATTTTATGAATAATTTTTCATATTATTTCTTTACAATTTAGTTTTTATTAATTTAAGCAAATATTTAAAAAAAAATAAAGTGTAATTATCATTTAATGTAATAATTTCATTGTCATTCATTATATTTTAAAAAGGAAAATTAAGTAAGAAAAAAATTATTATTAAAAAAAAATAAAATTAGAAGCAATTATTATAGTATTACTTTTTTATCCCAGTTGTAGTCTTATATATAAATATCTTTCAAATTAAATAATTGTCAGATAAATGTGTAATAATTATAGGCTAAATTTTTTAAAAACATTTTTATGAAATGTAAAAAAAATATTATGTAATTTGTTTTATGAAAAATAGTCGGGTGAAAGAAGAGATTTTTAAATTAAACATTTTACATCGTTAAAAATTAATCTTCTTCATAACTTGCATAAAATGAAAAAAAAAAAAAAACTTCTTTCATATAAATAACATATAATTATCTGTTTTAAATTTATCATTAATGTTTGAAAAATATTTTTTATTAAATTTTTGGTTCAAAAAATAATAATAACATTAATATTTTTTATGTGAGTATATAAAGAAGGAATATTTCCATGCAATTATTAAAAATTATTATCGACGTGAAACGGTGTATATTACATAAGTTCTTAATGTATTAAGCAATTAGAATACTCTTACCATAGTTAATACTATTTTAAAACCTATTTTCAATTAGAAACAGACATTTAACCACACCAATCAATAAGCAGTTGATGAAAGTTTTCGTGATTTTCCTTACTTTGGTCCATGCACAGGACTATCAAAAACTTAATGAATATTTATTGATCAGTTAACTATAATATGCACCAGAGACTGCAGACTGCAACCCATGGCTAGGGTTCATGTAGTCCTCCTAGAAGTTTTGATTTTCTATAATAAATAACAATTTTAATCAAATGCTTGTTAGTTATTTTAAATATATCATTAATCAATCACTCTTGATATTATTATATGTTGCTTTTTAATCACTATATTCCCATATCATTTTTGAAATATATGAAATATTTTATTCTGTTGATCCAAAGAACATGTTCTGAGCATCCATGCCAAACATGTGTACAATTAGTGCACAATTAGTCAAGCGTTGGTGACTGAGTGGTTAGCACAGCTGCCTTACAAGCAGTTGTCCCAGGGTTCACTTCCTGGCTGATGCTTTGACACATAAAAAAAAATTAGTTTGCAATTAGGTCTCTTCATTTATAGCAATAATTTGATATATGTACTCTATTTAATATTTTGGATGTGCCCAGATGACTTGGATCTTTTGTGAAAGTCAAAAAATAAATGTAAACATTTTATAACTTGCTAAATGCAACCATGTTTCATTTTCATTTTTGCCAAAAATAATGATTATCATGTGTGAAATAATACGACTGTAGACCACTGTTTGTGTAATGGCACAGATTTTCCAATTTTTTACTGCACTATATACTTAAATGTTTCATACTGTTCTGGACATGTTAGTGTAATATGTGAATAATTAATAATTTACTCATACGTATTAATTTGTGCAATTTTACTGCTCTATATTTGAGTTAAACAAAATAAAATAGACATAATGCAAATATATATATATATATTTGTGAATTCTGAATCAAAATATAATAAAAATTTTAATAAAGAGAACAAATTATTCTTCATTTGTTTTATATTAATTGTAAAGTAATATATCTATATCTACAAAACAAAATAATTTTTTTAATATATGCTTTTTATCATATATAAAAGGCTCTCTGCATTTAAAATAATCACTTAGCTCCATCTTTTCTCAGGCTAAATCTGTATGTGACCCTCAAATAAATATTTTTTTTAAAAAAGTATAGTCCTATCTAAAAGACTAGATTATGTACTTGAAGTGAATCTGCTTATTGGACATAATAATATTAGTAAATTGTCTAGTTAAGGAGACATAGCAAATTGCCCTTAAACAGACATCAAAAAAATAAAAATGATATTTAGCAACAATACTACCATGTAATTTAAAATTATAGACAAAAGAAGTGGACAAATTTTATTATCTAGAAATCAATATTTCTCTAAATGTATGCAGAAGAGCATACTGAAACAGAATAATTAAAGATAAATTTACATTTATCAACTTTCAGAAGATATAGATTACTTGAGGATTGCCATAAAATTGCAGATATATTAGGATAATTTGAATCAATTTTTTATTAATATGAGACTTGAGAACTTATCGGCTTACTCCAACTTGCAAATATTTATTAACAGATGTAACTAACTGCTTGTTTTGGGTATTTGATGGTTAGATAATATGTATTGAGTAATTATGATATGCAAAAAAAAGTAAAAGTAAAAGGAGAAAAATAAGAATACATTTTTTTCTATATTTCTAACTTTAATTTGGATGTGGTTTCTTCATCCTTCACAAAATCCAACAATATCTTATTTAATGTTAGACTGTTATTTTTCAATTCTATAGTACAAAAATAGCATTTGATGAGCTATATTCTTGAAGAACATATGTCATAAAAAAGACTCTCAACTGGTACAGTACTGACCTTATATAAAAATTATTAAATAAGAATGGCGACTCTGACTTCTGGAATAATGAATGGTTGTGATAGGATTAAGTGATAAAAATAAACAACTTGAAAATATATATTATAGTGCAAAAATTGTACACTCATCCACAAGGTGTTAAAAGTGAATAGAAATCAATCCCTTTCTGGTGTGAGAGTTTTGTACTGAAAGTTATCAAAACTGTCAACCATAGCAAAGAAATTCAGATGTTGATTAGTGAAGCTTCAAGTTAGGAATAATATCTAGCTTAATAAATAATTAGTAAAAGTTATTAATATATTTTCATAAAGTAATTAGTATTAAAGTTATGAATCTGGAAAATTTGAAACTTGTCAATAAAACTATAGTAATTTGCTACCTATATGTATTCTGAACAAATGATGAAGATATGGGTAAAAGATTGTGATCTGGGTCAACTGATGAGTGCTGGTTAGCACAAAATGTGCATCTTGTGGATCATTCTGTTTTTCACATCTCTGATCATATGTTTCACTAAAAATTTGAAATATATTTATATGTGAGTATATAAAGTTAAATTGTAATATGTGCTATATAGATTACTTGAAAAATTGTATGTTTCAAATGTATCTGTAATGGGAGAGGTTGATCTGACTTCTGGATTGATGGATGATTATGATAGGATTGAGCTAAGATGAAAGATGCATATTTGCACATATTAATAAATTTTATATTAATAAAATAAAAATCATATATAACAAAGACAATGTTATTTTTCAATGCTTGTACAATAAAAAAAAAGTTTTGAAGCTATCCATATTGTAATACTATCTTAACTATATGTAAAATATGACTCGTTTCTATTTTTAATCTCAAAATATAATTATCATTGTTTTACATTTATACATTAGGTTCATGTGTTTAGGAAGTACTCATATCCTCTAAATATGAAATGACAATAGATGTTAATGCAGAAAATAGATTATCTTTTTTTCAATCTTGTATTGCTTGGTACAATAGTAGAGGGGCAGACTCAAAACTAAGATTATGTCGCTTTGGAATGTAAACATCATGTGACCTCTTGAATAACTAACTGATCACAATTTTTTTTGTTATAAAAATTACTTTCAGTTTCTAAATTATCAGATTTACATTTAATTACTTTAATTTCTAAATTATTTTGACACATGCGTGTACATTTTTAAATTTTTCTCTCCAGAAACAGCAAACATGATGGTGCTCGTTATCTGCCCAACAGTCATCTTTAGTATTTTCCAACCAATGTTGTATTACCCTGAAGGCATATCAATCTAATCTTGTGATCTTTAATGTGCCGGGTCCATGTGATCTGCAGACAAATTTTAGCAATTGCATTTGTCTGCAAATCACTTGGAGAAGTTATCCTAAAGATCAGAAGATCAGACTGATATAGCTTCAGGGTAATACGTCATTGGTTGGAAAATACTAAAGAATCTTTTTTTATTTTTTAAAATTTATATTTGATTTATTAATTTAACTATTGTATTTATTATTTGAATCTTTGCCACATTTTAAAGTGAGTAGAAATAGGTTTGCTTTGTAAATTAAAAAATATGAATTATGTATATCTTGATTAATAGATACAAAAAAGATGGCCTTTTTTATTGCATAAATTATTAAATACTATAGGTAGAGAGAAAAATATATCAACAGTCATTTTCAGAGAGAATCATGACTCTTGCATATATTTGCACGGTAATTGTTTACTTATTTATTAAGACATGGTAAGTTTTTAGCTTTGTTGTATAAATTATATTATAATGAATAAGCAAAATGTAGATAGAATTTCATTACTTTACCTTAATTGCTTAATTAAGGAAATGACTTTTTTGGAATACAATTATTACATATTTTCGTAATTTTCTTGGAAGATTATCTTAACATATTCAGTTAGAAAAAATGTAGTTGTATGATTAGATTATTTTTTATTTATTTAACACAACATATATTAATTGCTTATCTACCCGATAAGAATAATTATCATTACTATGGCTGAAAATAATTTATTCATTAAAATTTATGACGTAAATTTAATGACATAGATCTAAAATTGAGGTTTTAGATAAAAATGTGTTAAAAAAATAGCCAATATTCTGAAATACTACTGCTGCTGCTGATCGAGTATTATTTGTTACCCATAATATTTTGCCTAATTACAGTCTAACACTTACTTAATAAAATTCCTATAGCTAGAGCGCATATATATATACACAGAGAAATAATAGTATTCAAAGTAATTAATTATTAAAATATCAAGTTACAGAATTATTATATGCAAGGACCTACTATTGATAGACTTATTATTTTTTTGGTTGTGAAACCACTTATTATATAGTGAAGTTTTTATATCGTTAGTTGAATATTGTAATAAATACCAAATAAAATTAAACATAAATTCTAGTTGCACAAGTAATCAGATAACAAACACTTTAATAGTGACTTGACCATAACAATTTCATTCCTATTGTCATTTCAGTATAGCATATAATTTTGCATATAAAAAAAACAAAAACACTGAATTTAAATAACATAAGCAGATTTGTTTTTTTCGTTTCTCTTTTCATCCTCATTATATAAAATTGTAAATAATGTTATATGATATTTCAATAAAGACTTGCGAATATATATTTACTTTTACACATTTTATACTAGAATATGCACAAACAGATAAATGGATTAACTAAAAAAGGATGACTAATATCCAAAAGATGGAAAATGTTTCATATGTTCTGTATATATATTTAAGTTATATAGAAGAGCAAATCATGTCAAGAAAAGTAAGAGTATGAATTGTCCTTTAACTTCAATCATTAAACAATACAAATTTATTTTTGAAAGCTTTAATGACAGCAACATCAGTTCTAATATTATCATTAAAATGAGTAATGTCACGCTGTAGAGAACATTTAGCTGTCACTTATGGAACCCCAACAACTGACCTCAATTGGCATTTGTGGTGTGCGATACATTCAAAAATGTCAATATTCACTATATAGATGACACATCAACCACATCTTCTTAAAGCGATATTTTCAAAAAAATTTCTCAAGTACCGGTGCATTATTGGAAAAAGAAAAAAGAAAACTGGTTTTGTAATATAGAATTTTTTCCCCCAAGAAAAAGTTTTTTACCCTTAAACTAATGATCGTATATAAATGCATTAATATGCAAATACTTTAAATCATAAATATTGATTTCAAATATTTCACATGGCACTTTTTTCCAACATCAATATATCAGAAATGTGTTGTTTTAAACATTAAAGCTTTATTGACATCTATATATGCACGCACACATACATTCTTAAAGTACCATTAATAAACATATATGATCATACTGTCACACACACACACACACACAAAAAAAAACAGACTATCAATGTCCAGTTTAAAATTAAATCCATAATCTAAATCATGCACCTTCGTAAACAATGTGCATTAAGAGTATGCTAATCGTTATCATCAATGATTGGTAATTTCTTAGTTCACAAATATTTGCATAAACTATAAATTTGATTTTGTGCTACTCAAATCTTCATAATTTTCAAACATAATCAATCCACTCCAGAATGAAGTTTCTCCAAAATTCATAAATTCTCTTCTTTGCATTATTTCTGAAAACTTCCTTGTGTCATTCATCTATATGAAATATGGTCTCCTAGGTCTTTTACAATATTCTGGAATCAAGTTTAAGACTACAATCATCTAGCATCATATCTTTTCATAATGTAAACAGTCAAGTTATATTTTCACCTTTTAATTCTTTCACTAATGTGATAGGTAATTGATCTTTCATTCACTTCTTTGATAATTATACTCATTTATATTTAAAACATTTTATATTCACTTACTTATGAAATGAATTTATAATAGTAGATAATAAAAGTATACCTAAACAACACCCTGTTGTATCTTAAATTCCCTTTCCCATAAATTCAATATTCCAAATATATATTTTCCACATTGTGGTGTTTTCTGAAATATTTATTATTCCTAATGAACAACTTACCATACTTCATTGTGTATTCTGAAGTCTTTATATTGTTCTTCTATTAAGTATGCAATTTTATATTAATGTCTAAGAACTAGTAAAATACTGTTAGGTAATTTCTAGCAAAAGGACTCCATCTAAATTGAATTCTATAATTAATTTCATCCATTATATTTCTTTATATATGAGTAATCTAACCAAAATATTTGCAATTTTTTGTTTATTCTAATTCATACTTATCAAGCTTTAGTTTTTCTTCTGGAAATAACTATTGAACATTACTTTAATCTTATTTTACCATTTATCTATCTTTAGCGCTAATTTCTGATTTTACCTGATAACTATTTTAACATTTCCTGAAACTTGTAACATTTTCTGAAGTTTTAAAACAGGCAAAACTCACTATATGTATTGCCACACATGGCAAGCTAGAGTAATCACTGAATGCCAGAAGGCTTGAGCATAAAATCCCCATCTAGTGCCTACTCATCCAATATCCCCAGATTAGTTTCTGGCTTGTGGCCTTCATCAGTGAGGAGCCTTGGATCTGAGAGCATTGCACCTAGATCTTAGGATCTAATGCAACCCTCCAGCAGCCACCTTTTATCTCCACTTAACTACAAAACTATGAGACTTAAACTGAAAACACCTTAATATTCTCAATTCAAGCCCATTAGCTTATATAGTCATATGGGTTTGGATTGAATTGAGAAAATTTTGTAGTTAAGTAGAAACAAAAGGTGGCTGCTGGAGGATTGCATTAGATCCTAAGATCTAGGTGCAATGCTCTCAGGTCCAAGGCTCCTCACTGATGAAGCCCACAAGCTGGATATTGGATGAGTAGGCACTAGATGGGGATTTTATGCTCAAGCCTTCTGGCATCCATTGATTACTCTAGCTTGCTGTGTGTGGCAATATGTATAGTGAGTTTTGCCTGTTTTAAAACAGTTACAAGCATAAGAAATGGTGGTCATGTGATGTTTATTTTCTGAAGTTCTGAAACTTTTTTTTTGTTTTCAAAAATAACCACATCATCTTCAAAGTCGAAATGATTTAAGTAGTTGGAAATATGGAATCCACCCTGTTGTAACTGTCATTACATTTTGATAAATAAGTTTTAAAATGTGATAATAACTCTAATCTCTATTTTGATAGTCCAAAGCTTTAATTATTTGAAATATTTAAAGTCAAATAGTTTTTTCATAATCTACAAATCTAAAGCATAATGATGACTCATACTCATTGGTTTTATAAATGAACATAATCCACTGTGCTAAAACCATTATTTAAATTCATTTGTTTTTTTTTCTTCTTCAAGATGTGATTGCATGTATTATTATTATTCTTCATTTAAAATGCTTGTCAATTCAAAAAATATTGCAATTAGCACTTTTGTTCTTATTGCTTATACAACTTTACTTCCATCCAATATTAAGACATTGTTTTATATTTTTGAGGCATTTAATAATTTCTATAACTTTTCTTGCTACAATTTCAGTTATTAATTGTTTCACATGTTCGCCATTTCATATGCTAACACATGCTGTTAATAAGAGTACCAAACACTCCACCCAGTAGTGCCATCAATTGCAAGCCTTTGTAATCAATAGATGCAGGAAGGTTTGTGCATAAAATCCTTATCTAGTGGCTACTCAACAACATCCCCAGGCTAGTTTCTAGCTTATGGTTTTTATCAGTGAGGAGCCTTGGATTTGAGAGCACTGCACCTAGACATTGGGATCTAAATGCAACCCTCTAGCAACCACCTTTTAACTATTTGGTTAACTATAAAATGAACGAGCTTGGATTGCAAACATTATGGTGCTTTCATTTTGGCTTCCTAGTTTTATAGTTAGCCAAACAGGTCAAAGGTGGACTCTGGGGAGCTCCATTAGATTCTAAGATCTAGGTGCAGTTCTCTCAAATCCAAGGCTCCTCATTGATGAAAGCCATAAGCTAGAAACTAGTCTGGGGATGTTGAATGAGTAGACACTAGATAGAGATTTTATGCACAAATCTTCCTTCATCCATTGATTATAAAGGCTTGCACTTGGTGGCAATACTGTATGAAGAGTTTGGTAGTCTTATAAATTTTTTCTTAACGGATCATTTTTACATACCTTCATATTCTTCCTTTTCTTTACACAGTATTTTGACTTAGTTGAAAAATTAGAGAATTGCTACTGTTTTTTTTTTGTACCAGATATCTATATAGGAGTCGAATCAGAAAACCAGTTATTTTTCTTTTGATCTCATTCAAATCTGAATTATTTTTGAAGTCTGTTATGTTTTTAAATTATTTGTAAGTTTTAATATAAATTAATTGACATGTTTGTGAAGGTTAGTAGAAACAATTATTAATACTACATTTTAATTAATTTAATCTTTTTAATTTTGCATTAAAATGTATCTTACATCTTATTGGTCAAAGATTTTTCTTCCTACACTGATCTATCAAAAACATTATCAAAACATTATAAACATAAAATACATATTTTCTGATAATTAAAATGTAATCCAATTCTGTTGTACCTTCATTTGAATGTTTCCATGTATATTTCTTTATTATTTTTCTAAAAAAAAAAAGATTCATAATACTGTATACAATTTTTCTTTTACTGCAAACTTCACAAATCTGTGTCCTCTCTAATTTCTATTTTCATAACCAAATTAATGCCCCTAATACTTTCATTTTTTAATTGTTTACCAATTCTTGCATTTTGTACATCTATATTAAAATTTTTCTATTTCATTATCACATGTACCATAAATCTCCATAAGGTTGTTCTTTCACTTTTTATTTATAGTGAATTCCACTTCATTGCCACTTCCAATATTTGTGCCTTTTTAATAAAGTTTAGGTCTACTTTTCAATCTCTTCATCTTTTCCTTCATTTCACAAAGTTTGACAATGTCCTAATTAATATTAATAGATATTCTTTCAATTTATATAATCTTCTTTTGCTTAAAAGTAAGCTGAAGTTGTAGTCAACTAAACTAAAAGGTTGCTATTCGATAGCATCCTATGATTCTGGTTATCAATTGCTGTTTTCACTATGACTTTACAAATTTTTTGATAATGTTGGCTATAACAAATTTTAATTGCTATGATTATAACTATTTTAAAAAATGATTATCAAATAATTCTACTTTTAAGAAAATCCAACTGGTATTTCAATTAAGAACAATACAACAGATGAGAAGGAAAACCAGTATGTTTCATGATGTTCAACATAGAAGTATAAACCACAAAACACACCATGCATAGTGGTGAACCAGATTATTCATGTTCATTTCCTGCATGAATAATCATCTAGAAATACATAAAAAACACATGGAATGAACAATAAGAATTTTTCCTGTTCATTTTAAAAGAGGAATCAAATAATATCCTTTTATTTAATAGATAATTCCTTTTTGCAATCTTACACATAGTATGTGATATATTATAATCATTACAAATATTTGATAAAGTTTTTTTTAAATTAGTTTTTAATTTTCTATTTTGTTATTTCATTTCTGCAATACATTTCAAATGGGTATTTTGGAATATTATTTTAATATATATATTGTAATGTGAATGTGAGATATGTGTTATAAAAAACTACATATAGTTCACACATTATATATTTTTTATGTAAAATAAATGATTATATGTTTTTAAAATAGATTTTAAAATACAAAGCATATAAAAATTAATGTATTGCATCATATGTTTCTTTTACAATAAAATTGTTCTTAGCAAGAGGGTAAGGAAAGAATTAAAAACTTTTTTTTTTTAAAAAAAACTCTTTGTTTTATAAAACTAAAAAATAAGTTAAAGAATAAAATGTGTAAAATAAGCCTTAAGCAAAACTAAAATAAAAAAGTTTAAAATTCATTCTCTCCTTTTTAAAATAGTTAAATAAAATGGCTAAAAATAAACAAATGTAAAATAAAATTTGTTATAAAAGAAACTTGTGAACATATCTCATTGGCTTTGGAATGCAATTAAGTTTGCAAGATTTCTGAATGATAAGATATTAGATTAATCTAAGCAAAAGATAAGATTAAAACAAAATGTAAAAATCAATGAAGTAAGAAAATGCAATAATTAATTAAAAACAGACTAAGTTACAATCTTAATTAATAATAGATTTAAGTATGATAAACATTAAAAACTATGAAAGACAATGAAAGAGAAAAAAATATAAAAGTTACATCTTGGTTATTGTTCTTCAGTCAGGATTGCTATAAATGTTATTGCTATCCAGTCTTGTCTTCAATTTGTAAATCAGTTCAGAAAGAATGCTAAATCCAAACAACCAGAGATCCAAATATTCAGAAAACTGTAAATGCAGTAGTATGCAAGCCAAAACTGCTACAGTCAGCATTAATGGAGAGGCTACATAAGCCAGAGGAGTATCTAGCAGGGTTTCATGCCCCAAGCTTTCAGAGAATCAGTATCGGGAACCAATGCCAAGATTGTAAAGTGAAAGCAGCTGCATACCCTCTCTCTCTCATTATTTAACATAAACCTGAAAACATAACATGATCATATTTTCCACTTTGACTGGTGGATTCAAACTCCACCTATCCAAAGCATTTTATTTGTTTTGAGGATCAATTTTAGGTACCAGCCAGCCATAGCTTATTGTCAGCATGCTTCAGATAACAGGCCCACAATACAAAGCTTGACATATCCCATGACTAGCTCACAATCTGTCTCAGGGTCCATATAGCTCACACTCTGTCTCAGGATTCATACTTAACATATAGAATAACTACACTAATTTACTGGTGATGCAATGACATGAGAAAAAAAGAAAAGAGACAAAATAATATTTAAGCAAACATGAATATTTATTTACACACACATATATTTAATATAATATAAAATAACACTATAAATTTTACATAAGAAAATTTTTAATTATTAATTTAGGCAATAGTTATAATAATCAATGTAATTAAAGTTCATTTCATTTAAAATAAAAGAGTCTAGACTATGATCAGAATATATTTAAAAATATCTTTACCTAGGTTTTTATTTGTTTTATTTTCTGTTTGACCTTTTGTTTTTCCATCGATTTGCTTCATGGCTTTCCTTCCAGGTTTATGTGGAATAATGAGAGAGGGTATGTGGTAGCTTCTACTTTATGTCTATACAGATCTTGTACATGGTATTTTGGCAAGATTTACAAAGTTATTGGGAGGTTGATATGAATGTCAACAGGTGCAGTAAGTCTAATACATGCTCTGTATTGCAGAACTAAAAATAAGTAAAAATAAAAAAATAGTAAAACATACAACATTAACAAAAAACTTTTAAGAAAGACATTTAAAATAGATGTGACTACTTTCAACATTAACAAACAACTTTTAAAAACTAACAATTTTAAAAAATTAACAACTTTTAAGAATGTCATTTAAAATAAAATGCCAATAATCAAAAAAATAGTTTAAATATATACCAAACAAACAGTAAATGATTTTGATTTTGAAATAATTTGGATAAAAATATATTAACTATATTCCTATGACACTTACCATGTAATATATAACAGGAATTTATGCATTAAAACCAAACAGATCTGCAGTAAAAATTTTCACTCTGAAAATGAAACCATGTGATTGCAAATTATGCTGGAATTTTCATAAAACTGCCAATAAACATTTTTTTAAAAAGAAAGTAAACCCAAACCTACAATATATATATATATATTAATTATTACATTTTTATTAATTCATCTGTTTCCCTACATAAGCAGCCACCAAACATCCATGTCCCATTATAAATGCCAATTTTAATGTTGCAACCTCGGACATTACAACGCCATTGCTTCTCATACAAGGTCATGTTATGTCCATTCAGACAGACTTTCACTGATGGCACTGCATCCATTTCAGTACTTGGTAATTTCCAAATATTCATCATTTTTGAATATGCAATGAAGAAAAATAACTAAAAATGTCAAAGTATTACAAAATAAAAAGATTGCCTTGAAAAAAGAAACAAAAATCTTGATTAAAAAAACAACATGTTTTTACTTATACTTGCAGGGATTATTTTCTTTCAATTTGATGTCATTGCGACATGATACATTTATTGTGGGTGTGAAAAGGCCTCCTATCTTCCCTACATTGCAGCTTTAGTATTCAAGTACCCAAACATCTAAGCACAGCTACATTAAATTTTAAATTATACGTCTACAATTTTTAAATATTTTTCAACCACAAGCTTGAATTCAGATCATCAGCTAGATTAACCTAAACTGATGTCAGTTATGAATCTTTTAAATCTACTAGATTTTTCTGTGGAAAATTTTTTCCCCAGTAAATGCTGCATCTACCATGAAACTAACTATTTTTGTCCAAAGCCAAAGGTTACAATATATATATTAATCTATTTATAACTCCTTATAGCTATCAAACCCATCTTATACAACCAATATATATGACCACATACATATGAAAAAGATAAATGATCTTCAATATACATATTTCATGCTAAACCAGCACTCATCAGCTAGTTCAGTTTATTTCTAACACATATATACAATCAGTGCTCACTTTATATTAAAATAGCAAATCTTCAAATGTTAATGGACAACTTTCAATATTCTCCACTCTCCAACTTTTCAGCCATCAATATGATTGAAAATCTGAAGCAGAAATGATGATTTCAATATTATTGTAATTCCCATGTTGACCTTAAGTCAATCTGACCCCTTACACATAGGATCTTAACATGTCCATTTAATTATAGACAAGGGAGACCTTAACATGTTCATTTAATTATAACAAGATTGAAGATTATCTTGAGGTCAACATGGGAATGACAAAAATATTGCCATCATCAAGGTTTTGAACATTCCATCTTCAGATTTTCAATGATATAGATAGCTGAAAAGTTGGAGAATGGAGACAATTGAAGCTTGTACATTAATGTTTGAAGATTTGCTATCTTAATATAAACTGAATACTGATTGTATATGTGTGTAGAAGATGGTGATCTGAACTAAATGTTAGTGCTGGTTCAGTATGAAATATGGTTATTGATCATTTATCTTTTTCACATGTTAAGTGGCCACATGTATCAGTTATATAAGATGGATTGGATAGCTGTAGGGAATTTGAAAGTCTGAGTTCAAGTCTTTTATAATTACATTTAATTTAGTATAGAAAATATACATGTAATTAAATATTATATTTTAATATATATATGGGTGTGTGTGTTTGTGTGTGCATATTTGTAGAGTTTTTGATGTAAGCATTCTCTTAATAAGGGGTAATTTTTATGATATAGATTATAGATTTGTTTTTGCATTATATTGAATGGAATGGTTAATCCTTTATTTTTGTATTTCCATAATTATAATATATATATAATGTATAAGATATACATTATTGCATACATCTGATTACATTAACATAGTAGTAAATGAATGTAGTAATCATAAGTTATATGGGTTTTTATGGCTGATTTTAAAACATTTGACTGTCTTTTTATTCTCAAATGCATTTTTCTTCTATTATGCATTCCTATGACATTTAGGGATCTTTTTTATACCATCACAAAATTGTGATTTTGGGTGTTCTATTGGTCTTTTTTCAACAAGGAATTTTTCTATAACTGCCCTTATCATTCTGTTTAATACTGATATGAAAAATATTATTCATCAAATTAAACAGCTTTGTGTTAATAAGTCTAGGTTAAAAAGTATGATTTCTGTATTACTGTGATGATGATTTAGTTTTGATGTAAGAAAAGAGAGAATGGAAACTTTATTCATCATCTAAGAAAGAACTGGCCTACAGTTGAATGCAAATAAATCCAAATATTTCATGATTATTTATAAATTATATACAATAGTCAAATATCTTTAAAAATACATATATATAAGCAACAAATATTACAAATTATAAAATTATTATAGAAAAGCCTTTTTCGGCAAATTATGTTTTTTGCCCTTTTCAATATGTCTCCACGATTTAAAGCATATACAGTGACATCTATATCAATACATGAGAGAATACAGATAAACAAATGAACATCTGACATGATCTATTATGTGATTTATTTATTTTTTTCCCTAAATTCTACTACAAAATTATATATATTGAATGGATATATATCCACATATATTAATTAATTAACTATCATTTTTTATCCATTAACCACTTATTATTTAACTTAATGGATGTTTTGTATATATTCATACAGTTGTTTTTATTATACATGATATAGTTTGTTTCATATATTTTACGTCTATTAACATTTTTAATATAATCAAGAACACTTATATTATCAATACAATTTATTTTATGTCCATACTGCAAATAATGAACATATGACTCAGATCTATCATCTTTCCTAGCAATAGCATCATTGTGTTCTTTATCTCTTTCTCCCAATTGCTTTGACGTCTGGCCATAATAAACCATATTACAAAAATTACATCTAATTTTATAAACCATTTCTCTCTTATATTTTATATAGTAAACCATATTACAAAAATTACATCTAATTTTATAAACCATTCCTCATATAAAATATAAGAGAGGAATGGTTTATAAAATTAGATGTAATTTTTGTAATATGGTTTATTATAGCCAGACATCAAAGCAATTGGGAAAAAGAGCTAAAGAACACAATGATGCTATTGCTAGGAAAGATGATAGATCTGTGTTATATGTTCATTATTTGCAGTACGGACATAAAATAAATTGTATTGATAATATAAGTGTTCTTGATTATATTAAAAATGTTAATAGACGTAAAATATATGAAACAAACTATATCATGTATAATAAAAACAACTGTATGAATATATACAAAACACCCATTAAGTTAAATAATAAGTGGTCAATGGATAAAGAATGGATAGTTAATTAATTAATATATGTGGATATATATCCATTCAATATATATAACAGAATAATTTTGTAGTAGAATTTAGGAAAAAATAAATAAATCACATAATAGATCATGTCAGATGTCCATTTGTTTATCTGTATTCTCTCATGTATTGATATAGATATCGCTGTATGTGCTTTAAATCGTGGAGACATATTGAAAAGGGCAAAAAACATAATTTGCCGAAAAAGGCTTTTCTATGATAATTTTATAATTTGTAATATTTGTTGCTTATATATATGTATTTTTAAACATATTTGACTATTGTATACTTGAAGTGCAACATAAAAAAGAATTGGTTTTAATTCTGATTCTTTTTCTGTAAATTATATACAATATGAAGTATTATAACTTTATCTTTCTTATTGCATTGCCAAATCCATATAATATTAATATTATCCATGTTCTTTATTACTTTTTGTATTGCTTTTTTACAACCAACTATTGACAGTTTTGATTGCCCCAGCAATCTTCTTCAGGACTTCTACTTATTTGGAAATATAAATAGAAGTTCTGAAGAAGATTGCTGGGGCATAGTGAGTTGTAAAAAAGCATTGTAAAAAGTAATAAAGAACATAGATGGTATTAATATTATATACAATATGCATGATAACTGTGCATAATACAAAAATTATTATGAAAGTAGAAATTAAATAACAGAATTCGTCTAAAACTTATGAAAAGTAAAATTACTTAGATTCGAGATATATATATATATGTTTGACATAGCAAGTATTAATGTTTGCATGTGACATTGAAAAGGAATGAACAGAAAGTAGGAATATTTGAAAAAGCAGTATTGTGGAAAATTTTTGACATAACGAAAAATCGTGTTGTTAGCAGAAAGCGGCCAAGATTAAGGTTAAACTATCATATTACAAGTTAAGTAATTCGTGGTGATTATTTATAAAATTATTTTTTAAAAACAACACTTTTGGTATGGTGTTTAATGTAGTATTTTTTATAATAAGTAACTTTTATATACAAATACATTGGCTATCATACTATATTATCTCTGTAATTTAATTTGTTCGTGCTCATATGTTTTGACATGTTTATCAATTTAATTGTTTTTCACAGTTGTGTGCTTCTTAATTAGCTTTTACGTTACTATAATACCATTTTTAATTGATAAAATGTGTTCCCAAAAAAACAACATATTTATACTAAATATTTTCTTCGTGCTTCAAAGTATATATTAAAAAAAAAAGTATATATATTCAAAGATTGAATATATACGTATATTATTCATTAACATATATATATAATAACTTTCTTTGTTCTACTATTTTTATCTTTGAATAAAATAATATGAAATCAATAATAATGGTAACATCAAACCATTATGCTACAAAATTATTTGTTTAAAAATTGTAAGTTTTAATTACTTTTTTTTTTTCATGTGTCAAACAAAACAGGCCGGGAAGCGAACCCGCAAACCCGGGACAACTGCTTGTAAGGCAGCTGTGCTGACCACCCGACCACCAACGCTCGACTTAGTTTTAATTACTTAATTATAATTACTACCAAGATTAACAAATATTTCCAAAGTTATCAGATTTAAAAAATAAAAACAAAATGGCATATTTTATTCTATTATATATATGAATTTTTCAGTCAGATATTTTTGAAAATAATCTTGATAATCATTATTATAACGAATTTTGGAAGTGAATAAAAATATGTAGCATTTTGTTTTTGAATAGATTTAATTTTGATTTTTCATTTTTTGATTCACAAGTTTTAAAAATATTGTAAAAAAGTTATTATATATCAATGAATATTGAACTTGGAATAAGTTTAAAAAACAAAATATTTTCAATTAGAAGAAGTATTTTTTAATTGTTGTAGGCTTACAAATAGATATCTCTCTTTATTGAGATTTTAAAATGTAGTTATTTAATATTTATGTGAGAGAATGTAATTTAAAATTAGTGAAGCGTTGTTAGCCGAGATGCCATCGCAGCGGCCTTGCAAGCAAGTAGTTGGTTGCAGAAGTTGTGGGTTCGTCTCCCGGCCGATGCTATGACATATGAAAAAAAAAAAAGAAAACTTACTAAGCTCTTCTCCCCCTATTCTTATTCTTTAGGGCCAATGGGAAAGTTGAATTAATAGTTTCGATCAACTATATAACATTTTTGTGACCTTAAGTTTTTTTTTTTTTCATTTGTCATAGCATCGGCCGGGACGCGAACCCACAACCGTCTGCAACCAACTACTTGCTTGCATGGCAGCTGCGGTACCTCTCGACTAACAACGCAAGACTGTGACCTTAAGTTGAGTTCTGAACTGATATCTACAGTAAATAAACAATATTTGTATCAATTTTCAATTCAGTAAATATTAGTTTTTTATCAATTAAATAGAGTTTGAATTAAAACATAATACAAAAATATTTTTCTGTTTTAACATATCTCTATTATCTATATATTACAAATTAGGCAGTAGAAACAACTCATAAAAGTCAAAACAATCTACTACTTGAATTTCTCCAACTTAAAACATCATCAACATTGTTTCAGAGCATTTCTCTAGAGAGTAAAGCTGACTTTACTAAAATAGAAAGTAAATAGATATATATTACATATAATATTGACTTATAAAATACTTGACTTGAATTCAGAATCGTATAGAAACCATCTCCTGTCCAAAATAGCATCCTCATACATCACTCACAAAAAAAAAATTATATTTATTTGATTTGTCAATAAATATATATTTTATAAACTATAAAAAAGAAATGATCAACTTTGAGTGAAATAAAAAATAATAGAATTGGTGCTCAAAGTATAGAGAAAATGAGAGGAAAAAAAACAGCTTTTAGAACTTGAAAAATATAATTTGAGTAGAACTAATAGCATAATCATCATTATTAACAGTCATTTAAAATTAAAATAGAGCGATTTTATCAGCAGAAAAAAAGGGTATTGTTTTTAGGTTAATTTTTAAATCAGAAAATCTGGCTTTCCTGTAAACATGATGCTCAGATTCATCAAATATTTTTAGGAATTTTGATATCTCTTCATTTATATGTTATGTTGCTCCTATGAAAATGTATTCCTGCAATTGCAGATTAAAATCATTGCTATATCTAAGTGTAGTAGACTAAAGAACATAGTAATTGATATTATTAATCTTACCATTATTTATATAGATTATTATGGAGTACTCATGGATTTTTTCCCATTGCCTTTAATTATATCTGCAATGGATTCACACTTCACTTTCATACAATACATTTAGTAGAATAACATCCCTTTATATAATTAATTGGTACTGTGGTATTAGAGCTGAGACATAAAGAATTATAATCGTTTAATCATTAAATTAATTAGGTTATTAAATCAAAAACATATTTTAAAATCTACAAAAAACAACAACAACAATTTAACAAAAAAAAAAAAAAATACTGAAAAGCATTAATGTGACGAATAGTTAAAATGCATGTTTAAATCAAGTTGAATGTGTGTTTGCATGTGCATATTCTGCATAATCTATTTTAATACATTCTACAGGCTTACACCTGCATTTATATATATAATATATGCGGGATTCGAACTCAGACTTCCACACGACCTACAACTCTCAGTGCCATCTTATATTGCTGACTCACCTGATCACATGCATGTTGAAAAGATAAATAATCACCAATATATGTATTTCGTGCTAAACCAGCACTCATCAGTTGGTTCAGATTACCATCTTCACACATATATACAATTAGTACTCAGCTTTAAATTAAGATAACCAATCTTCATACTTTAATGAGTGCTGGTTTAGCACGAAATACGAATATTGGTGATTATTTATCTTTTCAACATGTGTGTGATCAGATAAGTCAGCAATATAAGATGGCACTGTGAGTTGCAGGTCGTGTGGAAGTCTGAGTTCGAATCCCGCATATATTACATATATAAATGCAGGTGTAAGCCTGTACAATGTATTAAAATAGATTATGCAGAATATGCACGTGCAAACACACACTCGATTTGATTTAAAGACGCATTTTAACTATTCTTCACATTAATGCTTTTCGTATTTTTTTTTTTGTTAAATTGTTTTTTTTTTTTTAATGTAGATTTTAAAATATGCTTTTGATTTAATAATCTAATTAATTTAATGATTAAACGATTATAATTCTTCATGTCGCAGCTCTAATACCATAGTACCAATTAATTTAATGTAATGGAATTATTATGATAAAATACCTCATTTTTTGAACTTATTAAATGCTACAACCCACTGAAGCCCATATTGGACCTCAGTATCTAAGTCCACTTTTCTAACTAAAGAAAGCTACTAAAATATTTAAATTAATTTATATTTTCAAGCTGAAAGATGCTGAAGACTTTTTCTTCCCACTATTGGCCAATAAATTGTATGACGTTTTCGAATGTTCAATCTTTAAACCAGTTATTATTTGCACTCAAAGTATTACAAACATATGTAGATCATCATTTGAATTTTAATAAAATAATCATCATCATCTTACTGTCAATAAAAAACTCTAAAAGATGAAGTCCCTTTTGATGTTCAATTAATTAAAGTTTAAAATTTTCGTAATTAAATTTGCGTCATATCAAGATGCTTTCTTCATGAAGACAAAATATTAAACATATATGTTGGTGTGGTTATGATTATTGAAACCCCCATTAACTACTTTCAAGGAATATATCCAGTTGCCTTCATATTCTTTACACACCTTTAACGTGAATGTGCTATTAGTTCTTGGTCTTGCTAATTGGGATGTCATTATTTCAACAGTTTAACAGATTAATGAAAGAGACACTCGAGCAAAAAGATGCCTTAGTGCTGAATATATTATGTGCGTGAGCGTGTAGGTGTGTGCTCGTAAATGCATATAATATTAGCAGCAGTTGTTAATGATTTTTCTTATTTCTGTTTTTCTTTCCTTCTTCACTTTACATACTAACTGTCACATGCATTGACAGTAATGGCTGTTTAGAGAATAAATCAATTTCATATGGAACACTACAAGAGTACTTATCAGGAGAGACCTAGCATTTTTCTTCCTGACTACAATTTTAAATGTGCCTTTGGTCAAAATACTCTGTCCTATTCTACAAGGTATACTCAATCTCTCTGATCAGGAAGGAGCAAGCTGTAGTCTGAAAATTGAACTTGGGTAAACAACTGCTATGTGCATATAAAGTGAATCTAATATTCTTCCATTTGATTGAAAAAAAATCTATACTGCGGTAATGTTTGATATTTAAAAAAAAAATCAAACCTGTTAAAATAATGTTTTAAAAGATGTGAAGTCGAAATAAGTACTACGCATGTGTGTGCATATATATAGATTTTAATTTTCTTTAATAAAAACACTTTAATATTTTATTACAATAAAGTGTCTGTGTTTTTATATTAAGTGATTTATTAAAAGCTGATTTGATTTACAAGGGTTGAATAAAGTGATGAACCTTTTCCTTATTTTTTTCTTCATATTTTTATGGCTTCTAAAAGATGCCTGAATTTATGAGGTTTCATTTATTATTCCAAGATTATTAAATCTTATGTCTGCTTTTGATTTCTTTCATTTTATTATTGCTTTATAGCCTTGGAAGGTTTCTTGTATTTTTCAAACTGTTTTACACACATTTAAATCAATACCAACTTCTTCACTGAGTGGTAGATTTTGGAGATCGTTTTTAGTATTTTTTTTATCTGTTATTAGTCAAAGCAATTATCACTCTAGAAACAATTGATTTTGATGTATTAAATAGTTCCACAAATTAGACACAGGTTCTAATCAATCTGGTATCAAGTATTTGCTCCGTTTAAAATTTAGACAGATCTGACATTTCTTCTCTTAGGTTTAGAAAACATATCTCCCCTCTGACTAATATTATTTATTGCCTTGTTTACACTGACTTGAGAATAGATGGAGCAAGCCTCTATTTGAATCTTACATTTCATAGAATTAAATAACATTTGAATTAGTGACTATAGAAACATTGTGGTATTGTCAATAAAGAATATGGTTCAACAAAAACGTTCTCATTTGATTAGAATAGCCATGGGAAATAGGTGAAGTCATCTTCTTCTGGTTCATCACAATATTTGATTGTTTGAGCTAAATGAATTGGAGCATTATTATCATAAAAAATAAAAATGTGCATGCAGGAATACAACATTTGGACCATGGAAAGGTAATAGTCTCTCAAAATCTTCTACAGTTGTTATTCATCAATGCTTAGTAATGATCTGAGAAAAAGAATATTATAGTATTATTACCCTAAAACCACCATGTTTTACACTTGGGAAAAGACAGATGGGTTGAAAAGAGTTTAATTATGATTTGCCTAATCATATATGTTTACCACCAAACATTACCTACTTTTTATTTTTTTAACATTTCTGCTTCTATTTTATACACTTCACACCAGAAAAAAACATTTTTTGCTTGTAAAATTTTGCTATTGATGATTTTATGAAATCTGAATTTCAGCAATGTCATTTATGTTTTTGATATAACTGTTCATAATATATTTCAGTTGTTCTCACTAAGCACCCCTTTTTAGCATCTATTGTTTTTCCCATTTTTAGTGAATACATTCATTATCTTTGAAGAGATCAATCTTGAAATATTAAGCAATTCATCAGTTTTGGACATTGTTGTGCCACCTAATAAAAGAATCTTTCTAAATTCAGATAAGTTTTTTGTTGATAATTCAGTTTTTGCTCCATAGTAGAAAATGTAATAGGTTACCATGGTCATCATTTATACTATTTCATGTAAAATAATATCATAAATCAGTATTTTTTCATTCTTTTTATTTTCAAACACAGAACTGGGACAAGAGTCACACAGATGAGATACTTACCCCAGATGAACAATGGGAAAGGGCACCAAAAATTGCAAAATAAAATAAAAAAATTAAAAAGCCAAATTTTTATCTTGCAATGTTCATCAAATATTTTAAGCAAACTAATGATTTGTGTCAGATGCTCTTATTTTATACACTCATTTTATTGTATAATATCACCCTAGCAAGAGGCATAATACAAATATGTCTAAACTTGCTTGGGCACACACGATCGATAGTATTGAACAAGAGTGCATATGTGAGTACATGATTTGGGGCATGTTTGCTGTATATTAATGTGCACTATTTGTGCAGTGTGCGAGCATGACAGCAAGCAGAAGATATTATTTTAAATATGTTAAACTTAAGCTAAGTTCTCTATTATATAAATTTGTAAAAATGTGTCGTTACCTGTTACATTATATTATGACAATAATAGTATTTTTGATTTCTATTTGTAATATAATCACACGTGAAAAAAATAAATATATATATTTTTTTCAGATTAATTAATGGTGTCAAAAAAATCCAAAATTATTTATTTATTTAGTATTTATTAGAAATCAAAAACTATATACATAGGGGCAAAAAGTTATCCTCACGCCTCAGGTGTCATGTCTAGGCCTGGCTCTGTTCAGATAGTATTAAGTTTTATTATCATCACAGACATTACTTAAATAAATATTACACAGAACATTTTTTAAAAGTTTACTAGAAAATAAACATTGAGTTACATATGCAGACAAAACTGTATTTGATTCAAAATTAACATTGCAGCTATTAATTGCGCTATACTTTACAATTTCAAACTGCAACTTTATTTAACTTATAACGAATCTATACACTATCCTACTATTTACACTATTTTCTAATAGCATATACCTGTTTCATATCATTTTATAACTTTAAAGTCTTTTTATAATATATTAGTCAAATTCTTTTTTTTTTTTAAGTATGTTAAAACCTTTTTGAAAAACCTCCATTTTATTTCGTTATAATGATTTAAACATTCATACAATAATTTAAAAGGAATGCAATGATTTATTGCTCAAAAATTACAAAAAAATTGAACCAATAAACATCACATGATCACCATTTCTTATGCTTGCTTATAACTGTTATTAAAACAGGCAAAACTCTCCATACAGTATTGCCACTCAGTGTAAGCCAGAGTAATCAATGTCAGAAACTAGTCTGGGGTTATTGGATGAGTAAGCCCTAGATGGGGATTTTATGCACAAGCCTTCTAGCATCCATTGATTACTCTGGCTTGCACTGAGTGGCAATATCATATGTTTTTGCTTGTTTTAAAAAAATTGAGCATAGAGAATGGGGTGCCAACCATAGATTTTAAACTTCAAAGTTTCCTCTCTATTATGATACCAAATCATGTAGAACATTTAAAACTTGACTAAAAATATTAAAAAAATAAAATGTCATAACTCTAGTACTAAATATAAATAACAGCCATGTTATAGTGGAAGTTATATTTTGAAATGTATTATTCAAACAATTTGACAATATCTTGGATCTAAGTCATAATATCCAAAACTTTAATCATTATGTCTTCCTTTTTGTTCTCTGGAACTCAAAATGTAGGGAGTTGATACTGATTTTAGAAAATATTTTATATATCATGACAGATGATTAAAGATCTGTACTTGCTAGTATTTTCTTTTATCTTTATTAAATATCACTGTTACTTTTTTCCAGAAATCACGACTATATACAATTTAGATTGTTGGTGTTTATTTTATTCACTTTCTTCTTATACAAATTTTTCTTATATATAAAACTCATGAACAATAAACTAATTAATTATTATTTTAAGAATATTTACAATAAATCAATCATTTTCTGGAGTTATTATATTTTTCACAAATTTAATCATAAGACTCTCTTCCTTATTTAAAATATATACATGCCATTATAAATACTTATATTGTTACTGTAGTTCTACTTTATTCCTTTTTTAATATTATTGTACAGATTTTTATGTCTTTCATAAGCTTCACAATGCCATCCATATATTTAGTAGCTATCCCATCTTACTTTTTATTGTAGAAATAAACTTTTTTTCAAAAACAAAATCCATGTGAATATTTGTCCATAAGGATCATCATCATCATCAACCATTATCAATCCACTGCAGGATGAAGGTCTCTCCAAGTTTAATCCATCTTCTCTGATCTTTAGATTCTCTTCTCCACATCACCCCTGCACACTTTCTTATTTCATCCATCCATCTCACATGTGGTCTCTTTCTGGGTCTTTTACAATCTCTTGGAATCCAGTTTAAAATTTCAATTGTCCATCTATTATCATTTCTTCTAGCAATATGTCCAGCCCAACTCCATTTCAATCTTTTAATTTTTTCAATGAGATAAGTAACACCTGTTTGTTCTCTTACCCATACATTGCGTTTTCAATCTCTTCTTGTTACTCCCAACATACATCTCTCCATACTTTTTTGAGTGGTCTGAAGTCTCTGTATTGCTCTTCTATTAAGTGTCCAAGTCTCAGATCCATAAGTAAGAACTGGTAAAACACATTTGTTAAAAACCTTCCTTTTCAAACACATCCATAAGGATATCAGGTGGCAAATTCACAAACAATTAAAAAACAACAACTGATATTTGTTTGTAACCCTGTCAAATTCACAATTGAAAAATCAAAAAAGAAGGGCTTTAAATTTGTTTTTATAAATAAATAAATAACTGTAATTTATATTATGAGCATTTTATGCAAAGGAAATAATTTCACTCTTTATATTTAAAAATAACCTGTAATTTTTATTATGAAACATATTTTACATAAAGGAAGTAATTCGGTCATTAATAAACCATAATTTTTATAGTTGATCATAATACTGTTAAATTTTAATTTAATTTAGCTTTATTATTTTAACTTTATTAATACTTTACTGGGTAGGCCAAGTTGTTCTAAACTCACCCCCCCCCCCAATTTTTCACATTTATTTATATAATAATAAAATCTTTTGTTTAATTTACATTAAATCTTTAAAAAAATTAGTTAAAGCAGCTAATTAAAAAACCAACAGTCTTTTCATAGCCAGGTACATCTGATTATATACTTTAACAGCATTCTTTATCATTTTGATGTTATATTTCCTTATGTTATCATTATCTCTTTTTTGTTTTATTTTACAGATTTCAGATCTTTATTTCTAAGTGGAGCATTTTACTTATTTTCATATTCTTTGTTTCCTAGAAAATTTGTTAATGAATTGTTCTTTTTGTTCCTGTTATCTATTGATCTCTTTCACGTCTGAGTCATTTTCAAAGTATGTTAAGAATTTACAAAGTTTTGGAGATCAACTCTTAATACTTACTTAATAGGTTTTTTTTTTTCATATGTCATAGCATCGGCCGAGACGCGAACCCACAACCGTCTGCAACCAACTACTTGCTTGCATGGCAGCTGCGATACCTCTCGGCTAACAACGCAAGACTAGGTTTTGTTTTTGTAACTTTGCATTAACACATATGCCAATTTCATCATCAATTCTAAAATTTTAAGTACATTATAGTATTAAATATATATTTTAAAATATTAATCAGAAAATCATCCAGCTAATATCTGTCTTTATTTGCAAATTTATCAGCAAAGTTTTAATTTTTCAACTGTTTTTCATTTTTAAATTATTCCTGACACTTTTATAACTTTATCTTTCTTATTGCATTGCCAAATCCATATAATATTAATATCATCTATGTTCTTCATTACTTTTTACAATGCATTTTTACAAGCCACTATTGACAGTTTCGATTGCCCTAGCAATCTTTTTCAGAACTCCTACTTATATTTCCAAATCTTAACTGCTAACTAAAAATGTAACTAGAAGTTCTGAAGAAGAATGCTAGGGTGATCGAAACTGTCAATCATCATCATCATCATCATAAACCATTATCAATCCACTGCAGGATGAAGGTCTCTCCAAGTTTAATCCATCTTCTCCGATCTTTAGCTTCTCTTCTCCACAACACCCCTGCACATTTTCTTATTTCATCGATCCATCTCACGTGGTCTCTTTCTGGGTCTTTTACAATCTCTTGGAATCCAGTTTAAAATTTCAATTGTCCATCTATTATCATCTCTTCTAGCAATATGTCCAGCCCAACTCCATTTCAATCTTTTAATTTTTTCAATAAAGTCAGTAACACCTGTTTGTTGTCTTACCCATACATTGCGTTTTCGATCTCTTCTTGTTACTCCCAACATACATCTCTCCATACTCCTTTGAGTGGTCTGAAGTCTCTGTATTGCTCTTCTATTAAGTGTCCAAGTCTCAGATCCATAAGTAAGAACTGGTAAAACACATTTGTTAAAAACCATCCTTTTCAAACACATAGGCATATTTCCTTTTAGTATCAAGTTATTTCTACCAAAAGCACTCCAACCAAATTTAATTCTATGATTAATTTCCTCCATTATGTTTCCATCTGTATTAATAATCTGACCAAGGTATTTGTAACTGTTAACTTCTTCTAATTCTTCATAATCAATCTTTATTTTCATATTTTGAGAAATCGATTAAACATTACTTTAGTCTTTTTAACATTTATCTTTAGTCCTACTTTTCTACTTTCATCTGCTAACTCCTGCAACATTTCCTGCAGCTCTGAAGCATTATTTGCAAAAACAACTACATCATCTGCGAAATCTAAATGACTTAAATACTCTCCATTTACTTTCACTCCTTTAGTTTCCCATTTTAATCCACAAAATACTTCTTGCAGCACTGCTATAAAGTGTTTTGGAGATATGGAGTCACCTTGTCTTACACCTTTCTCAATGTTGATTTTTCCAGTATCATTATGTAATCTAATTGTTGCTGTTGCATTTTTATAAATATTCTTTAAAATATGATAATATCCTGGATCTATACCTTGATGATCCAATGCTTTAATCACTGAAGAAATGTGTATAGAATAGAATATTGGGTTGTAAAAAAAGCATTGTAAAAAGTAATAAAGAACATAGATGATATTAATATTATCCTGACACTTTTAAAATAATTATTTTGTTAAAAGGAATTATTTTTATCTATATAAAAGTTTTCTATTCTTTTGCCAAAGAAAGAATTGTTGGAGTATAAACTTGAATTGTCTTCATTTGATATCTTCCAGTCAACTGAAAACAAATCAAGTTCCTATGTCTTATATATTACTTATATCTGTGTAGTGAAGTAAATTAATTATTCTAGCAACATTTGAGCAATCAAATCACAGAAATATGCATTAACCATTTTTGATATTACATTTTAAAAAAACTAGCCAATCAGCTCAACCAGGATGTTTTATAGCAGCAAGCATGACTTTCCATATGACTACCAAATTTAACACTGATTAGCTTTTAAAGTGTGAAATAATTATGATGTGGTCTATAGTATTCAAAATTTAAATATTGTGATAAAACAATTAAACATCACATGATCACTATCTCCTTTACTAGTACATAATTGTTATTAAACAAGGCAAAACTCTCCATACAGTAATGCCACCCTGAATGGAGAGTTTTGCTTTGTTTAATAACAAACACCAATCCTGCCTAATAGGATAATGGTGGCTATGGCTGTTAAAGAACTAAAGACACCAAAATGTATGAGTGCTGAACTGAGTTCAGAACCATATGACTATATAAGCTATTGAGCTTAGATTGAAAATATTATTGTGTTTTCAATTTCATTCTCATAGTTTTGTAGTTAAGTAGAGATAAAATGTCGCTGCTGGAGGGTTGCATTAGATCCTAAGATCTAGGTGTAGTGCTCTCAGATCCAAGGCTCTTCACTGATGAAGGCCACAAGCCAGAAACTAGTCTGGAGATTTTGGATGAGTAGGCACTAGATAGGAATTTTATGCACAAGCCTTCTGGCATCCATTGATTTTTCTGGTTGGTACAGGGGGGCACTACTGTATAGAGAGTTTTGCCTTGTTTTATATTGTGATAAAATAGCTTAAGGTAAAGTTGAAAACCCACTTCAAATTTTAAGGTCTTCAACATTAATTAATTAATAAATCTATATTATAATCTACACATGAATATTTTGCCATAATATTTTAATGCTGAATATTGTAAAATCACATTGTGATTATTGAACACTTTAAAATCTGTTTAATCTTGAATTTGCTGTTACTACAAGAAGGACTGTTAGCATTATATCGTGATACTAACTATGTGCTAGATACAAGTTGAAGAGTTATGTTTGATGCTGTAAAGCAATTACCTTGGAAAAGTTAATTAGTCGATTATTTTAATGTGATGTCAAAAATAGTAAACATTATTTGATTGGCTAATTTGCTTAAATGTTATTTAAGTAGTTAATTTGTGCATTATTTTCAGTTTAGTAATATGCACAATTTGAATTTATATAATAAAATATATATATATATCCATTTTTGAAATCAGTTGTCTAAATATTTTTTTGTTTTATTTTACAAAATCTGTTGATGTTCCAATTAATTGTGGATAGCTTTCTTCCAATTTAAGCAATCTTTCTTTTTTAAAAATATATGAAAATTACTTTAATGAGCTGAAAACATCCCCCTCCCTTTTAAAAGTATATGTACTGGTTAATATTTGACTATTTTTGGGGGAGGGAGGAATTTTTTAAGCTTTCACCCACATTAAAATACATTAAATGATTTGTTGATTCTGAATTCATTACATAACTTATCTGCTTATGATTCAGAATTTAAAAGATTTATGACACATCTGATAAAAATGTAATTTCATTTTTCTAAATTTCACAGTTATATTTTTTAATTAAATTTTCCAGATTTTTAATTTTAATAAAAAGAACAATTAAAAAATTAGCAAGCTTTATAAATGTGCACTTAGCATTCAAATAAAAAGTATTTGTTTACGTTTAAAATATTTTCAATAACTTGTAAAAGAAAGAGCTTGAGATAAAGAGTATTTTTAGATTATTTGGAATATGTGATATTTATATTTATTATTGAATTAAGTCATGTGACTTCTGACTTGATTTTTTATCATTTTATTTTTTGCTATTAAGGCTTTGTCGATTTTATATTGCTAAAGTTATTAATATGGTATATCTGAACTTAGTTCAGTCTCATATGGCTATTTGAGTTAGCTGGATTGGAAGGCATATAGATGTCTGATAATTTCAGATTTTTTACTCAATAGTTATACATTAGATAAAGTGTTGGGCTTGTCCTAGTATTTTTAATCTAATGCTTGAATATCCTGGCACCTCACTGATGATGCCAGAACCAGAAACCGGTCTGGGGGTTGAGGATATTCTCAAAGCTTGTTAAGAGCTTATTTTGTGAGCTCTATATATAACATTTGTAAATACAAACTTTATTAAATTATGTCATGTGACATCTGACTTGATTTTTTTTATCATTTTATTATTATATATTTGTATTTTTCAGTTGTCCTTGAAAAAGACTATATTATAAAATAATCAAAATGTTAGTGGATAGTTATATATTTTTTTATAATAGTCGTATAAAAACAAAATTTAAAAAGAAATTTGGTGTATTCATTTATATATAGTGCTTTGCATAAATTTTATTAAACATTATGTTATAATGCTTCTTTACATTCATTCTATGAAATGTTTTGTTTTATTTCATTTTCCATGCAACTAAAGATATCACTTATAAAATGATTATTCTAAATATACATTCTGATTTTAAAAATTGCTTTTGTTGAATAGTTTTATATTTATTAACTCTTGAACTTCAAAAATATATTTTTGAATCTTTACTCTGTTTGATGTATTTTAAATAAATTGCTATAATAAGAGAAGAGGAATAGCAGAAACTTTAAATGAAAGATATAATTAATTAACATAAAGTTTAGAGTAAATCTATTATTATAAAGCACTTACTAATTTGAAATTATTCAAATAGAAATCAATCTCTGATAATGCACTATTTCTTAAATATTATAACATATTAAACTCTGTGCGCACTAGATTTATAATATTTAAGAAATAGTGCATTATCGAAGATTAACTTCCGTTTGAATAATAAAGTTTAGAAGTAAAGTGACACACTGATATCTAAAAATTTTAATAATATCTTTTGGTGCGCCTAAAAAAAGAGATAACATAGCCATTATTATTTGACTCGCCAATAATGCCATCATCTATCGTGCCCAATCTTGCAAATTATTATATCCTTTTTACTTCATTATGCTTTTTATCGGATGAAATCTTAACTACTGTAAAAAAAAATTGCATTAGACATTTTTGGTATCAATAACCAATTCTTCAAACTTTTTTCCTCAGTAGCCTTTACTAATTTAATTGAAATCTTATTAATTTCTCTGCTTTATCTCCTTTAAGGTTTTTACAATCTCCAATATTGTACAGTTTATTTTAACTTTAACTACATTATTATTTTCCAATTTAACATAAATAATAGTTTACCCCCATCATGCAAATTACTTATATATCCTTTACATATTTTCAATGCGACCTCCTTTTCTTCAATTACTACTTTGGTCATGTGACTGCATTTTTATCCCAATAAAATTTTTTGGTATGAAATTTTTTCCCCAATTTTTAATACATTTGCCTAATTTGATCATTTTTGTAACTCATTTTATTGCATTGCCTTCCATCCATATTTTATATAATCAATATTTACATTTTTATGTAGATCAATATTTATATTTTTAACTGTCTACTCACCTCACTGATAAATGCTCACTATTATAAAATTTTACACTATAACAGCTCTATATGAAACAATAATACCTTCTATTTTTATTATTGCATGGTACCACATTTATGTCCTGTCCCTCATATTCATTTTTCTACTTAAAAGGCAATGGTTCTACATTATTAGGCCAAAAGCAAAAGTTATTGACAGTTTTTTTAATCAAATGCTTATTATAGTATCTAAATCGTTTAAACATTATGAAACAAAAATCCATAGTGGATTGTACTCATTAAGAATATTCTATAGATCATGAATCCAAACAGAATAATGCAATAATTGGTATTCTGTAATCTACGAGTCAAAAAATGAAGTACTGGTTTTTGCTTTGAATTGATTCAACTTAAAAGAACACATATCATCATCGTCATTGTAATAGGACATTGGTTTTCACAAGAAAGAGAGAGCACAACTTACTACAGTCAGATTTAGGATCTTCGGGTAGGATGCTGGAGGTGGTGCGATGAAACGCTGAGCCCATGATTGTAGTAAGATGCATTCCTTCTTTCTTGTGAAAACTGACATCCCGTTACATCATGAATCTGCTTAAACCTGTTGCAAAGACCATGAAAACAAAGTCAAACTTAAGTTTTGCAGGTAAATATGTTCAATTTTTCACCATCAGTAGTAAATAACTCTTCCTCTTATGTGATCATGTAGCAGCTGAATCACATAAATAAATTGCCTTGAACAACCAGCTACTTACAGGCATTGCCACATTTCAGTTAACTTAATTGTATGACTTGACTAAATCACTAAAAGCAATATATAAATTATAATTTTGTTCATGATACTTTTTTGTGGCAACATAACCAATTTTTTAAACTATCCTGAATTTCTATTAATCAGTCTTTTATAAGTAAAAGCAGCCTATTCATTAGGTTGACTTTTTAAACTATATCCAATATCATTGGTATTTGACAAATCACTATGATCTTTTCGATCTTATTTATTTTTATAAGTATAACAGTAGAAAAAGCCATAAACAATTGTAATATAAATTTATCAATTATACTTTTCTAAAAAATTTCATAAAACTTTGCCAGAGATCCATCAAGACAAGCAACCATTCTATTTTTAAGATTACGAAGAACAATTTTATTCTTCCTCACTTAAAATAGTTCAGTAGGATAAAACAGATCATTAAATGCAGTCCCCGAGTTATTGCATCATAATGGAAAAGCTGTTTATAATACCCGCCTCCCCATTTTTTCAAAATATTATTACTATTATTCAAAAGAATGATATATAATGATTTCATCAAATTACTGTATATTATTTTCCAGTTCCAAATGTTATTTCTAATGTATCATAAAAAGATTAAGGTAATCTCACAAAATGATTGGAGTTTTAATCTGCTAATCATTTGTACTTCTTATCAGTTATATTCAAATATTGCTAATGAAGTTTTATATTTTATTTTATTGTTCAGAATAGCAGAGAATATCACATTTACTTTTATCCAAAATATTCAAAAATGTTTATATGTAGTAGTCTTTTTTTTTTAATGAACCAGTATGTTTCTTAGAAGAATTCTTTGGGTCAATAGGATCATGATCATTGTCAATCATTATTGATCCATTGCATGATAAAAGTCTTTTTACATTTAGTCCAATTTATTTGATACCTAGTCTCTCATCTCCACATCCACTAGAAAACTTCATTATTTCATCCATCCATTTCACATGTGGTCGTTTTTTTAATAGGTATTTTACAATCTCTTGGGATCCAATTAAAAATTAACTATCCATCTTATTATTGTGTGTTATAATTGCATTTTAATAGCTTTTGAAACATAGTATAAATGGTAGTTGTTTTAAAAAATAAACATCAAATTTTAATATTGGCTTATGCTAATCTATGATTTATCTAACAATATGTGTCAATAAACACACACACACATTCTGACTCTTCTAACTATAATATAATCTACAAGCTTAAATCAGTCCATATAATTTTATAGCAATTTTTTTTTCTGAACAAAGATTTCCGTGATATTCAATCCATGTGTTAGGCAAAAATTAAATGACTATTGATAATTCAAACTCACAAAATGAATATATTATTCTATTTACTTTATGATCTACTATATTATTATTTAAAATTAGAAATACAGGCATTCTTCATATACTTGGAACTTAATTGTAAATATAGGGGACTTGAACACAAACTTTCAAGCACCCTTCAACTCTCCACACTATCTCATAATATTGATACACATGACCACACACATGTAGAAAAGATAAATAATCACCAATATGTGAATTTTGTGCTAAACCAGCATTCATCAGTTGGTCTTAGATTATCATCTCCCATACATATATATATATATAATCAGTGCCCAAAGAATTCTACATGTGTGTGGTCATGTGTATCAGTAGTATGAGATGGTGTAAATAGTTGAAGAGTGCTTGAAAGTCTGTTCAAATTTCCTATATTTACAATTAAGTTGCTATCTTAATATAAACTGAGTACTGATTATATATGTGTGGGAGATGATAATGTAAAACAACTGATGAGTGCTGGTTTAGCACTAAATATTTATATTGGTGATTATTTATCTTTTCTACATGTGTGTGGTCATGTGTATCAGTAGTATGAGATAGTGTGGATTGTTGAGGGATGCTTGAATGTCTGTGTTCAAATCTCCTATATTTATATTATTATTTCTAAGACGTTCAAAAAAGTCTCCAAAAATATATATAAGGTATTCCCATAGTAACATTACACAGCAACACAATAATAACTGCTTTCTTTATCAGAACTTCTTAATTTAATGTTGGAATTCAAGTACAGATAAAATGGGCTCTGGATTTTCACTAATAAAAATACTAACTTAAACTTTTAAAAAAAATTTAAATTGTGAACATTCATATGATTAAATGCTTTACCCACTTTCTTCCATTAAAGTCTATAAATTTTTTACTAACAGCAGTTATACTAACTTTTTTATTTACAATCACTCTCCTATGTTAGGGTTTGGAAAAAAAAAACATACCAAGCAAAGTTTGTTGGTACATTACTTTTATATTAATTTTTTTTCCCACTTCTTCTCCTTATTTGTATTGATTAATTATATATATATATATATACACACACACACAGTATACTCATTAATTAACACTTTACAATGCACTTTTAATATATGATTTATTTCTTCTTGCTTACAGTTTCAACTGCCCTGCAGTCATCATCAGAGCTCTTTTAAACTCTGTCAGAGCTCTTTTAAATACTCTTTTAAATCATATGTTAAAAGTGCATTTAAAAGAGCTCTGATGATGACTGCAGGGCAGTTGAAACTGTAAGCAAAAAGAAATAAATTATATATTAATAGTGCATTGTAAAGTATTAATTTACTACTTTTATAAAGAAAAAAACTTATTTATCTTTATTATCATCGATACTTTATCATCATTATCATTATTGACATTATAAATATGTCTCCCCTCCCCCTTTAATAAATAAGCATCATAGTCCATCTTTATTAAATTCTTCTGCATTTTTGAAGGCAGGGGAATTATTAATAAAATTAGTGTAATGATACAAACATTTTGATGAACAAAATTCCTGTCCTGTCTCTAATTCATTTCCAAGGTGACAAGTTATTAATTGCACTAAATCTATTATTAAAAGCCTAAAGCTAAACTAGTCTTATTTAGTTTTGAATTTGGGGTAATTTAAATTATGCATATTAATATGTCCTAAAATTTTTGCATTCTTTATAATTAGTACTAATGTATACTTATGGGGGAGATGGGGTTGAAATTAAAAAAATACTGTAGATCGAAGTAAAAATTCTATCCTATTATTACAGTTACTGCAAATGGTCCTATAATAATGCAAGTGATTGAAGATATAGTAAAAAAAAAAGAAACAGGAATAAAGAATGAGGCCTAGAGAATATAAAGGAAAACAACTTGCATTGAAAAGAAAACTTCATTATTTTTTTTTTACCCCACATAGTTCAGTGTAATGATAGAGTGTTAGAATTTGGAGTTTAAAGTCCTCAAATCAATTAAATAATTATTTTATTTACTTTTTTTATACTAAGCAACAGGAAATTTTTTTGTCAGTTGAATACTGATTGATTATTCATTATGAATTGTCATTCTCAAAAACCAACTGTGGAGTTCTCTGGTAATCTGTCTTCAGTATCAAAGTAAAAAAAAAAAAATCTTAAACTTCTTTTCAAATCTTAGGTTATGATCACAGCAGGTGAATGCACCAGTTATTATTCTAAATCCCATATTAAGTTTAAATTTTTTATATCATTATCATTGCCAACCATTATCAATCCACTGCAAGATGAAGATCTCTCCCTGTTCAATCCATCTTCTCCGATCTCTAGCCTTTCTTCTCCACATCACCTCTGCATACTTTCTTATTTCATCCATCCATAACAGTATTTATTCATATGACTACTTCAGTATTTTTTCCTATAAAAAAATATATCAATGTTACTGTTGTTTTAATCAAATCCGAAGCTTATGCAGCATTAAGTAAATATATTTTAGATTAGAAAATATGTATACATCTTTCTATAAAGAAAAACCTGCAATGCAACACAGTGTATCTGTCTCATATCTATCCCCTGGATTTAAATCAGGGCTAAGTATGCCTAATTTTTTTTTTTATAGGCTTAATTTTTTTTTTTTTTCAGATAGTCTCCACTAGCTAACCATTCAATATTAGTCTGGAAATACGTATCTAATTAATATTTCAGTAATGTAATTTCGCTACACTACTCTCACACAAGGTCTAATGAATGACTAATAAAAATTATTAAGGTATTTAAAGCCATTCTTAATCAGAAGGTAAAGTAAAATTCTTACCATCTATAATTAGCTAGCGTGGTGAGTTTTGATATATATAGATACTCTATGAGAAACTGTTAGAAATAAATTTGCCTTGCAGTGGAATATTTAAAGATTGATTTAACTTTACCTTCCTATGAAATCTTCCTATTCCTATCTCAGAGACGTATACTCATATTTACATAACACTATATAACTGATACAATGCAATAATGTATGTTTATCAACATGTCACTATACATATATAAAGTTAACTAATACAATTGAAATAATGTTAGAACAAATGCCCTTGTTTGCAGGTGATTGAATTTTAATTTAAAGGTAAGTATAAAGAATGTAAAGTTCAGCTGTTTTAATGACTGATACTCAAAAGTATTTATCTGTCAGGGGTTAGGCTGTAGGAGGATATTTAGTACCAGACAACAAATGCCTGCCGTTGCCACTTAAAATCAATCTGCGTCTTGTCAAGCCAGTACACTCGAGATAAAAACTGGCTAGCCTTTAGAAATTGAATTTAACTCATTTTATCTACATGAAAAAAAAGTTTTTTTTCTTTTAAAAGCAGCTTACAGATTTTTAAAAAAGTTGGAATACAAAGCAAGGCTCTAGATCACTGATCACGCTTTTTTTTTTTTTTACCTACCAACCCAAGTTTACATTCATACATTTACGTATATATTTTTCAGCTATATATTTTCTTTTAATCATTACATCGTCTTATAAGGTGAACTTTAAATAGATGTGTTTTATAGCTAAGAAAATGCTAAATAGATGTGTTTTATAGCTAAGAAAATGCTTATATAATTTCCTATTAATTCTTGATTAAAATTTAGCAATTTTAATACACATGCATCTTTTTATGCAGTCTTGCCAAATGATTATGAAAATATTTATCAAGTGTAAAGAATACACAAATACGCTTTAAAATGTATACATGTGAAATAATATCAGAAATTATCTTGTGCACATCCATGAGTCTGTAATAAATATATAATTGGCAAATCCTTATTAGGATTAATTTTACAAGGATGAAACAGATTAATATAGGTCAAAAATATGATATATAAATTAGTTGTAGAAAGTATACTTTTGTATGACGCTAAGATAAATAAATATATAAAAAAAGGTGCAAAACAAAAATGTACAATGATCATACGGAAAAGTTATATATATGAAGAATAATGAGATTAGACTAAATTAGGTATAATTGTACAGAAAAGAATTGCAAGTAAAAACATGGGCATATGTTGAAAGATGTTAAATTACAATGAATTATCCAAGAATGAGAAATTGAAGGTAGTAAGAAAAGAAGACATTTATTGGGGATTTGACTGATCAAATTTCAAAGTTAAATAAATCCTTCTGAAAAGATTTTGTAAAATCTGACAAAGTATGATTTCTAGTTCTATAATGAAAACTAGTCAACTAGTCATTTTCATTATCAAAAATATTGTTAACATCCATATGTATCATTTTTTCCCACAACTTCATCCATATTGTTAAAGTTAGTTTATTAATTCAAAATTTGTCACTCTATCTTGCTCCCTTGTGAATTTGTAAATAACAATGTGACACCAGTACATTAAAGTTTACAATTCATTTATTTATTAGTTTCTTTCATACTTATTATATAATGACTGTGCTATAAAAGAATTACTGTCAGAATTTCGGCGATATTGTAAGCTATTGGTTTGAACGCCCATCTTTATGAGCATCTATCATTTTCATACATTTATCTTTGTAATGATTTAATGCTTTTTCTTTTCTTTTTCTCCTTCTTATTCCTTTTTTCTTTTTCCTTTAATTATTTTTCTTCTTGTTATTATTACTTGGCATATTAATTTTTATAAATGTTTATTATATTTGATAAGCTGACTTTAAAATGTCTTTCATTTTGGTTTGCTTTTTGGAAAATATCACTTTATATACCCATTGTTATATTTTACAATTATTTTTTTCTGATACAAGCTATATGATATGTCCACTATCTATTATTGTAAAGGTGGGATCACATTACTATCATGTTTGTGTGTGTGTCAATTAAGCACATATCTGAATAACTCATATTATCCTGTTATATTTACACATCAAGTAAAACTAACCAGGACCAATGTTGAATGATTAGCTTGGTTGACTATTTAAAATAATAATAATAAAGCTTGCATACTACTAATATTTGCAACTGGAACGATTTGGTTATTTTTTTTACTTTATAAAAAAATTTGAAATATTTTTTATTTTACATATACTATGGATTATAAATTAATATTGGCCTTTGACTTAACATTTTTACATAAAATAAATAAACAAATAATCACGTGGGTAATTGCTCAATAATTCATGTAATGTTATTCACTCTGCTATATTGTCAGGAGTATTATTGACCATACCAACCAGGCAATTTTGGTAACTAACTATAAGAAAATATTAAATACAAATAAAACAAAATGTTTATTCATTTGAGACTAAATATATATAGATAGACAAAAAGTAATATATTAACAATCTTTTTAGAAAATACAATAAAATCTCTATTGTGTAAATTTATCTTTCAGTTGGATGACTTTAAACTTCTCACATGCACAGATTATTAAAAACATGCACAGATTATTAAAAACATGCACACTCATGATGATTGATTAACAATACACTATGCATAACAATTATTACTTTATTCTCTCATTATGGATAGATCTCTGAAGTTTTATATTAGCTTATTAAATTTCAAATACATGGATAACAATGTAAATTTTCTAAAATGAATTTAATTAAGATAAATTTATTCATTTTCTGTCTGATTGTATACAATAGATTGAATATAAAACTTTATTTACAACTGACACACACACACACACATATATATATATATGTAAGTATGCATGCCATGCTATACTTCATACAAACAGGTCGCACTCTCTGTGTCCACTATTTTACTATTATCATTGTTTTTAGTTTAAACAATTAACTTGTGTAATTGAATATCTGATGTGGGTGGGGTGATTGTTCATATTATATATTGTTTTAATATCATATTTCTATCACTTTTTAAGATACAAGATCAGTTTTTTTATTTAATGATATTTAGGTACTGTAAATAGTTTTTTTTTTTTTGGTAATATTTGAAGTTAATAAACTTGAACTTTTGAATACAATAATATATTCAAAATGTATTATTATATGTAAATACTGCTTATAATATTGAAAAACTATTCATTTATCTGTGGTTTTATTTCAGCGACAACAAGAATCTCTATTATCATTTTGAATGTTAAATCAAGGACCTGTTCAGACAACCAATGAATTATAATATGAAAAATGAACTCCTTATGTGATTTCAACCTCCTAGGGTGCAACAGTAAATCAACTGGGTTTGATTATTCTAGATCAAGCCATGGTTATGCTGCTCATTTGCATTATAAATTGAATTTACAATTAATGACCCAAATCATAAACTGTATATTTAATGACTAACAAATATATAAATACAACAGCAGAACTAATGGACTTAATAGAGATAGATACCAGTGAATACATAGTTTCTGGTTGGAATCTCTACATATTACTTTATGTTATTTTGTAGCTAAGCCATCTTTAAAAAAATCATATACATTTCATATTTTTTTTTCATTTCTGAAAGACTTTCATATACATTTTCTTTTTTTTTTCCTAATGCTGACCTGAATTTGTATGGCCAATTGCTACCCAAATTATTTGGGAAATAAATTTCATCTAACTGCATCATTAGCGTTATGAAATTCTAAATACAATATCTTATTGCAGTTTATAATATGACTCTGAGATCTGTATTAAGGAAATGAAAATAGTAAACTGCTATCCCAGTGATTTGTATATCATTTGATTATAATTTACTATTGTATGGCTATTGAACTAGTTTTTAACTTAGCGCCTGCTGCATAATAAATATTTTTAGATAATATATTCTGTTATGGCCTCAACATTTTTACAATAAAGTATAAAAGAATATTCTTTGTTATTGTTTATAATGATTATACTAAAAAATTGTTCAGTTATCTAGTAAAATCATAAAACCACTAAACATCACATGATCACCATTCTTTATGCTTACACAAGCTGTTTACATAGAGGCTAAACTCTCCATACAGTAGTGCCATTCAATGTAAAACCAGAGTAATCAATGGATTCAAGAAAGTTTGTACAGAAAATCCCTATCTAGTGCTTACTCATCCAATATCCCCAGACTAGTTTCTAGCTTGTAGCTTTTATCATTGAGGATCCTAAGATCTAGGCAAAAGCCTTGGATCTGAGAGCACTGCACCTAGATCTTAGGATCCTCACTGATGAAAGCCATAAGCTAGAAACTAGTCTGTGGGTATTGGATGAGTAAGCACTAGATAGGGATTTTATATACAAACCTTCTAGCATTCATTGATTACTCTGGCTTGCACGGTGTGGTGCTACTCTATGGAAAGTTTAGCCTCTGTGTAAAATCATAAAAGTTATCTTAGCAGCCTATGATTTGGTCTTGAATCCAAATTGTGAACACTTTTTTCAAGTTCAATCAGGTTTAAATTTTTTAATTTAATTACTTACTAGCTATCCATCCGATATTGGTCAGTAAGTGGGTATCTAGCTTTTCTTCACTAATAGATAAAACAAGGATTAAAAAAAGTGCTCAAATCTTTAAAAAAAAAAAAAAAACGGCAATTGGCAACCCTATTAAATAGTGTCTTCTTTTCGTACCTTTACTTTTTCTGCATGAAGGTTATTGATAGATCTGTGCTCTGCATTGGGCTGTTTAAAAGCTGTTTAAACTTTTAAATAAGAAAACTATACTTTCGTACTTGAATATTGATGATAATTTTTAAAAAAAAATTTACATTGTATGTTAATGTCTTTATGATTATTTATTTTTAGCTTTCATCTGTAAATGTTTTCGATTGGATGTAAATATTATTATTAATAAATAATTTTAAATATAAACATATGAATCAAAAGCTGTTTGTTTACAGCGTGCAAAGCCTACAAATCAAATTTCATTTTTAATTGCAACTATAGCCTAGCTTTATAACTGGAATTATCAAAAGCTGTAGGTGATTTTAATTTTGATTGTGAGGAGGTGGTACTAGAAAGCCTAAGGCATTGTTTATTACTAAATCCCCCCCCCCTCATTTAATTACTTACTACTGGCATTTTACATTTGTCATTTTCTAGCTTTCTGACAAGTACATATTTTCAGTCACCATATATTTTTAATTCTGTGAAAGTTGACAGTGTATGTTAATAGTATTTATTCTAAAATGTAATCATTTTTCGCCTTCACTTATTCAAACTTTTCCTGCGATTTTAAAATAACAAGTTTAAAATAATGAAAATCAAAAAATATATTGTATATTGTAAAATATAATTATGTAAATGCAAAAAAAAATAAAATAAAAGCGTAAAACAACCTTTAAATAAATCAAAAGCTTCCCATACAGAAACAATGAAAAAAATGGCATTATTAATTCATGGGACTTCCTAATTGCTGGTTGGTAATTGTTTGAGTGTTTATCCATCCTTGTTTTATTCATGTATTGACCAATATTAAAATAATAATCCGCTATTAAAATTTAAAAAGTGCTAAACCTGATTGGAATCTGGAAAAAAAAAAGTTTGACCCAACTATGATTTAATCCTAGATTTGTGGGTATGGCAAACGGGTACTTGCACAATATATGACTTTGTATATGAAAATAATTGAAATTGAGTTTTTTCATATATTTTCCACTAAATAAAACAAATATATTTCAAACATATATGTATAAGTAATGAATTCTAATAATGACTACTTTGTTTTAATCAAAAAAGAATCCATTTTAAAATCTACGTTCACAGAATAGTAAAGATAATTACTTTTAATGTTTATACGCATACAATTTATCCAAAACACTTTGTATCAAAAACCATTTATTGTACATATATACATACACCTACATTTCAACTATTCTGCAGTCTTCTTCAGAGCCACTTTAATGTATATATGTACAATAAAAGATTTTTGCTAAAAAGTGGTTTGGATACATTGTATTTATATAAGATATTTCTGAATGTTTATATTTTTTTTATATAATTCATTTTAGCTGATTAACTAAGTTCTCCTTAAGGGTATTGTTCTATTAGCCACCATTCATCACTTGATGGCAAACTGTTTTTGTATAAAAGCACAGAAGTATGCTGTTTATGTGACCTAACCTATGGCTACTACAACACTATGTTCATAATAGCTATTTTGGGCCATGTGATGGCATTTTTCTCTATGCAAATGCACAGACATCATAGCCTAGCTATGTGTGGCCATGCTTTATGAGTATGTTCAGTAATGACAATTCATTACGTTTTGATATGAAGGTGACTGTTGTTCAATTTCATAGAACTCCTGAAATCTGTTTTCAAAATCATTGTCTCACACAGTAGCTGTAATAGTATTGCATAATGATAATTATCACCCTGTAGTGCACTTCCCTATACATCTTGGAAGTAAGTAAAATAAAAAACTGAAATGCAAATGTATTTGCAGAAATTGATATTTTAACTTAATGGTAACAAATATATCATTATTTATGAAAAATAAAAATGCTAATGATAGTTTAGTCAAACATAATAATAAAAAAAATTTAAAATTAAAAGACAAGAAAAAAAGTTTAAATGAATTTGCAGTGACAACAAGTGTATCAGCTAGCAAAATATTACATAGAAGCAAAACTCTTCATTCTTTATGCTCACACAAGTATAAAGAATGGCAATCATGTGATGTTTAGAGGTTTATTGATAGAATATCACATACAATTCTTTTAGTCTTTTTTATATCATTTTCTATAATGCTGTCTTTTAATTTCTTCTACAGCAACTTTTGTTTTTTTTTTTCTGAAAGATTTCAACATCTTATCAATTTGAAACTCTGTTATATTCTATTTAGCCCTAGCTATATCCTATCAATGAAAGCATTTAGTATTGTATCATCTCATTGAAAGCTATTAATATTTCATCTCTAGAATTTCTGAAATAATCTTCATAATGTAAACAGTACTTGTTTCTTTAATAAAAGCATATCTAAGTTTATCATAAATTTCTTTTTTATTAAACATATTATTGATTAGTAAACTCATATAAATTAATAGGTCTAATAAATTTGAGTGTCATAATTTTGTTAGGAAATTGTAAAGAATAATTTTAACAAACATTTTCTGTAATTGTTCATTTTAAAAAAAGATTAAATCTAATCACTAAGTAGAAAGGAAGGAAAGGATTATTAATTACACTAAATAATTTATTTATTCACTTTTTTTTAAAAAAACTATTATTATAATTGAATTGTTAAATGAAATAAAACATCCAATAAGCCAACTAACAGTTTTAAAGAAAAAAAAGTTACAGTAAAAGATGTATTCTTTTAATTCTGTACATGTATAAAGATTTTACCTATTATAAATAAGCATTCATTTTACATTGCCATTGAAAATAACTTTAATACAGAAAGTCAACATTTTCAAACATAATTATTCTAATGAATAAACATCACATGATCATTTCATATGCTTATACAAGCTGTTAAACAATGGCAAACTCTCTATACAGTAGTGCAATACAGTGCAATTCATAATAATCAATGGGTACAAGAAGGTTTGAGCATAAAATCCCTATCTAATGCCTATTCATCCAATATCCCCAAGAATTTGGTGCAGGCCTCTCAAAAACTGCCTCACTGATGAAAGCCACAAGCTAGAAACTAGTCATTTGATGAGTAGGCACTACATAGGGATTTTATGCACAAATCTTCTTGCATCCATTGATTACTATGTCTTGCATTATGTAGCATTACTGGATGGAGAGTTTGTAACTGTTGTAATTTTTCTATATTAGGATGAAAGTCTTTCCAAATTTAATCCAATTTATCTTATCCATTGCTTTTTTTCTTCATATTACTTCAACTAAATGCATTTATCTTATCCACTATCTCACATGTGATCTCTTTCTAGATCTTGTATAATCTCTTGGCATCCAGTAATTAAAACTTGAACGGTCCATATAATATACAGGACATATATATAATCAAGTGCAAAATCTAAACTAATCAATATAAAGTTGTAAATATTAATTCTTATTAAGTGTGATGTCAGCATATAATACTTATATAAGGTTAAAACCTTAGTACATGCACCTTGAGTGCTTAATTTTAGCAAATCACAATGCAAGATTTTACTTTAGATTTACCTATATAATTAAGAAAAATATTAGAGATAAGAGGGTCCTTCTTATCTTTATAAAGTCAAATCTTACATTGTGATTCGTAGAAGTCTCTCTTGCTAAAATTAAGCACTCAAGGCACATGTACTAAGGTTTTAGCCTTATATAAGCAGTACTAATCAATAATAACTAAGTATTTCAAAACACAATTAAATCACTAGTCAAAATTAAATTTAAAATCCTCTACCAATGGTATCCCTGCCAAAGCAGATTTCTCAAATGCAAATTAATGTAACACAAAACAAAATATACTATTCTATCTTTCCATAATTCCATCTCACATTCCAATTACCTTTAATAACAAAAGAACTATTAAATAAATTAATAGCGTCTAATAATAAACCCTTATTAAAAAAGTTTTTTATTTTGACTTTTTTTTTTAAGTATCATAGCATCAGCGGGGTCACAAACCTGCAACCCAGGCAACTGCCTGCAAGTGCAAGGCAGTCGCGCTGACCCCTCGACCATCAATGCAAGACGTTGGATGTTCAAACATAACCTATGACTTGTATTTTTATATGAATATATAATGCAGAACTAAGAATATTTTTTTTGTTTTATTTTTATGAACTGTCACACTTTCATTTAAGCTCAAACTACTTGGATTTGACCAACTGATGAGTGCTGGTTCAACATGAATTATATATATTGGATATCATTTATTTTTTTCACATCATGTTTATTGGTTGTATGAGATAGAGTGGATGGCTGAAGGAAGCTTGAAAGTCTGTATTCATATCCTGTATATTATATCCAGACTCCAGGTATATGAAATATATTTGTATTTAAAATATTAAAAATAATAAAAACAATTCCAGGCATAATATTCCTATCAATTTTTTTTTAGCATCATCATTTCCAAACATTAACAATCCACTGCAGGATGAAGGTCTTTCCAATTTCAGTCCATCTTCTCTGATGTGTAGCATCTCTTCTCCATATTACCTCTGCATATTTTCTTATTTCATTCAATTTCACATATGGTCTGTTTCTGAATCTTTTACAATCTCTTAGAATACCATTTAAGATTTCAATGACCCATTTATTATCATCTCTTCTAGCAATATGTCCAGCCCAACTCCAATTCAGTCTTTAATTCTGTCAACAATGTCAGTAATACTTGTTTGTTCTCTTAGCCATGTATTGCATTTTCTTATCTCTTTTTGTTACTCCTAACATGCATATCTTCATACTTCTTTGAGTGATCTGAAGTCTCTGTATTGCTCTTCTATTAAGTGTCCAAGTCTCAGATTAAAAAGCTTTCTTTTCAAACACATAGGCATATTTCCTTTTAATATTAAGGTATTTCTACCAAAAACACTCCTACCAAGTTTAATTCTATGATTAATTTCATCCATAAAGATTTATCTGTAGTAATAATATGACAGGTACTTGTAGTTGTTAACTTCTTCTAACTCTTCATAATCAACATTTATTTTTATCTTTTGAGAAAATCCATTTACTTTAGTTTTTTAACATTTATCTTTAGTCTTACTTTCTTAATTTCATCTAATAACTCTTGCAACATTTGCTGAAGCTCTGAAGCATTATTTACAAAAACAATTACATCATCTGCAAAATATAAATGACTTTAATTGCATTTACTTTTCTTCCTTGAGCTTCCCATTTTAATCCACAAAATACTTCTTGCATCACTGCTGTAAAAAGTTTTGGAGATATGGAGCAACCCTGTTTTCCCCTCTTCTCAATGTTAACCTTCCTAGTATCAGTATGTAATCTAATTGTTGCTATTGCATTTTTATAAATATTCTTCAAAATATGACAATATTTTGGGTCTATACTTTGGTGATCTAAAGTTTTAATCACTGAAGAAATGCTTATAGAATCAAATGTCATTTCATAATCTAAACATTTAAAGCATAATGGCAACTCATATTCATTGATCCTCTCTATAATTTTCTCTCAATACTTCAATGTGATCTACTGAACTAAAACCACTTTTAAATCCAGCTTGTTCTTTTGGTTGATTGAAATCCAAAGTTCTCTCTAGATGAGTTGTAATTACCTTGGTAAAATTTTTGTATAAAACTGATAAAAGACTGATAGGTCTATAATTTCTAATATCTTTTTTATCATCTTTTTTTAAATATTAATATTAATACTGCATTATTCCAATTATCTGATACATCTTTAACATTTAGATATTTGATATATAACTTTGCCAAAAAAAATATATTGTATTTCTTTACCTGCTTTGTTTAATATATCAATTATAATTTCATCATTACCTGGAGCTTTTCTGTTCTTCATAAATTTAACTGCATGTCTCATTGCTTCATTTAAAATCCTGGGCAATTCAGATGATATAATAGTTGTAAGAAGTATTTGTTCTTTATTACTACATAATTCTTGACCAGAACTCTTCTACTTATTTCATGATATCCTCTCTCTTTTTAATAATAGTTCCATCTTTTATAATAGCTCCATTTTTTTTTCTTATTGCAGATATAAGTTTCCTACCAGTACCAAAATGTTGTTTTATGTTCTTGAGACTTTTATTCTCTTCTACAGCTTTTCTTGCTAATTCACAATTATACTTTCTTATATCATTGCCAATTCTTTTTTTCACCATTTTACAAAATTTGAGATATTCAATCCTTCTTAATGCATCATTTATATATATATCTTCATATTCATTCATTTCTCCATAAATTCTCTAGTCTCATAGAAATTTTATTGGTAAATTGCTACTTTTTTTTTCCGGCTATCTTTGTTACAGTTTTTAAAAGTATGACAGTTATTTTCCTATTAATTTCATTCAAATCTAAATCATGTTCAAAATCTGCTAATATTTGAAAATGATTTGCAAGTTCTAATTTAAATTCATTAGAATGTTTCTGAAGTCTAGGAATATCAACTGTGAATATTAATTTTTTTAATAATTTTTGTCTCTAGTTTTGTATTAACATGTATCTTGCTAATCAATGATTACTTCCTGTGTTGAATTTACTAAGGACATTATAATCTTGAAATATATATTTTCTGTTAGTCAAAATATGCTGTACTTTTATTTGGATTCTTTCATGTCCATTTCTTTTAACATTTTTCTCAAAAAAAAAAATTCATAATATAAAGTTTTTCTTTTTCTGAAAACTCCACAAGTTTATGTCCTCTATCATTTCTATTACCATAGCCAAATTTAACTACAGCACTTTCATTTTTTATTTGTTTACCAATTCTAGCATTAAAATCTCCCATAACAATTTTAAAATGTTGCTTACTCTGATCAAAAGCCTTTTGTACATCCATATAAAAATCTTCTACTACTTCATCACTATGACAACTTGTTGGGGCATAAACCTGAATTATCTGCATTTGGTATCTGCTATTATGTTGAATAACTAATCTTGCCACTTTTACCAATACATCATCAATCTCCACAATATTGTTATTCCACTTTTTATTTATAATGAGTCCTATTCCACTTATACTTTTAATATTTGTGTCTTTGTAGTAGAGTACATCTCCATTCTCCACTTTTTTTTCTAATTTCACAAAATCCAATAATGGCCCATTTAATGTGAGACAGTTCTTCCAATTCTTGCAATCTTCCTTCACTTGAAAGTGATCTGTAGTTGTAAGTACCTAAATAAAAAGTCATCATCAAATGGCAGCCTGCATCCACAATCAGGGGATTCTTATAAGGGTCATGATTTATTTTTGTCTGCCATGATTACAAATATCTATTGCAAAAAATTTTCACTCACCCACACATTTACTGAGAGAAAGCCCATGATGTTTCTTGATCTTAGAGGTAAAAAGCCAATAAACTCATCATGCTGGCTAATCTGTGTTTATGAGTAGATCGTCCATGTTTGTATACTATATAAATGATCACATATAGAGTGGACATTAGGAATTTGCCCTGCTCAGTTCTTTTAAGGTCTCCAAGAGGAATAAAAGGGTCTCTTTCAGTTAACATCTTTCCTTCAAAATTCAATTCCTTTGCAAGAAATCAAATGTAAGTCAAAGTAGTCTATTTAGAGTAACTTCTTTCTCCTTTAATATATATTATGGAAAGTGATACTTTAAATAATTTATTGAATAATAAAAAAGAGAAAATTGGTAAGAATATTATTTCTGGAATTATTATTATTATTATTATTTTTGAGTAATAAAAAAAGAAAGAAGATATGTATATCATTCCATATTACTCCTTTTTTGTGTGTGTAAAATATTTAATGTAAGTCAAAATAGTGTGGAAGAAAAGTATTATTTTAAATAATTTATTGAATAATACATAACAGAAAATTAATATGAATATCAGTCATGGAGTTGATTATATTATTTTTATTTTTGTAAGAAATTGTAGATAGTCAAAATAAGTTTAGCTTAAAAGAAACGGTGACAATTCATAAAAGTAAAAAAAATATCTTAGTTCTCTATTGCAATATTTATTAAAGAAATTATTACATTTGAGCAGATTAGAATGAGAAGAAGAGAAGAATTTAAATTTTTATTGATCATTCTGAAGCTATTAATTTATTTAAAAATTATTCTGGTATTGAAAGTAATTGGAATGCAAGTTAAAATTATGGGAAGGTAAGATAATATATATTTGGTTTGAATGGTGTTACTTTGCATTTGAGAAGACTGTTTTGGCAGAAATGTCATTGGTAGTGAGTTTGGAAATTTAATTTATTAAAATTTTTAGAATAGTGTGTTTATTTAATTCAGAAAATTTATTAGTCTGTAAAATTGAGAAATAGTGCATGACAGATTAATGATATTCAAATGAGATAACAGATTTAAAATATGTTATGGCTTTAATGACATCAAAACTAGCGAAAAGGATGTAGAAGAAAACTTAAGAGGTGTGTAATTAACTCCAGAAAAAGTTATGATTTGTTTAAAAAAAGGACCAAATGAGTAAATATCAGGAATATGATAATTGTTGTATATGTAAAAAAATAAAAATGTTTTTAAAAGATTGGTAGATTGTATGATATATCTACATTTTTGGGTGCAAAATATATTTTTTCATTAAGTCATACATAGTATTTCAATAAACAATTATTGAAATTAGAAAAACCTGTAAAAGATTCAAATGGCTAACAATTCCCATTTCATTACTGCAATATTTTAAGAACTTATATTAGCTGCAGTAAAATTAATCTGACTTACTGTTTTTAGAAGCCATATTTTTTTTAGTTGTTTAATACAGGGGTCCCCAACCTTTTTGCACTTAAGAGCATATTCTATAATACTGGCCAGGTAGTAGGCACCATTTATTTTTTTCAACCAGATGGCGGGCACCATTTATTTTTTCAATGTAAATTTATAGTTAAATATTGTTAATAATACACATAATGTACAAAAAAATATTTATTTCAAAAATAAAATTTTAACATGTAATTAACGTTTATATTTTTACGCTATAAAAGTATAGTATGTCCTACAATTTGATTACAATATAATACAATAATTTATAAGAAATTTTAAAAATTAAATTTATTTGTATCAGATAAATAATTTTTTATCGTGTTTGGATAGTGGTGGGCACAAGTAAAATGGTCTATGGGCACCATGGTGCCCGTGGACATAGGGTTGGGGACCCTGGTTTTATAGATAAAATACTGCTTAGTCAAATAAATATCAGTTTTCAGTGCTCATTTAATGTATTAAAGATTTGCCTTAAAGTGTTAATTTATAATTTAAGACCTTGTTATAAATGATCTCACTGTAGATTTAAGTGATATAAAACTATACCTAGATTTAAGGTCATGCACTACCAGATTCCAATGATGAATACTTGAATTCTAGAGATATTATCTTTAAATAATTGAAAGTCACTAAAAATGTTTTTTTTAATCTTAAATTGTGGTGTCGTTAATATATAAATTGCCTCAGTAATGGGGAAAAGGTATATGATCAATTTATTCATTTGACAAGTTATTGTTTAAAAAATATGAGAAAATAGGGATACGGAAAAAATTGTGCAGATAAGATTACTAAATGATTTTTAAATGTATTATTAAAATGTCTCAATATTATAACTAATCTATAGTGTTATTACATTAAGTGTACTAAAACAGGAAAATTATCAGGAGGAATGAAAAAACATAACAATATATCATTCCCCTTTTTCAGATAGATGAGTAAGGATGTGAACATTTGTTTCAAATATGTTTTTTACTGAAAAGTTGATAGGTTAGGGAAAGGAACTATAGTTTTGTTAACTTTAGATAGTGAATTAATATTTAATGGAGCCATCATTATCAAAAGCATATATAAAATGGTGAATTTAGAGTGTAAAATATTTCTACAGTCTATGGCAGGATTGAATGATGTCTCTGTAATGAGAAAAATATAAGAAGGATGTTTGAATTAATGTGAATGTCAGAATTGAGACGTGCATTTATTTTTTCTTAAATCAAAGCCTTCAACTTTATTTTTCACACTTTAGGTAACATGCAGTAATATTAAGAAATGACTGTAGTTTATTTTGGTATTGAAGTAATATGGTTAGCCAGAGCTTAATGCTTTTTATTGTAGTAAGAATTGGAATAAATGGCTTCTTTTGAATTATTGCCTAAACTGAATCAATGTAAATCAGGATTCATAGCAATGCATTTATAGCCACTTAGAATTTCAATTGGATGATCAGAAGTGGTCACATTAATAGCAACTAAACCAGCTGTGTTGGCATCCATTAATAAATACATAGGAGAGTTATCCTCAATCTTTTACCCATACCAAGTTTTAGATAAAACTCAAAACTGTTTTGATTTTCTGATAATGCTGATTTTTTAAAATCCCATGATTTGTGGCAATATTTTTAAGAGCACTAGTACATATTTGGATAAAATTGCATAGAAGAATAAATGATGTTGTCTGTATTATTTATTTTTGCATGAGTTGTATATGCTTATGAAGAAACACTTAGAAGCATATAGAAAGATAGTCACTATGATATTTTCAGTGTATTCCATAAAATATTTAAAGTCTCAGACATCCTAAACTAGTAGTTTTTGAGCAGCCAAATATGCTGTTCTTATTTAGTTTTTCTATGCAAGACTTTCAATTTGAAATAGTCACATGTTGTGAATAAGAAACGAGCCATGCAGTTTTCTTACCAGTAGATCATTAGCTATTATTTTATTAAATATCTTGTAAAAAGTTTTTTTTTTCAAACCTTAATATTTAGCTAGTGAAAAATATTTTTTCTTATCTGAGCAATACCAGAATATTCCTGTGAGGATTTCATCTAAATATTAGTTGGTTTTTAGGTCTTCCCAAAAAATAATATTTTTTTTTTACTACATACAGAATATATTGTTCTAGAATGTCATTAATAATGGTGGTTTTTATTTCAGTTTCATTGCTTAGGTTTTGAAAAGGTTGTGATGCTATTATAATTTGGATAAAAAAAAAAATATTTTTTTAAATAAAAAATACAAAAAATCAAATCCAGCTTTCAGGAAGTCAGACCATCTTAAATTTTATAAATGTTTTAGAAGCACACTTAATAATTATTTGGTTTGTAAAAATGTATCATTTCTTAGTTGATAAAATAAACATTTGAGTAGTTTATTACTCAGCATAGGAAGTAACAAGGTTGAGATTGAATCCAAGAAAAACGTTGCTTGAAGTAGAATGGAGGATGAATAGTTTGCAAAATCTTAAGTTCAAAGCCCACTATTTACATATATAGAAACATTCAGTATAAGCAAATGACATACTGCCTTAGAATTACATATTGCTTGGAGAATAGATTATATATGTATCTGTAATATCTGATAATATGAGGGGTTATATTGACATAATGTCTACATGGGTATGACTATAATATCAAATCCAACAAGGACTTTGAGTATTCCATCATCAGTTTTTCAATAAATGAATGATTGATTACTTGGAAGGGTAAGAAAATTGAAACCTGTTCATTCAAGTTTGAGAAATTACTATCTTAATATAAACTGAGCACTGTGTTTATATATGTTTGGGAGATTATGATATGTTGCAACCATGTAGTGCTGTTTCTGCACAAAATACATATATTGGGGATCATGCATTTTTTTGCATGTGTATGGACATATGTATTGGTTATTTGAGATACAGTAGAGAAAAATAGATTGAAAAATCATGAGTTTAAATCCCTCTATTTACAATAATTGAGTGGCTTTATTACTTGGGAGGTCATAAGAAGTTTGAGTACTAGAAGTGCTAACACAGAAATCGATCCAAGAACCACACACTCTAAAGTCTGACATTCAGCCACTATATTAAACCATGTAGGACATTCAATTGAAAAGACTTTAGCTATAAAATATGATCTATTGAATTGCTCTATGTGGTTTAGTATAATGGAAGAAAGTTGGATTCCAGAGCTAAAGATCACTAAATTGTTTCTTAGCCATTTAAACAAAGGAATCTCAACTTGCTTACTAGAATGAAACTTTTGGAATCAATCTGTTGTTTGGGAATTGCATGACTTTCTTAACCATACAATTGTTTTTTTGTCACCATATTTTTAAACATATTCTACTTGTGCTACATTCAAGTGGGTTGGAATTGTAATGAAATAAAGATACTTTTAACACTATTATTTTCTGTAAGCTGAATTTGAGTGGTTTCTATATATTGTATTACTTCAAATTTTGAAATTTTTTGACAGATGAGCACAAGTGTGTTTTACATTTACATAATTATTTTTGCTGTTTTTAAAAAAAATGTCAAAGATTAGTCACTATTATATATATATATATATAAAGAAAATAATATGTATATTTTCATCTTAACCATAAAGAATAAAACTTCAGAACCAAAGATATGCTGAAATAAATGATGCAGTGGAGGTGTGACATGTACTATATTTTATTCCAAGCCCCCTCTCATATACATCATATATCATTATTGTTAAAAGTTTGAAATTGTTGATTGTTATTGGGATTGTCTAAGTGTTGACTGGCTTTTAATGATCATATATCATGTACAATAGGTCACAATTTGTTTAAAAAACCTTGATTATAGCAGAATATATATTCTTTACTGAAATGTACCTTTACAATACTTTTTAACATACATCCAAACATATATAACATAGTTTTTATATATATAGTATGAATATATAAATTCAGATTATAGTATTCATAAAAAAATTTAACATGTAATTATTAATAATAAATTCAGAATTCAGTCATTCATATTCATCAAAATAATTAAAAATGTATTGTACTATATCATTATTTTTTATTTTTAAATAAAATGAACTCCAAAATATCAGACTTTCACCACAATTAAACATGCTCTGGACAATATTCTTTTTTTTATGATAACTTTTCCCCCTTATGAACATAAATTGATAGACTCGTTGTTAGCATACTATGGCCTTTCTATTTGTTTTGACATTTTAAAATTCACATTAACTTCATAATCTATATAATCACACTTTCTTGTCATTACTTATTTTACATTCTTTATTAAACTCTTAAACAATAAGCTTTCTAATATATATATATATATATATAAGAATGTTTTGCAGTTTTTTTTTTTTTTTTTTTGTTATTACTGAATACATGACTTTAATTTTATTGCTTAAGAAAGATATTTTACAAATTTTCATTTACTTTGCAAAACTTTTAGTTTCATGCTTAGAAAACATTTTATTACCCAAAATACTATATCACATCAAATTCAGACATGATAATAAAGTGAAGAATAAAATGTATGTGTTTTTGAAGAAACATTAATAATGAATGTGAATGTGTAATGGCACTCAGACAGAAAAATGGCTATTGTCCATTTTTATTTTTAGTTTTATGCTTAAAAAATATTTTATTATCTAAAATACTGTATCACATCAAATTCAGGATGGGTCATGAAGTTAAGAATAAAATGTAGGTGTTTTCAAAGAAGCTTAATAATAAATGTGAATGCATGACGGCATTCTGAGACAGGAAAATGGCTGCTGCCTATCATAAAATTTATTAAATTTTTATTTTTAGTTTTATGCTTTAAAAACCATACTTAAACAAATGCATTACATCAAATTCAGAAAGGATAATAAAATGAAGAATAAAACATATACATTTTCAAAATAAGCCAAAGAAACATTAATAATAAATGTGAACATATAATAACATCCTGAGAAAAAAAATGGCTGCCATTGTATCATAAAATTTATTAAAATTTTTAAATTATTAGTTATTTTTTGTTTATTTACATTTTTTTTGGATAGTTCATAATTGGAGTTTATATTAATACAGTGCATGTCATGGTTGCACTGTCCTTTCTTTTATTTCTATAAATAGTATTTTTTTGTAGTTTAAGATATTTATTTAACTGTTTATATATATATATTTATTATAAACATGGAATATTTTGCTATTCATTAGATATAGTAATTTAATTTATTACTAACAATGTATAATACATTTGCTAGAAGATGTACTTTTATTTTTGTATGAATTCTCTTACCTCAGATTGTATGTACAATACCTATTAAGTTCTTTGCCCTAAGGTAGATGGAGTGACTAATACATACAATCAAATTATAACACCTGATATGCATCAATGGCAATGTGGCATTAACTACATTAAATGTAGCATTTAAGGTTTATATTTCAAAGTTTAGCTTTATAAAAACTTCACTATCTTAAAAGGTTTAGAACTTAATCTATGATTTAATATTTAGAAAAAGTGAAAAATTTTACTGAAGAAAGAGAAAATGATGATTCAGTATTATGGAATGCATTTGAGTGATGAATGTGAAGTTAACTATATAAAAGAAACTAATATATAACATTTGCAAAAGATTTGAAAAAAATAATTTAGAGTAAAATCTACAAATGTATAGGTGAAATAGAAAGCAAATTATTGCTTTAAATATTCAAGATATTTGTTTAAATGATAATATAATAATAAATATATAATTAGACTTAATATTAGCTAAAGAGGCTTTTAACAAGAAAATGAGATTATTACAATTGGAATAAAAGAAGCTTTTTAAATGCATATTTGGAAATTGACAAAGAAAGATTAGACATTAAAAGAAATGCTTTTAGGAGCAGGAATTTCACTCTATTTTTACTCTATTCCTGTTAAGAGGAAATAAAAAAAGCATCTGGAAGGAAACATGAGTTTAAAATTTTTTAAATATATAATATGTATAACTAAAATTAAAAATACAGAAGTACAAGTTAGTTTAACTGTTCACATGTTTTAACTAAATAAATAAATTATCATCATCATCTTTATAATCTTTATCGGTCCATTGCAAAATATAGATCTCTCCAAATTCAATCCATCTTCTTTGATCTCTAGTCTCTCTTCTCCACATCAATCCAGCATCTCTTTCTAGCTCTTTTACAATCTCCTGGAATCTGGTTTAAGAATTTCAACTATCTATTTATTATTATCTCTTCTAATAATGTGTCAAGCTTAATCCCACTTCAATCTTTTTAATTCTTTCAATGCTATTAATAACACCTGTTTGTTCTCTCACCAATGTATTTTGTTTTCACAATACTTCATTGAGTGGCCTGAAGTCTCTGTATTGCTCTTCTATTAAGTGTCCAGGTTTCAGATCCATAAGTAAGAATTGGTAACACATATTTATTAAAAGCATTCCTTTTCAATCACATAGGCATATTTTCTTTTAGTATTAAATTATTTCTTTCAAAAGCACTCCAACCAAATTTAATTTTATAAAATTATACAAGATGTGAAGATAATATTTGTAAAACCACATTGAAGTAATTAGAACATTATAGCAATCATATAAAAGATTAAACATCAAAGTTTTATTTGAATGCATTTTATACTTACAATCTTCAAAATCACTCCTGTAATTTAAACACATAATTATTCAAGAGCATTAATAGATTCTGCAAGTAAAAGGAATTCCTTCTACTGTTATCTATTAAAGAACTTCAAAAGTTAAACTATCATATACTATTTCTACCTTCTTTTATATAATTTTAATTATTAAAGTGTAAAATTGCTATATGACCTTTAGAATTACAAAATGTTTCTAAAATTTATGTTGATGAGAAAAAGATATATACCAAATTAACCACTTCCTTTATTTTGTTGTAATATCTTATATAAAGGCAACACTTTTTAACAAAAACCTTTTATTGTATGTGTATGCATATACAAATATTAAATTTCGACTGTCCTGCAATCTTCTTCAGAGCCATATGTGGCAGGACAGTCAAACTTAAGATAGTATATGCATATACATACAATAAAAGGTTTTTGCTAAAAAGTGTTCAAAGTAGAGTAGATAAATTGTCTTTATATAAGATATATATATGTTACAAATTGAAAAAATAAGAAGTTGCATAGCTTTTATTAATAAAGTAAAAAATTATAAAGGGCATGACTGTAAGTATAGAAGGAGAAAGAATGTTCTACATAATTTTAAAAAATAGGATAGAAATATGAAACCTTGATGAGTGAAATTTTTAGATGATGGATGATAAATTAGATTTTATTTACATTTATACAATTATATCAGCCACTGACAAGAAAATAAACTTTTAAATATCATTTGAGTGATAATTATAATAATTCATAATGTTACAAAAAATAAAGTCATACATTATTTTCAAAATCTTTCCCTTCAAATAAGTCTTTTTGAAATAGCATTTACTAAAAAGGGTTATAACAAGTCTTGTTTGTAATATTTAAATACAGGTATACTTTATATTTCTGGAGTTTAGAAGTAATTATAGAGATTTGAACCCAGACTTTCAAGCTCCCTTGATCTATCCAGTCTATCTCATACAACTGATACACATAAAAAAAATAAATGATCTCCAATATATATATATATATTGTGCTGAACCAGCACTCATCGGTCCAGATCATCATTTTCCATATACTTATATAATCAGTGCTCAGTTTATATTAAGATAGCAAATCATCAAACTTTAATGGACAGGCTTGGGCATTCCACAATCAGATTTTTAATGATATGGATGACTGAAGAGTTGGTAGATGGAGTAGATTAAAGCTTGTTCATTAAAGTTTGAAGATTTGCTATCTTAATATAAATGGAGCACTGATTATATATATATGGGTGTATGGGAGATGTTTAGGGGATGAATCTATTTATTCATAACAACTTTTATAATAAGCTTTATTTAGAGACACATTATAAAATAGGGAATTTAAAATGTAAAAATAATTTTAAATGTAAAAATAATTTTTAATTTACAAATTTTATCTTAAATATAAGCAAACTTTTATGTGAGACACTTTAAGCTGCACATCAGACTCTTGCAGATATGGGACACCCAAAAATTTCCAAAAAAAAAAAGAACTTTAAAATATTAAAAATGTTATCTTGGTTAAAACATTGCAATTTAATAGCACTTTGGGTCCTAAAAAGCATAAATATGATTCCGAGTATATTCATATTTATGATATACAAAGTTATCTTCAGTGAAATATTCAGTTTTATTAATCAAAATTTCCAGATGATACTTTGATATTTATTCTAAATGCTATAAAATTATTAATATCCAAAAATTGAACTAACTATAAATCTTCCAATCTATCCATTTACCTTTCAAGACATTTTTTCTTTGTTATAAACTAATTAGGTTGCAATTATTATTATTTTTTAAATGAAATTTACTATTATTATGAAATTTCCTATAAATATGCTTTTAAATGGTTAAATATATAAATATAAGCATTTATAATAACAATTACCTATAAATAAATAGCTAGTTCTATGTGGTACAAAAATTTCTCCAAGTGCTCTTGTGAAGAAACTGAAAGAGATAGTAATATTCACAAGGCTTGCTAATTATTAGATGGTATTTGATGTATAAGGTTAATCATAAAATTAAAATTTGATAGCATGCTTGTAGTAGAATATAACAATCAACCCTTAAGCTATCAACCATCTCAACCTGTACTCATGGCAACCACCCTTAAAAATAAAAATGGTACCTTTCCTTTACTGTTAAAGTCTTGAGTAATTGGCTTTATGGTCTTGTAGTAGAAATTATATTAAAAGTGGTTTCTTATGAATCTGAAACTCCGACACTTTATACAAGTGGAAGTACAAAGACTTTAGTCCAAGCTAGCAAAGTGATGAAATATTATATTGGGAATAACAAGAAAGAATTGAAAATGAAATACATGAATGAAAAAACAAACATGTATCAATAATATAACTGAAGAATTAAAACAATTATTTAGAGTTGGGTTGGACATGACAATAAATAGACTATTTTGAAGAGATTTAAAAAAATGTGGAAAAAAAAAAACTCCAGCTAAAATGGATAAATGAGAGTAAAAAAAAATTAGAGTATATGGTAAAGAGAATCTGTAGATAGGAAAAATATGGATTAACTTGAATAGATCTTTATCTTGAAGTGCATTGATAATAGCTAAAACTAATGAGATAAAATGTTCATTGTATAAAATCTGTTTATATATTGTACCTATAACAACATTTTTAGCTATGAAAGCAATTATTTGCTATAGCAATAGGTATTAGCAATTTATGAAATTGTATTTTAAAAAACGTTATTATCTAAATAATTTTATTTAATATATTTTCAGTTCATTATACCAAATGTATTAGTAATTGTGGCTGCTTGTGCCCTTGTCTGTTAAAAACACATTTTTCAATGCCAGTAATTGCTATCTGGGTCGTCATTTGTTTGGAGTTTTCCCATGTTTATCTATTGACACTGTAAAGATGTATAGTATTAAGTTTTTGTTTTGGTTTTTAGTTTATTACGAAAATAAATTAATATCTTGCCTTAAAAAAAAAAAAGAGGAAAAAACCGATATATTTTGATTTTTTGTAATGATATATTTTAATTTAAAGTCAGATTTTAAAAGCGTTTTAAAGATGGTTTGGGGTGCTTTATTCAACTGATAAATAGTGTAGATTATTTTAAAACTTTTCAAAAAGAGTTGGAGAGAGGGAAGGATACTCTTAATAGAAAAGGCTGTTCCTTGTCTCAATCACCCCTGAAGCTCCTTTTGGACTAAACCTGAATCTTCTGTAAAAACTCTGGTGTGTACCTTGTTAAGAGGATTTTTCTTTTTTTTATCCTATCCATCAATATTCAAAAGGCAGCTCAGAAAGTTGCAGGAAAATGAAAGAGCTGGTCACTATGTTTAGAAGGAGTATATAAGATTCAATACACATGAGTCAATAATGCAAAAAGTAAAGGCTCGCACAAACATTGAGCAACTGACCCTCGACCAAATCCTCCGCCTTCTTCCATCCATCTCAACCAAACAAAGCTGATCAGCTAGCAGCTGCTTGCCTTCACTAAGATTAGGCTACCCCTAGGGGTTGGGTAAATGTCTGTATAGAAAGGGTCATTTGCTATACATAGATTCTACATTACAACAGCATTTCTGAATCCTAAAGCTGGCTAAAACAAGTTTATGAACTGGTTAAAGTCTAACATTTTAAAAAAATATTAAGATTCAATACTAAATACTTTTTTCAGTATAGTGTTTTTCATAGAAGACAGAATTATTTTTAAATATGTACACATAATTTAATTGTATATATGTAAAGCACAATTTGAATGTGCTCCACTATTATAAGTAGATTATTGCAGACTAGAAAAATTAAAGATTAAATGAAATCACAAGAATAGCGATACACTTATTATTTTGTAGATATTTACACTTTTCACATGTGTATATATATATATATATACATTAGCAGCAAACATTCATAAAAAATTTAGATTATGCTGTTTTTTCTTAATAAATATATTAAGTTTGGATGAAATCTTTACAGATTCCTTTATAAAAAAAATTTTTTAAAAATAAATACATAATATACTATAAATAAATTAAAAATTCGTAATTTTTCAGTAGTCATTTTTATATGCAGGTAATTAATTAATCATTTATCGTTACCTGACAATACAACTTTCATTTGATAAGAAGTAAAATAGTATTTAATTAAATAATCCAGTTCTCTGCAAATGTTCTCCCTATATGAATAATAATGAAAGTGTAACTAGTCAAGTTTGTCAATTATTTGTTGGTGATTGAGTATTTTTCTATCCTTATTTTACTCAGGTTAAAAATAAATAGATATACATTTACCATCCTGTAATTGGATAACTAATTAGACTGATTATAGATTAGTTATCTAAAACAAAACCCTAAGCCGAATTAACTTTTTTAAGTTTTAACTAACTCAGATCAAGGACGGTGGATGTGCCGGCCGAGGCAGGCAAGCAGATCGCTGCCACTAGAACATGTATTTATTAAACATTTAATGTTCGAATGTGTAATTAAAGGATTACACACTTTTTCTTCTTCTAAAACTTCCAACATTCTTTGGAAGAAAAAAAAAATCTAACAATTTATTTTAATTAGTATACAGTTTAATCCAGGGGTGGGCAATTGTTTTGGCTCGGGGGGCCGCATAGGTTGGTGGAGGCCGCATCGGGGGCCACTTTGTGGAAGCGAAGGTTAATGGAGGGCCGCATCTTTTTTTCATGACACAATAAACACACTGCTTTATTCCCTGTATTACCAAAGAAATATTTGTTTGTCCATTCTTCATTAAACACATGACATTCATTACCAATTTTACATTTTTTTTGGACCATTCATGTTTTCACAAAAGTTGGAAATATATATATTTGCTAATGCAAAGACAAAATTGAAATTAATCAGATCAACTGGAAAAGCACTGCACATCGTATCTACACTGCGCATGTATATTGATGTGGCCATTCTAGTGGAAAATATGAGATGAATATTCGGTCATGCAACAGGAAGGAAATCTCAGGCCAAGGTGGATTTTTCTGATTGTCTTGGAGGGCCGCATAAAAACTCTTAGTGGGATGCATGTGGCCCTCAGGCCGCTTTTTGCCCACCCCTGGTTTAATCAATCAAGAAGAAAAAAACCCCACATACTTATGAATATAATCTTTTCCTTTGAATTTTTATTTTTCCTATTAAATCAATTGGTCCAATATTGAATAAAATAATAGTTAGAAAGTTTATATAATTGTTTACACAAATATAACCTCAAACACATGCATATCACCTTTAAATAACCTTTATTAATTTAAGAAGAAAACATGTCTTGCATTGGTGGTCGAGAGGTCAGCGCGACTGCCTTGCACTTGCAGGCAGTTGCCCGGGTTGCGGGCTCGCGTCCCGGCCGATGCTATGACACTTAAAAAAAAAAAAAGAAGAAGAAAACATATTTAGCAAAACATTTTCAGTTAACAATTTTTTGCAATATATATTATATACTATAAACGGGATAAAGCAAAAATTAATTATTTCATTTGCGTGGTTAATTGTTCAGGAAGTCTACATCGTTTGGTGCTGTATCAGAATAGCAGACTCTGAAGTTTAAGATCTACAGATCGTGTCCCGTTCTGTCACTTCCGGCACTCGAACTTCTTGTGAGCTCTCCAGCCATAAGCTATTTGATCATTTATTTATTAAATGTTCAGGAAATCATGTGATATTTGCAAGTTTCCTAATGGCAGATTGAATCTTTAATATATATTTTTAGTTTGCACTAAATTTCTTTTTTTAAGCATGTTAATTAGCTGAAGATCCAACATTTATTTCCGCCACTTCAACGCTGTACTAAACTGCAGACTGTCATTTCTGGGTTCATTTGTTGATTGTGTTGTTTTGTTGACTAAGAGTTTTGGCGGGTTGCTTCAGCATTAAGCTTTATTAATTGTAGACGGGCTTCAATGCTGAAATTTTATTGCAATTAATAGAATATTGTAACTGTAGCATCAAAAAGCAAGTACTTTAATTAATAAAAATTTTTTTTATCAGTACATTTTTATCTCTCAGCCACATCACAAACATCTGATGTGCAGAAACTCTAGCCACCTTTTCCCATTCAACTTTTGCTCAACAATTGAGCCAGAGATATCTATTATCTAAATTCCCAAGTTCACATTGTCATTTTGATATTCTTCCACTAGACCACTCTCATGCAAGGCAAGGATTGGTATCAATTAACTTTTAGCATTTTTGGAAAGATAAATATTTATTACATTGCAGAGATATTTACTATCAAGTACTGTACATACCTCATCAACTCCACCAATCTTCCAAGAAAGCAAAAACTCAGACAACCTTTTAGCTTAATAAATATTATATTGCCCAATACTTATTTTTGAAATTATGAGTTTAAATTTTATATCACTTAAATGAATAAACTTTTAAATATATATCTTCTTCTTGTCAATGTATACTGTTCTGTAATGTCTTCCCATTCTCAATACTTTTTCTTTCACTTCATAGATATTCCTACAAATTTTTTTCTCTAATTTATTATCTATTTCTTCTTTTTTATTTTTTGAACATCCGCCTTTTCTCTTTCTCAATTGTAGCCAATATTTGATGTTTTAATCTTTTCTAAAACATCCTCTGTACATGTCCATACTATTCCAATTATCTGGTTTCCTTTAATTTATGACAGTGTTCTATATTTAATTATTCTTCAAATTTTTTTATTTCTTATCTACATTTTTCCCTGACCTTCTTGCAGGTCTTGGTTAGTGATTCATTTCTGTGCAAATATCTTCAATTTCATATGTAATCATACTTGTCATTATGCCATACATTTATTATGTATTGGCTTTTAATATGTTCTGATCACACAATATTCCACTTATTATTGCTACATTTTTTAATTAATATATTTTTGTTTTTCTTATAGATTTTGTATGATATGCATGCTCAGATATTAATATTCTTTACATTTTCTGAAATATTGCCCATTTTCCAATATATATATATCATATTATATTCCTCCAATATATTTTTTTATTGTTATATTTGTTTACATCTTATTTTTTATAATCTTCTATTAATTTTCAAACCATATATATCAAATCATCATGATCTTCTGCTAAACCTATTTGATCATTATCAAAAAAATGTCTTAGTCCCAGTACCAGTTTCTTTTCTATATTTTAAGAACTTGTTCTAGATTTATTTTAAATAATATACGTGATAGGTAACATCTTTTCCTGAGTCTCTTGATTATGATTATATTATCTGAAATACTATTTCCTATTTTTATTTTTTTGTATATATTGTTATATAATTTCTTATCTATTTTAATAATAATAAAATAAAGAGGTATTGTCATGTCTTTTTATTATCTTTATACAAATAATGTATCTTTTAATTTTTTATTGCTTTTATTTTATTACTTCCTTCATTATTTCTCCATAGTTTTTATAACTGTATTTTATGCTCTTTTTTGACTTGTAATATGATATTTTCCATTCAATGGAAACACTATATATATTTTCATTTAATTGAAATAATTAGAAGGAATTTGAACACAGTGTGTCAAACTACCTTTGGCTATTCATTCCATCTTATATAACCAATACAAATGACTACATGCATATGAAAAAGATAAATGATCTCCAATATATGTATTTTGTACTAAACCAGTTCTCATCATTGATCTAGATCATCATCTCTCCACCACACATATAAATAACCAGTGTTCAGTTTATATTAGGATAGCAAATCTTCAAACTTTAATGGACAGATGTCAATCTTCTCCACCCTCCAACTTTTCAGCTATTCATATTGTTGAAAATCTGATTAATCAGGACCAGAACTCTCTGTTTTTTAGTGATTTCCATATTATTATCACTTCAGTATATTTTAATGTTATAGGATATTTTATCTTTTTTTCAAATTCCATTCTATTCTTTGTTAACAAATTTTCAAAATATTGTTTCCACTTTTTCATTGAAATTGGTAATATTATATCTCTTCTTTTTTTCTTGTCTTGAAGTCTTAATCATTTTCCAATTTTCATTGTTTCTTTTTTACCCAAATATGAATCAATCTATTAGTAATTTCTTTCCCACATTCTTTTCTGTATTCATTTTTATACTTTGCTTAAATTTTTTTGTATTTAATCCCATCTTCATTTATTTTAATATTTAAATATTTCTGATACATCTGGGTTTTTTTCTTTTATATCATTTTTAATTTTCCAATTCCATTAATTACAGTTTTTTTTATATTAATTTTCTTTGCATATAATCAATATCTGTCTTACAGCTTCATATACACATTTTTTATATATGATTGTAAGGTTTTTCAATGGATTCAAAATTGTTATTTGTTATAACTTTTGACTTATTTGTAATTTATATAATATCCCATCACTTTTACATTCTAAACTAGCTAAGTTAAATCTTTCTTTCTTTATTACTGTTTTGTTCTTAACCTAAAAGATGGACTTTATCCCTGATGTAAATATTATTTTCATCCGGAAAAAAATATCACTACCACATGATAATTCCCTATATAGTCTTTTTTTTTTTGTATTCAGTAGTTTAAATTTATTGTTCTTTCATAATGTAATATAATCTATTATAGATTTAAGATTTCACGTATTTGTATATTTATGTAAATATGTTTTGTAGTTCTGAAGAAGATTGCTAGGGAATCGAAACTGTCAGATGGATTAATTTTAATTTAATAAACTAAGTATTGAAAAAGTAAAAAGAAAAGAGGATTGTTTGATTTTTTAAAAATAATTTTATCAATGCATAAAGAAAGATATGTCGATAATATATTGTGTATTTTTGAATTTCTTTATATTCATAAAAACTATTCAATATTTTTAAGCTATTTTACTTGCATACATTAATTAAACATAAATCCTACGACTAAATTATAACCTCTGATGCATTACTGCCCTGTGTTGTTTAGGACAGAGGTAAAGTGTCCAACTCTGAAACTTAAGATCCTTTATTTGATTAATGTTCTGTTTCTGGTGCTCAAACTTCTTATAAATTCCCATGTAATAAAGCCATTTGATTTTTTTAATTTGCTACATTTATCACAATTTATTCTACCAAATTACTTTTGGAATTAGTAAATTTTAGTGATTTTTTATTTTATTATTGTAATATACTTTCGTATAGCATTCATCATCATTTCCATAAATTAAAACTGTTCTCTTCTTTCCACACTCCACAAGTCTTCTGTCAATATTTCTATTATATGAGAGTAATACTAATATATTAATACAATTCCTTTTCAAGGAGCTGCTTTTTTTCTTCACTTATTTTTAGATAGGTTGCAAAATGTTTGTTCAGTACTTTTTATAAACTGAACCAAGTGCTCGAAATAGTAATGATTATTTTAATTAGCCATCTGTTGGTAAAATTTCCTACTAATCTTAACTTTAATTGTTACCGTATTTGTCTAGAAATTTAATATAGTTGTAAATCAAAATATTAACTTGATGAATATTGTAAATAATAAATAACTCAGATTGTATGTAACTGAACAGGAAGGAAGTGAAACTACCAATGAGTTATATAATGTAAATAAATTCTCCAAAAGACATGATGATTTCATTTACGTTATAAAAATCATTCAAAGCTTCAGTTACTTCCTGTTCAGTTATTGATAAATACTGTACATATAATAAAAATATATATGAGATATGGTAACTTGGGCCAACTGATGATGGCTGGTTTAGCATGAAATGCATATTATAGATGATTTATCTTCTATTGTGTCTTTATTCATGTCTTCAAAATGATGTGTGGTGTGGTGGAGGTTATTTAAATATTTATAAATGTTAATATGATTAATATGATTGTTATATGCATTGCATGCATAAAACATGTAGTAAAGCATATATAAAAGTTAAGTCTCAGGTATAAGAATTATTAATTTTTGTTTAATGCAATATCTTGTAAATATATTATAATTCACATTGAAAAATAAAGCAAGCATTTCATATAAAATTATGTAAATCAACAAATACAGTATATGTAATTACATAATACTAAATATTGTAGCATCAGCTTTTACTTTATATAAAATTTGGGTTTAACTTTATAAAGAATTTATTATTGCAGTTATTTATTTATTTACTATTCCTTATGTTATTAATCAATTATCAAGTTTTTAGGGTAATTAAATGTAAACTATTTTCTAATAAATTAGCAATTAACATAGGTGGAGCTACCGAAATTGGAAAGCCAATAATTAACAAAATATGTTATTTAGGTGAATATTTATAAAACAAATATATTTTCATAATACTTTCTATGTCTATTCGATTTAATGATACAGTATAGATATAATAATCAATATATATTAATAAACAGTAGTGTTGATGACTTCCAGAAAAAAAAACATGGATTTAAACATATGAAAAGAATATTGTACCATGTATATAAAACATATACATAGCGTTTAGTGATAGTTAAATACACTTATTGATTAATCTAAAGTTTTACCTTTTTGTCTTCTATCTATTCTTCCAGTGAAGTCTTCGTATAATACAATTTCACCAGATATTCTAATTTTTAGAATTTAATTGTGTTTTCCTAAAAGTTTTTGATGATGGTATTTTATTTATATGTTGGACTATTTCCATCATCTAATATGAGTATTTAATGTCTTTAGAAAAATTTAACTTTATTTAAATATTCCAAATACATTCAATTGTTAGTAATAGCACACAGGTTAGTATATGTGCAAGGTTTTGAAAGGTATTATTCTTCCCTCTTCTTCAGCTGTTGAATTTCTCAACTTTTTTCTAAGAACAAAGTTGATTAGTGTTTTCTATACATTATGTATAGTCACAGTGGGTTGACTTATGGGATTGTTTGCCATTGTCACATGAGCAGCTTCTTTAAATTTTCTTCTTTGTACCTTTTCTTCTCTAGCCAATATTTTTGTGTTTTCCCAATTGAACATATGTTCATTGGTACATACATGATCTTCCACCTTAGACACATATTTTATCTCTTCTAATCATCAGTTTGTGCTCTTGCAAGTGCTTTTCAATGGGATAACTGGTCTCACCAAAAAAGTGGGAGTATTCATTTATAGCTTATTGGTATTACAATATATGTTCTTATACATTCACATGATATTTCATAGATGCATTTTTTCCTTTTCAGCATTTCAAGTTTAGGCTTTGTAAATGTTAGAATTCCTTGTTATGTGATATAGCTCTGAAAAGCTGTTCTGATGTTATACTGATTAAAGATTTTCCTTAATTTGTCTGCTATTTTTGACAATGATACACTACAGTACCAATAATTGTTTTTTCTTTTGATATTTTTTTTGTTGACTATTTAAGGTTTTTTTTTAATAACAGCTGATGGATAAACATTTTTTATATGAATTTGTTCTATATAGATCTTTTCTTTTTTTCAAACCACTGTTTTCTGAATGAACTTCTTTTGTTCTGTTTTATAGTGATAGTATAACTCCATGTTTTGTGTTTCTAGTGTGATTGCATGTATAGGCTAAGTATTTTCCTGTCACGGTTTTTGGTAAACTATAGTTCTGATTTTGCCATGAGGGAATCTTGTCACAAGAACATCTAAGAATGCCAATTTTTGCTCTGATTCTATTGTGAATTTAATTGAATGGGATATGTTGTTGAAGTGTTTCCAGAAAGTTTGTAGTAATGCTTCACCATATTAGATGATAGAAATAGTCCAACATATAAATACAACTAATTATTTAATTGTTCAAAAAAATTCATCATTAATAATATAAAAACGTCATTCACATGATAAATATCTAATATCAGTATAATTATATATGAACATATTCATATAATTAATTGACGATTGTCTTCTATATTTTAATATATTTTCTTGAAACTCCTATGAATTAATACTTCTTGTGATGTTTGTATATATTTTCCAATAGTTTCAAGTGGCCAGAAATCATCATCAGACTACTGGTCAGTCAAAACTGTTAAAAACATATTGTTAAGAATTAAATAAAAAATTAATGCTTTGTAAAAAATGAGTATAGAAAGTGTATTAAATGATATAAAACCATCAAGACAATATCCCATGATCACTATTTTATAAGCTTACACATACTCTTAATAAGAGTACCAAACTCTGCATATAGTAGTGCCATCAAGTGTAAGCCTTCATAATCAATGGATGCAGTATAGTCTGTGCATAAAATTTCTATCTAGTGCCTACTCATCTAAGATCCCCAGACTAGTTTCTACCTTCCTGAATCCATATAGTAGTGCCATCATGTGCAAGTCTTCATAATTGATGGATTTAGGAAGTTAGAAACTAGTCTGGGGATCTTAGATGAGTAGGCACTAGATAGGGATTTTATGCACAGATTATACTGCATCCATTGATTATGAGGGCTTACACTTGATGGCACTACTATATGGAGAGTTTGCTACTTGTATTAAATGGTATTATATATACATATGTTAAGATAAATTTCATGGGCAAAAGATTTGAATACAGTTTTGGAGTTCTTTTAAATAATGATATGCATATTATTATTAGTGTATAGTTGAGTTTTTATCTCAATTTTATATGCCATTATATAGGTAACTCAGTAAAAATGTATGTTAATAGATAGACTGATTTTCTATTAACCATGTGTAATGACACCAACTGCTATTGAGATACTCATATTAGGTAAGATCTTGTATCAATAAATGTCACTATATGTCAAATGATTTAAATCATTATTAACCTTTATACTATTGTTAAATAAGTAGTAAATATTGGATACTTAAAATCACTACTTTGGCCACTGCTAACCATAGATAACTTAAATTTTCATCTGCTTGAAGATAAATGCCACTATTGGAATGTTTATGTTTTATTATACCTATCTTCAAATAATAATATTAAGAAGCTTATGCTAAATATAAATAATAAGCAGTTGACTCAAAAATTCAAACACTGGTCTGTTGAACCAAAATATTTTGAATTTTTATTAAAATTCAATTTACAATCATTACCAACAATACATTTTTATAAGTATAAACCCTTCTGTGAAAATGTTGAATCTCAATGTGGGCTCTGTCATAGGAACATAGAAACTCAATTGCACTTATTTTTTAAATCTCAATCTTTAGAAAATATAGGTTTAACAATTCCAAGACTATTTCAAATATATAATTGTAATGTTAAAACTATTTAAATCTTTTTCAAACAGAATATTCTCTGAAATCAGAGCTTCGATATTTTTTCTATATGCATTTTTGTGGGTGCCCAAGATGGATTATTTATATCATAATGATTCTAGAAATCAACAAAACTTTCAACACACAATATTTACTCTGATATCTGGTTCTTAATGCAGTAGCATCCATGACCCTAGAGTACTATCTCTAATAATATGAAGCACTACAAAAGATAGCATTAATTTTTAATTTTTTTTTATTAATACATAATATATATACTTATATAGTTATCCATACTAGTAATTGTAAGACTATTGCAGATTTTATCACTTTCTTAACTATGATTTTATAATAAATTATGTAACATTGACACATTTATAGCATTAAAATCCTTTAAAATATAAATACTGGATATTTAATCTGATTTTTTTAAATTCTTTTTTTTAAATATGATACTGTACTAAAGTATTTGATACTTTGTTATTATTCCTGCTATGACATATTATTCTGGTCATATGGTAATATTTATTCAGTTTCCATTTATGATATCATGTCATCTAAGAATCCTGGCATAACTAATCCATATCAAATAAACTGATTCTTTCCATTTTGGATGATATTAAACAATTTAGTCCACCAAAGAGACCCCCCTCACAATATAATACATCTCTCGTATCATTTGTAGTATACTGTTTATTAATGAAAAATATAGCTAAAACTTTTATATATTTGTGCTTTTTTTCTGTTAAAACTGTATTTATATGTTTGTTTGTTTTTTTAAATAAATATTTAAAAATAAGGTTAAATTTACAGTTCACCATTTTTAGATAAAGCTAAAACTTTATGTTACAGTTTGCCATTTAAAAAATGATTCAGGTTTTTTTAAAAATATTTTTGGAAATAAGATGTGTTTTTGTTTAGATTTGAAGTTTGGTATTATACATGCTGGGTGTTTACAATGACACAAAGTACAGTAATAAAACCTCGCAAAAAGTGCCATATTAAGAACTCAGTACTATCTGTTTTATTTGTATCATAATGTGTTTTTTTCGATTTTCCATAATAAATATATCTCTTCATTTTTTTTTTTTTTTTAGATTTGAAGTTTGGTATTATTCCTATATTGTATTACTTTGGTGACATATTATTCTATGTTTGTGATATGTTTAAATAATGCCTCTTTAGGATTTGCAGACCAATTTTATCAATTAAATTTGTCCACACAACCCTTGAAGGCAATATTTTAAACATATCACAAACTTAGAATAATATGTCATCAGAGTAATACATCATAGCAGGAATAATATTAAAGTACGAGGTATTTTGCATACATTACATTTATTAGTACTTTGGTATTAGTCCTGCTATGACATATTACTCCAATGATGTGTTTGTCCGATAATATTTATTCAAAGTTTAAGTTAACGATGTCATGGCTACCAAAATACTGGCATGACTAATCCATATCAACAATTAAGATATATATGTGGTGACTTATGAGATTAAAAAATGTGCAGCCTGCAAGATTTTGTACTATTATGTTGTTTGTGCTAACACTCTGATCCTTTCACTGAGATTTTTTTCAGATATTTTTTTCCATTCTAGAACACATTACATAGTTCAGTCTGCCACAGTGACTCTCATCATTTGTAAATATTTTTTATGTTTTAAAATCTTAAATATTTGTTTGTTTTTTTTTTGTTTTTTTTTTTACAGCCAGAAATATTTGTTTTTTTTTTTAAATAATTTTAAAAATATTACCTTAAAGTTACACTGTGCTACCTTAAAGTACAGTTCATTATTTTTTTAGATTGAACACACTGTTTATAATGGTGCAAAATGGCACAGTATGCAGGGAGAGGGAAGAATATCTTCAGAGACACACAGTATTGTCAAATAAATGCACAACTCATAAGTACCTGTTTATTTAAATTTTTAATGTCTTTTTCTTTTTTTCATAATTAATATATGTCATTATTTTTCCATATTACACGTGCTGTGACTTATTATTCTAAATTTGCCATGTTTAAAGTAATACCTCCATAGCATCTACAGACAAATTATATCGAGTAAGTTTGTCCACAAATTACTTGGAGATGTTATCTTGATACTTAGGTATTGTCCTGCAATGTAGGGAAGATGATATGCTTTTTCATATTCACAATGCTGACCCAAAGCACTATAGTTTGGGCAAGGGGGAAGATGATTTTACTAGCACAAAGCACTGGCATACATGGGGAATTATACGATAATATTTGTGATAAAGTATGTTAATTTATAATTTTTAATTATTGCAGATGTCAAAAGGTATACCACTCCCCTACATTGCAGGACTAATACCTAAGTACCATTACCTTAAACATTGCAAACTTAGAGTAATAAGTCATCAGAGTAATACATCATAGCAGGATTAATACCAAAGTACTTTTTATTATGGATTGTACTTTGTTGTTTTGTCATTTGGAAATTAATCTTTTCTTTTATTGAAAATATTTACAACTGTCATTGCCTAATTTTATAGATTAGACTGAAATCATATTCTGAATAAAGTGACTTAACCTTGTCATTATATAAAACCTTTTCATAAGTCTTTGTCGTATGCTACGATTAGCTTCATTTAAAAAAATCAATTGTTTTTGGGGGAGGGAAAATAATGTCAAAAAAGCAACAACACCAAAGCATAATTTGGACAGTATTACTTTCGTGCCGATTAAAATATAATTTAACTACACCAGAATATTCTAGACAAATTTTTGATATATGCATTCATACGCTCACACACACGCTTACCTATATATGTATTGTACAACATTGTTTTTGGTTAGTTTGATTTATTTAAAAACAAACGTATAATTAAAGCTTTTATGTAATTACTTTACAATAGAATGCTAATTATAAGCTTACATTAGTAATAACATTTTAAAAACTTTCTAAAATTGATTTTGCAATTACATTATCAATGGATGGGGGGGGGGTGCATTAAAAAAAGTCTAAACTTTTAACTGTTTGGTCATTTGTCTCACTTTTTAAAAATAGATGACTAGAGGGGCGACAAAACTTAATTTAGAATGCTTCTGACGTTATCTATAAATTTTCTAAAGCTATCTTAAATAATAGTATTAGTTATTGGTATTTATATTTAATTGTTCCTTTTTTTAGACTCAATCTATTTTAATCTGAAACAGATGGAATGCTATTTTGATGTTTCTTTAAATACACTTATCCAAAATTAGAATTTGGATCAAATTTTGTCCAATGTAAATGCCAAAATTAAATATATGTTATTTCAAGATTTTGTAAAAACTTTATTGCTTATATAACACCGTAATTTTCAAAAGTAATTATTATTCTTGGAATTATATGGTTAATTGTTCTGGATGTCAAAAAAATGTTCTAACTATAATCGCAAACTGAGCATTTGACAATGTTATTCAGACCGAATTTAGTTTTTTTTTTTTTTTAAAGTCACTCGTATGAAAAATCCATTATGGCTGCAATTCAAAAGACATCTTAATATTTTTGAGCTCATTTTAACGCTCTCCAATAATTTTTGGGGTTTATTCAGAAGCCTACTCTGAATGTTGTGGAAATTATTTTTTCTCATGTTCTTCATTATTTTTCAAGCTATAATAGTAAATCAAGAGAGATCCCATTCTATTAAATATAAAAATTAATTAATAATTGATCACAGCTTTTAAATATTTTTTTATGTTTATATATTTACTCTTCATTTATTTCCATCTGATAATCGCTTTTCTAATAACATTATTATTATTTTAATCATTATACAGCATTCACCAATCATATAATAATTTTAACAATTACATGATTATTATTAAACATAGAATGACAAAGTTTCAGTAAATAATAATGCTTGACTACAAATATTTATAATTTAACGTTCAAGGTCATGTTCAGATAAGTTCAAAATATACTAACATTTCTTCTTTACTTTTCATTTACTTCTACTGTAAGTGGAAAAAGTTTAATTAAAAAAAGAAAGAAAATTAGTTGTTTACGGAAAAATAATTAATTTTTTTTTAAAAAAAAATAGATTGGTTAAATTAAAAATAACTTTATACATTTTTTTCATGAATTAGTTACTGTTAAAAAAAAATTACTGAAGAATTTTAATTATATTTTGACCTTATTTTGCAGTTAAAAACAACAGAGTAAATTGTTTTATTTCTCATTTTATTCATTAATTTATTTTAAATCTAATCTGCAATTAAAAATTTTAATTAGACATTCATTAGACTATAGATTATTCAATAATAAATAATATTATAATATTTCTATAGTATAATTTTCACTACACCAATCTCACGCAGGATAGGGACTGGTTTGTATCCACTTTTAACACCTTGTGGAGGGCTGTAATCATAAACATATGACCAAAAATATGTGGAAAAGATCTATAATTCCCAGATGCACATTTCATACTGAACAAGCACTCATCAGTTGGCCCAGACCACAATCTCTTACACATATCCTTATCATTGTTCGATATATATATATAGCAAAATACTACAGTTTAATTGATAAGTGTCAGATGTCTAAAGGTATTCATTAGTTTGCTCTGTCAAAAGCTTTTGAAAATAAAGCTGTAAACGGTTTCAATATCATATAGTGGAGTTGAGTCTGATCAATTATTGGGGCATGTGGTGCATTAATTTTAATAAAAGAGTAAATGAATTTCATAAGATTGTTCAAAAACTGAATATAAAATAATACGTGTAACTAAAGTTAAGATTGGGTAGCTGCAATGTACTTTGCGCAAAAAGAAATTTTAATCTGAACAGAAAAGTAATTATGTCTTTTTTTGTAAAGTCTATGTGTTAGATTTTATTTTTGGAATTATGTATCTATTTTGTCATATTATTTAAGAAGTTCAGGTTAATAAAGTTTTAATTCTCATTAGTGTTATTGCATCAATAATAATAAAATTAACATTTTTCAGGGTGGAGAATTTAAAGCACATGTTATAGTTCATTTCAATAAAAATTTTATTAACAATAAATAGTGATTACATACTAATAAAGGATAAGTAAATGAATAAATTGTACAATAATATGATTATGTGATGTTCTATTTGTCATCTGGCTAGATTATGTTATGATAGCACAATTGTTATACTCTTATGTGGTTAGGTATAGTGAAGAGATTCTAAGAACTTGTTTAATGGTATTAGCATTTTTAATATGAACATGAATATTTTCTTTTATAATTGACTATTCTATAATGCTGGGTAGGTGGGAATTGATAATCAGGAAAAGAAAAGAGCAATTAAAGACCAGGTGTCAGCAAAGACTTTACTGGAGGCAAGGAGCTGGTCACGTTTCTTGATTTTTTTGAGCATTTGATAAAACAATGGTATGATTTGTGGCAGGGATAATTCCATGAGACTTTTGCATCTCACTATCCATATGGAATAAAGGACAAAGATAGAAGGCCTTATTATTGAAAAAAATCCATTATGAATGGCATTTTCAAGTGAGAAAATCATATCAGGTCTTATGTTGGAATTGATTATAATTATATCTTTCAGAGTTTTAAGTCTTGGGCACCGGTGTATAATATGGTCTATGGTTTCATCTTCACGAGCACACAGACCACATATAGGGTCAATGCTGGTAAAACCTCTTCAGTGATAAAGAAACCAATTCGTGGGTAGTGCATTAAGATTTATTTTAATGATGAAGTCAAGGAATTTGGGTTCCAGACTCCATCTTTTGAAGAGTGTAATGAGTCTTTGGTTGGTTACTTTTAGGCTGGTTTTAATGGGTTGTTGATTATAGTTGATTATATTGTATGCTTCCCATAAGGTGATTTTTTTGGTTAAGGTTAAAGGGTATTATCGGGTTATAAAGTTGTAGGTGTTGTATTAGGGATGCTATCCATGAACTGGAAGAGGGTGGAGGACGATCTGTCAGTGTAATTTTTCTAATAATGTTAGAGTATCCGCAGGAGAGGATCAGATTATGTAGAGTGTTGCGTGTTTTCTGTAAAATTATTGCTTGTATTGAGTGGAATGACAGTCCATTGAACCTGCGTGGTCGTTGGATACGTCACAAGCTAATAGCAACTGTCCTTCCTCTCCAGAGAAGTTTGGTGCATAATCGGTTAATTTTATTTTGAAACTGTTTAGACATTTTAACGAATGGAAGATAATATGAGATTTTTGGCATTATGATCATGTTGAGGAGGCCAACCTTTCCATATAATGAAAGGTATACTCTAGAGAGTGAAGTGGTGATGGCTTCAGTTGAATGGAGGATTGCATCTTGAATCTCTCTTGCCATTGCAGTTGGAGTTTTGAAGATTGGGAAACCTAGGTATCTCTGGGGTTTTGCAGAAAAGGGAGAGTTAATTTGTTTACCAGACATTATCTTCCAGATGGAAGATTTGTTAAAATTTATTTGTAGGCCAAGTTTCGCTGTATTTCTGTTTAATATGTTCATGAGATGGGGAAGGTATTTAATGGAGGGAAGCACAACCATGATGTCATCTATATATGCAAATACATTGAAGTTTTTATTGAGAGAGGGAAGGAAAATTCCAGGGAGGTTTTTTTCTATATCCATCAGAAGAGGGTTGATGTATGCTGTGAAGAAAAGGGCACTGAGTGGGGATCCTTGAGGGATCGACTTGTATGGCTTGAAGCCTGGTGTGATCTTGCCATCAAGAGAGAGAAAAATCTCTCTGTTGTTGAGCAGATTGCTGACCATCTGTACAATCCCAGCTGGAATGTCGCATTCCAACAGAATATCCAGGAGGATGTTTATCTGGACTGAATCAAATGCTGCCGCAACATCCAGCTGGACAGCAATAGGTTTTGATTTACGATGTCCTCTGATATAATTGAACAGTACAGTTACATTGGACATAGCATGCGAGGTTGATGATTCCTTTTTTCCGTATTGGTTTGACGAGATATGGCTAAGAATTTGAGTTTGGATTTGATCTTTAATGACTGACTCAATTATCTTGATAAGCAATGGGGTCATGGAAATTGGCCGGATACTGTTAATGTCATTTAGTGGTTTTGCTTTTTTAATAAAAGGCATGAGTGCCACTGAGTAAAGATCTGTTATGTTTCTGTTGCTGGAGGCTAGGTGATCAATCATTTTTTTAATAATTGGCACAGTGAATTGACTGAGGTGTTTGAGAAGGAAATTTGGGATGCCATGAAGGCCAGGATGAACGCCGTCAGGGAGAGATGTTAGCTTCTTTCTGATTTGGATTTCTGTGATGCCATGTTCGCTGGGGTCACCAGCATCCAACCAGCTGTTTATAGGAGGAGCTCCATCTTTTTGCATTAATTGGCAGAATTGTTTGCTGATGTGCTGCATCATTGGAAAGCCAATAACATTGGTTCCATTAGAATTAATGGATAAGGGGGTGATTTGTTTTTTATTGTAACCCAGTGCCCATCTGAGGTAGTCTCTCGTCCAGCAGTGTTGTTGTGCTAAGAAACATTTGGCTCTTCTGATGGATATATATTCTGCAAGGGACTTTTGCTTGATTTTGTAGAGATTTTTAAGGAAGATAATTTTTTCTGTATTTGTGAAATTTACTGTGATGCTTGAAGTTGTAAATTAATGTCTGTTAGATCATTTAGAAGGCCATTAGGTCCTTTGTTGAATTGTTCTGCAATTATTTGAAGCAAAGACATTGGCTCTTTGAATTTAAACAGTCTATTGCTGTTTAATTTTCCCACAAGAGGTGGATTGAATATCATGTAAATTTTATTCAGGCAGGAAATTTTTTAATAAAGAAATGTGGATGCACCCATGCTAAAAACATAAACATCTTATAGATAATAAAAAAATAATTAAATCATTAAATGCTTATGACACCCAAGCACTATAAATGACAGATTGAGTTTTAAAATCCTTAGCTTTTAAGTCTTTTACTTTTTCATTGCATTAAGTTAAATAGGATATTGTGTTAATGGTGCTATAGTTAAGAGGCAAAATACAAAATAATATATTTATATGGCTATTTACCAAAACAGTGCTGAAGAGATCATAAATTAATATGCTTCAAATTTAAATAACAGTGACATTGAGAAATAGATTCTATCCCAAACTCACAAGTAGGAAATTTGGAGTAAGCATAAACTTTTAAACATCACATAGTCAGGTACAGTGCTCTCAGATCCAAGACTCCTCACTGACAAAGGCCATAATCCAGAAACTAGTTTGGAGATTTTGGATGAGTAGGCACTAGATAGGGATTTTATGCACAAGCCTTCTGGCATCCATTGATTACTCTGTCTTGCTTTGAATGGCACTACTGTATAGAGAGAGTTTTGCCTATTTTGGGGCATAAACTGCTACTTGTGCTAAGTTTCAAAAGTTGTTAATTACTAAAATTGTTATTATGATTATATCAATAGTAATTTGATTATAAATAAATATGTAGCATCTTTATCTTGGTTAAATAATGAAATAAATAAGGACACTTATCACTCACTGATGAGGAATTTAAGAATGACTCAATAGATTAAAACTTCAAAGTATATACAGTCATTTGCTAGTTATAGGTTCTTTAAACTTTTTTTTTTGAGAAGTTGAAAATAATATTATGGCCTGAAAAATAATGCTGATCATATTTTGGTTAAAGGAAGAAAATATTTTCAACGTCTTTGAAGTAATGATTCAAGAATTCCAAAGAGTTGCATTAATCCTATGTATATCAATCACATCAACTTATTTAGATTCAGATGCAGATAACTTAATGAAGCTTAAATGTTCTTTGCAATTAAAAAAAAAAATTGGGAGTTCTAATGGAGTGCTGAACAAGTTTGAAAATATAATACAATATGTAACTTTAAAACTATCAGAATATTTGAGACATACATTGACATATTTCAACAAACACTTTTTTTTTATGATAAAAACCCAAGATTTTACAATGAACATAGAAAAAAAATGTACTAGTGAAATAGCACATACACACATATAACATTGTCAGAATGTTTTAGCTTTGATTAAAGTGTCAGGTATTATCTTTCTTACAGTTTGTAAAATTCACTTTCCAATTTAGATCAGTTATTTGCTTATTTGTGCCTTTAGCAGTGAAATTATTTTTTAATTATGCAGACAGCAACAATTATAATTTTAGCCATCAGCTAGAAATAGAATGAGAAAGCTAATTAACTTAAGCATTAAGAAAGAAATCATTTGTAAAAAAGAAAGTGTAAAAAGCATAGAGGATCTAAATCTTAATTTCTTTAAATTTATATATAAGTATATAAAAATTAAACAAACTAATTTTACGTTATTTTTTATGCTTATATTATTGCTTTTGCACCAAATGTTTTCTGTTTAAATAATTATGTTAAATTATACCTTTGCTTTAGATTTGAGCCTGGAATAAATTAAATCTTTATACATGTATTTCAATGTACTCGCACATAAATTACCCTCATTTTAGCATTTTCTTTTATCATGAAATATCATGTGATTGTCTGAGGCCCAGTGTTGAAAACTAAAAAAGTATTTTAGCAAAAATGTGATGTATATATTGCTTATATTACATACTAGCAATGACAAAAATTGCATATTACACTCCAATAATACACTTCACCAAAGCCTTTACTAACCACGTTCACTCACTATGCAGAAAACTTCGTTGGGGTAAACATTGCAAAAAAAAAAGAAGAAAACATTTAACATAATTTATCATGTGTTAAAACTTTTTAAAATCTAGAGATCAGCTGTAAAAGAACACCTACTGACCGACAACCCCCAAACTCAAAATATCAGTTGCAAATTTAAATTTTGATCACTAGAACCATAATATTTTGACTTCTTAATTAAACTATACTTCTATATATTGCAAAGAAAATATATAAATATTGATGGTCAGTGTACTCTATGTCACAAAGAAATTGAAACACAGTTGGATGGTTTTTTTTAATGACCAAGTCTTGAAAAAAATCATAATGATGATCCCAGTAATATTCAACAGCAAAAATGAGAATGTCAAATGTCTTATAGAATAATTTCCCAAGAGTTTTTAAACCCACATTCATGCTAGCACATTCATTCTTTTTGCCATATGGTCTACAGGTATATATTTAAATATAATAACAATCGCAGAAGACATCCAAATATTTTATGAACAAAAATAGAAATAATATGTCAAAGGAATAAAAAAAGTGCCAAACAATGTAGATATACAAATATATAAGCATTAATATGCATACTTTCAAACCTTTAGTAAGATGCAATAGTCTCCGAAGGGAAACAAATCATGAAAAATAACAAGGAAAAATTATAATAACCAATTTCAATTTTCTTTGTAAATTAATGTTAAATTTGAGCCGCATGACTATTATTGCTCAATATTCAAAAATTTTTAATATGATAATATATATATATTTATGTATATTTTCTGTAATTTCTACTCATTTTCTAATTTATGCTGTTTATAATATTAATCCACTATTATCACCTAATTATGTTTTATGCAATATCACATGGACAAATCTATAATGTAATCATATATATATATATATTAAAGTCTTTTGAAAGATATATCACTTTATTATTTGATTACAGTATCTCATATAGCTATCTTGGTTAATGGAAAAAGTATGTATTAATGTTTAAAAATAGCAGCTAGTCTATGAAAGTTTGTTTATATAATATAAATATTACATAATTTATATTTTTAAAAATCATTAAAATTAGTACAGAAAAATGATACATTTAAACCAGAAGCTAATTTTAAAGATGGATTTAGCTCCAATTTTAGACATTAAGTTGCAACATAGATTTGAAAGTGTAGTTTTTAATTTGGACGATTAAAAATAAGAACTAAAGCTTTTTTCATAGAGTGCAGAAAGTTTTTAATGTTTTAAAAATATCAACATAAATTTGTTTTTAATATTCAAAGAAATTCAACTAATTTATACTTTAATAGATTTTCAAATAGAAATACAGACTTGAATGTTGTGTGTTGAGTTGTAACAGAAATTCTACTGGGTAATAGCTGCATTTAATGAATAAACAAGTTAGGCATTTCCTCATAGCATTCTATCAATACTATAATCATAGGATCAATCACTATGTTTTTGCTTGAAATTTATGTCATAGATTGTTAGGGTAAATACTTATTTGATTTGGATATAGAAACCTTATGAAAAGTAAGTAGACTTCCTAAAACAACGTTTTATAATAAATGTGAATGAAATACAGACTTTATTTACATGTTAAAAATTACACTGATATTCTAAAGTGGACAATTCTGATTATTTTTATTCATAAGATGTAGCTGTTAGTCAAGGTATTGATGTTTTTTAGAAAAAAAAGTAGATATCAAATAAACAGCATAAATGAATTGCATGAGACATTAGTGCAGTTTGTAATTAAAGGTTAGATTGTAAATTCATAGCAAATCTTATCTTTCTTATTTATTTTTTTATAAATCATAATTAATTTACAAATGACTAGTGTTGAAAATTGGTTTGCAGTATAAAGTTTGTTTGCTTGTATTTATTTAAACTATGCAGCTAAGAAGCTGGTAGTTTTTCAATTTCTTCCCCATTTTTATGTGGGTGGAGATAAATTAAAATGGGCATACAAAAAGGATATTATTTTTTCAGTCTAAAATAGCTTGAATGAAAAGATTTTGTTTATACATAACTATAGCTATTATAAGTTAATGAGAAACTTGTTTAGCCTCAAGGATTATCAATTAATACTAATTGATAATTTTTTGGCAATATCAAAAGCTATAAATGTTATCTCTGTTTTCATAGATATAATCTCCCATTTTTATTCTTTATTATAATAACAATTCATGAAAGGATTATCAATTAATACTAATTGATAATTTTTTGGGAATATCAAAAGCTAAAATGTTATCTCTGTTTACATGAATATAATCTTCCCATTTCTATTCTTTATTATAATAACAATGCATGGAAATATTTAATTCAATACAATTATAAGTTTATATAAAATAATACTCAAACATCAGTATATTGCTATATAAAAAAGATAATACTACAAATAATTAGTATTTAAGTAGAAAATTAAATATTGAATAGTTTACACACACACACACATATATATTTGGTGTAATTTTTAAACTTTTATAGATATCAACTAGACTAAGATTATTAGTTGTAATTTTCTTGATCATAATAAGAACTTGGATTTAATTGAAAATCACAGCTGAGCTTTTTAAAAGGAATTAACAGTTATCAGAAATAATTTTTAAAGTTCACATACTCCACAGAATTTATTTTGCCAGTTATATATTAGAAAGCGCTAATATTTGTAACATTAAAGATGACGTAACTTTCATAGCATTAATATTTTTGATTCAATAAGCCAATAATAATAATAAAAAAAGATTTCGTAAAAAAATAAATAATAATAACTAAATAATTGTTGGATGAACATTTAAAAAATATATTCTGTTAGAAAATTTATTTAATACAGTGATTATATAAATAAATTACTTCCATATTTTTTATTACGATATACAGGTAGAATACTATGAAACTTAGCCTCCTATAGTTAGACAATTTTTATAATTCAGATATACTTTTTAGGAGACCGACATTTATTATTTTATCAAGAGTTACGATTTAATTTAACTAACACTTTAATTTTGATTATTCACTTAATAATACAGTGTATACTGTTGAAAAATTTGAAAGTAAAATGTAAAAAAAAACCAGTTCTTTAATTTCTTGTACATTAATAGGCCTAATTAAATGGAGTAGTATATTTTACTTTTATCTTAATCCAATCACTTTGTTTAATTGGTGACTGTTTTTTCTTTCTTAAAAAACAGTAATTAAATAAGTTTTATTCTCTTTTCTAAAAATATTCGTGGTCATTGGATAGTGGTTGCTATTTTGTTTTGTTTTTTAAAAAAAGATTAAATGTTAAAAGATAAATACAATTAATTAAATAAGCTAACTTACATTTGAAACAAAATGTAAATAAATAATAATCATAAATGTTTATTTTTTAGTTTATCATTATCATCATCATCATTTTTAAAATCAATCTATTGCATGATGAAGATCTCTCTAAGTTTAATTCAGCTTCTCTGTTCATAACCTCTGTTTTTCGCATCTCACCAGCAAACTTTTTATTTTATCCAATCATCTCACATGTGATCTCATTAAAGTTCTATTACAATTCTTGGGATCCAATTTAGAACTTCAACTATTCATTTAATATTATCTCTTCTAGCAATATGTGCAACCCAGCTTTATTTCAGTCTCTTCAATTCTTTTAATGATTTCAATTGATATCTCTTTTTTTCTCACCCATGTATTTCACTTTTGATCTCTTCTTGTTACTTCTAACATATATCTTTCTATAGTTTGATGAGTAATCTGAAATCTCTGTGCCCTTATATAAAAATGTTTAAGAATAGACTGAAATTAATCGTTACTGTATTTTCAATGACTGTAGTTAATTAAGTTGGGGAGGAAGTCTAAAATTTAGATATGTTTTAAACAGTTTTATATAGTTAATAAAAAAAAATTTATCATTTGGAATAATACATATTCTCTCTTTTCTTCATAGCGTAAGCATGTGTTTTAAAGACCTACAGAGGTCCCTAGTGACGATTTTTTCAGACGCTCATTGCTAAGGTTTACAGCCTTGTTAAAACTATTACCTTTTATGGATAAATTGGCAATTTGTATAATATTAAAAAAAATATAATGAAGAAAATAAATATGTATTGTCAAAGTATTATATATTATTAATAATTTTTATTAGTTGATCGTTAGATTAGAGACTATCCACTTAATGAATAATCTTTCTGTAGTGTAATTTTCACTAAACCACTCTCACACAAGATAGAGAGTGGTTTCCATCCACTTTTAACACCTTGGGGAGAGGTGTAATTATAAACATGACCAAACACATGTCTGGTCAGATATTTATGATTACACCTCTCTGCAAGATGTTAAAAGTAGATAGAAACTACCCCTAAACTTGTGTGAGAGTGATGTAATGAAAATTACACTATAGAAATATTATTCATTAAGTATTACTATATGTTTACTCAATATAACATAATTATTAATTAGTAAAACCTGAAGATCCAATAGTGTGGGATTAATGTTATTGCCCTCATATCAGATTGTTTTCTTACAAACAGGACCAGATAAATCAATGTTAATGCTTAAAATAATGGTTTTTAAAAATATCAAAAAAGCTTTTACTACTTAATGGTCTATTGATCAAAGCAATTAACATACCTGCAAATCTTTTCTAAAATTTTATCTATATATTTTTCTGTTTCTAAGTCAATAAAAATCATTAAAAAAAATATTATGGCTCATTTTGCTGGTTATTTCAATTTGATACTCTAGGCAATTGCTTTGTGTTTTCACTTGTAGGACTAGCCCTGATACAGTTGTCTAAGCCTTACTTTCAGTTTTTTTTGCTCATGTGTCATAGCATCAGCCGGGAAGTGAACCCGCTAACCTGGGACAACTGCTTGTAAAGCAGCTGTCACTGACCTCTCGAACACCAGTGCTTGACTACTTTCAGTTTTAATGTTTCCTTTTTTAAAAAATTCAAGAATCATGGTTTAGTTTTAGAATAATTATATTTTAATTGAAATAAACTGTATTTATTTATTGTGCTTTATTATATAATAATATAATCAAATGGTTTATTGCTCAGAATTTCATAAATTCAAATACTAAAAGTGACAAAATCTGGGTCACAATTCATGAAATTTTTAAAACGTAACTAATGGTATCCATTTTTGGTTTTGAGTCATAAGTTTTATTAAGGGATGTGTAACTGAGTTTGTTATTTAAGTCTACATAAATTTCTTACTTTCTTAACAGGTAGCTTATTGTCAGGAATAAATTATTTTTCTTCTAACCTAATATAATAATTTCAATCCATGTGGATCACAAGATATTGTGGTAGAATATTAGAATATATTTTAAAGTTATAAGTATATCTGGTTCATATAAATCAAAAACATGGATTATATATTGTTTTTTATATGTTAAATTTCTAAAGAATAATATAAATGTAACCCTATGTAATTTAATGGAGTGATCATGTGACAGATTCTGGAATGTAAGGCCTCAGATAGATCCAGTTCTGGCACTTATAGCACTCAAACTTCTTATGATCTCTCAAGAAATAAACCCATTTGATTATTTATTTTACACGTCACTGTATTTTATTTTATATTAGTATTTCTAGAAATTGAAAGTAAGTCATTGGCTTAGCATAGATGTAAGATACCAGTAATGAAGTCTGCATTATATTACAACATTTTTTATTATTTGTTTATAGTGAACACATATCTATCCATCTCAAAATACCATGGAAGCTTTATTCTTTATATAATAACTGAACTTCTATTTACTAACCAATAAACTAAATGGCTAACTAGCTTATCAAGTCAACATTTAGAATAATCTGAAAGATAAATAATTGATTAAAAATTATTGTCCAAACTCTTAATAGAAAAAAAAGCTTATAATGGATGTCAAAATTCAACCAATATTGATTAAAGACAAAGAACTGATAGATCAATATATCATCCATAATAACCAGAAACGAAGTGGATATATCATATTTGTTGGTGTGCAGGACATACTTATTTCCCCTCAAAATACACCTAAAATATGGGTGTGTCTTATGTACAGATTTGAAATGTCAGTCAGTCTAAAACTTCTTATTTATATTGTTATATTAATACACATACATAATATTCTATGGCATTTTGTCCTTTTGCAAAACAATGGTTTTGAATAAATCATTTGCTTAATTTTTTTCCTGTTCTAGAAAGATAATAAGTTGCCCAAGAAACAACTGCTTGAAGGCATGTTTGTGCACATTCATTCTAAGGGTTGTATGAATGAAAGGGGGATGATGTTGTGGATAGACAGACAATGTGTGGCCGGTAAAAAAACCTGCCTTACTAGTATGGGATCAGTTTCTGGATATCAGAACAAAAACTGTGAAAAATAAAATCAACCAACTGAAAATTCAATTAGCTGTAATTCCAGGTGGCCTAATGAGCCAGCTTCAACCACTAGATGTCTGTACTAATAAACCATTTAAAGAATTCATGAAGTTGAAATGGAACAGTTGAATGCGCTATAGATTTTAAAATAACACCATCAAGAAGTAGGGAGAGGCCTAGTATTTAGCAGATTTATGAAAGGGTCAAAATTTTATGGGATGCTGTGAAACATAAGACAGTCGTAGTCATTTAAGAAATGTGGAATTAATAATTCACTTGATAGCATGGAGAATGATTTGTTATATGAAGATTCAGTTTTTGAAGAAGAAGCTTCAAGTAATTCTTCACTTATCTCTGGAGATGAATTTCTGGTTTTTGAGGATGCTAATTCAAAGGCACTTAACTACAGTGTTCCCTAGTTATTTTTTTTGTAAACATAAATAACTATAAAATTAGTATAGTAAATTATTAATAAAATTCATGAGAAAATATAGATAATTATTTGTTTTCTTTAAAATGTGTATTAAAAATGGCGTCTTATACACCTATTACGTTTTATATACCAGTAAATACGGTATTTGCTGCATAATTATAAATAGCTAATTGATTGATAAATATAGGAACAAGTAGATATAGAAATTTAAAAATAAATATGAAGGAATTAATTGATTAAGTGATAGCATACTTAATTAGAAAAAAAGAATAGATAAGATTGTAGATAAAGCCATTTCTATACAAAGACTTTAATAGAATTTCTCCGAAGAGAATCAAAAAGACATTACTCATAGCTGTTTTTCTTTTTGTTTTACTTGTTAGATAAGTAGATTCTTTTACTTGAACTCAATCCTAAGAGATTAAAAGAGAGTTAAAACAATCATATATGAAATGGAATGATGAGATAAGGAAATTTGTAAGTAGGAAATTGTGTCTAAGCACCTGAATTAATCTTAGAAAGACTTTTTTTTCTCATGTGACATAGCATCAGCCGGGAAGCGAACCCGCCAACGCAGGACAACTGCTTGTAAAGCAGCTGTCGCTGATCTCTCGACCACCAATGCTTGACATCTTAGAAATACTTTAAGCCTGAAGTTGAATTAGTAACAATTTATATAATATGGGCTATGTTTAACATAGATTCAGTTAAATTAATATATATATTATTAAAACTACAAATATTTTAATTTTTTTCAAATAACAGAATTTATATTCAACCAACTTTCATAATCATATTGATTAGTGAATTTAAAAAAGAAATCCAATAAATAAACAATGCTACAAAATAATAAACAGATCAATGCATATTTGTTTAATAAATGATTTGGTTAATTAATAATAAAGGTTTATTTATTTCGTTAAGTATCCAATGGATTAAATACATGATGAAAGAAAAACAAAGTTTATGTAAGATAGGGGTTGCTTAGCTATAATCCAACAAATAATTGTGGGTCTGCTTTATTTTTAGTGGGTATTTATAATACGCAAAGTAAGCAAAATGCGTAGAAAATAAATTTTATGTAAATCAAGAACTGCGTAAATAAAAGAAAAAATCATTTACTTCAAAAATTAAAATGGTAAAGATCAAGACACGTAAGAGAATATTTAAACCGTATTTTGAGAAGTGAAAAATAATCTAATACTACGTAAACAGTAACTGATACCTGCAGAATCTAATTTGCAAAGAGAAACTGTGGATTTGGAATACTTGAGATTAAGCAAAAATGGTAACTATTTCCACACATATGTATGTAAATATTCCAATATAACGAGAGACTTATGGTTTAAAATTGAAATCCATCTCTTACTATTCACATAATCTGGGTTCAAATCTGGACCAAATAACTAGTCCACAGCCAACTTAATTAGTTTTCAATATTGTAAATGGGTAACTAGCTAGGGGCTATAATAAAGATAAAAAAATCGCCAAACTCTCACCACCCGGCAAGAGACGAGCCTGCTGAGTAACGCTTTCTATATGAGGGACTTTTGGATAGGCTTTACTATACCGAAGGCAATTTAATGGGCGTTTTACATTTTAATAGTAATCTAAACGATACTGATAAATAATTTACTTATATTATATTAGAGCATATGCACTTTATATATATATATTTTATTTGTATGTGCAAATTCGTGCATCTCATCGATTTATACATCTGACATGTACTATTTGTCAAAGTAGGAAAGAAATATTTAATTATAGTTTCAAGAAGCGAATTGTTCTATTTAGAATGGAATCTGTTTGCAGCAATCTTATAAACCTTGAACTTTGACTTATGCACTTTTTGACCTTTAGTGGAATTCTAGAAGTTCCCAGGATATTTAGCTGCGTGTTTTGGCCAAAACTATGCACAAGTTCTTTATTATGTAGAAAAGTTGATTTCTTCACGTTTTCTCATAATGAATACAAAGTCCTATTGAAATTCAAAAAGTGGGAGGAGAATCGCAAATAAATATTGTACTGAATTAAACGGTAGCTAAGTAAAATTAATATCACCCCCTCCCCTCTTTTAAGAAAGAAAAAATCCATAAATAGTAAAATATTTTTAAAATCAACTTGTTACGTACGACTTTACACACATTGATATATACAGTAATATTAATCTGTTATCTAATTTTTTATTTGCCTAACAGATCAACAGCTGATATATTTATATGTAAAAATAGAAACAATGACAGCAGATTTATATCAAATAGTATTTATAAAATGTAAATATTTTGGTATAATACAACTATTGTAATTTTTCATTTCAATAAAAAAAATTTATTAACAATAAATAGTGATTACATACTAATACTACATACACCATTTTTCCTATTTATCATTTAGTTGGTGTGACTGTATATATTTTTTTCTTCAGATAATTGAGAATTTTGAAATATAATTTATTTTTTTTCCAAATGTATTTTTCCAGATATCTATTTCCTGTTTTGCTTTAGCCCATTTCAATTAGTCTTGTACTTTTTTGAATTCTTATTTCATATATTTTATTTTTCATCTCTGTTTATTTGTACTATATATCTGATGGTGGTCATGTGATTTTACTATATATCTGTTTCATTTGCTGTATTGCCTCTATATTGCTTTAACACCTTTACTACAAAACTTTTTCAAGTTTAAATGATTATATATTGTTTAATAGTTATTTTTGTCGAAATCATTATTTTCTATTAATAATTTTTATTAGACATTCATTAGACTAGAGATTATCAAATCATGAATAATATTTTTAAATACAAGTTTGTTGTCTTTACTGAACTCAATGTAATTAAAAGAGATTTGAAAGTCTGAATTCAAATTGCTTCCTAATTACATTAAGTTCAGTATAGACCAGGGGTGTCCAACAAGTCGATCGCGAGGCCAATCTGGCAAGAGCTGTCGCGTAACAAGTGAAACAAATCAAGATTTTCAAGTTTTTTTTGTTATTTTTGTTTTAAATTTTTTTCCAATTCTAGATAAGTGAAGTCCACTAAGCCGTATCATTATTGAAAATATTATATATATTCCATATGTCATAGCATCGGCCGGGAGGTGAACCCGCAACAACCGTCTGCAACCAATTACTTGCTTGCTAACAACGCTTGACCAATATTTTTAATCTTGACTTAATGTAGCTAATTTGAATTAATAAATATTGTTAATAATTATTCACGTTGCTTTAATTCCCTCAGACATGAGTTTTTTGACCCATTAAATAATTGTTATTTTTTACTAGGTAGATGTATAAAAATAGTATCACTTCCCTCCACTTAGACAATTCTTATGACAACAAGTCGATCACCTATGACAACAAGTCGATCGCAACACTTTTTAAAAATAAAAAGTAGATCTTATGAACCCAAAAGTTGGCCATCCCTGGTATGGACAATATACTTGTATTTAAATATTACATATTCAGTCTATATTCTACCCACCCATTCCTCTTCTATATGTATTTAAACGAATATATTTAGGCTTTATACATGAGGGGTTACAGTGACTTAAAGTCAACATGGGTATGATAGTAAGATTGCCATCAACAAGACTTTTAAACATCAGATTTTCAGTGATACATATGGCTGAAGAGTTGGAGGGTGGAGAAAACTGAAGTCTGTCCATTAAAGTTTGAATATTTGCTGTCTTAATATGAATTGATCACTTGTTATATATGTGTGTGCGGGGGAGATGTGATCTAACCAACTGATGAGTGCTGGTTCAGCACTAAATGCATTTATTGGAGATCATTTATCTTTTTCACATGTGTGTTGTCATGTGTATCAGTTGTATAAGATGGAGTGGATAGCTATAGGAAGCTTGAAAGTCTGAGTTTGAATAATATTTCTGTAGTTTGGGGATCACAGATCTTTTTCACGTATTTGGTCATATGTTTATGATTATATCCCTATCTTGCATGAGAGTGGTGTAATGAAAATTACACTACAGAAATTTTATTTATTCTTTTTGTAATTTTTCTATAATAATTTAGCCAAGATATTTGTAGTTGTTAATTTCTAATTGATTCTATTTTTTTACTTAATTTTTTTTTTTTTTTGTAATATTTCCTTTGGAATATACTGAAGCATTATATGTAAAAACAACTATAACATTTGCAAAATCTAATCTAAAAAAAAAAAAAATCCATTTATTTTTAATCCCTTGTTTTTTTATTTTAATCCACAAAATACATCCTGCAAAACTACTATTGTCAAAAATTTTGAAGAAATACAATTATTTTATTACCAGTGTTAATCTTTTTCAAGTCATGATAAATTTTGATAAATTTTCTTCAGAGTTTTTGAGTCTATGTTCTGATATTTACAATTTTTAATTCTTCAGAATTGCTTGAGTAGTCAATTTTCTTTTTATAGATTATAAATCTTTAATGAAAAAATAGTATCTCATATTTGTTATTTTTTTCTACAGTTTATTTTAACTATTTAAATATCTGTTATGCTATTAACATTTTTAAATCCAGTTATTGATTTGAAGCTTTTTGTAGATGATTTGTAATGATATAGAAGACTGACATTTGTTATTATAATATACATTCCCCCTCCCCTCCAATATTTTAAACATCATTTACCATTCTTTCATTTCTCAGTCACCTAGTATAGCTTAATAAATTTAACCAGCTGCCTGATTATTAAAAAAATATTACATCTACATTTTGCTTTTTCTCTTGGCCATTTAATGTCACATATTATTCATTTTGCGCTTATTTATAGTAAATTTGCACCTTAATCTATATTTTAAATTTTAATTCCAAAAAAATCCGAATTTAGCAGTGTTTTTGTAAAAAATTGAATTTTTCTTGATGTATATGGTCATATAAAGTGCTGATTGTCCAGCCTCTTTTACCTTACATCATGTTGCAAAGCACTGATTATCAACTTTGGCCATTGTTGACCAAGTGTTTCTAACCGTAGTTAGAAATCACACCAAAATGTTTTATGCTTTCATAAGATTTTGAATGTAAATAAATATATTTTCTATATTTTTTTACATTCGTAATTAATTTTTTACAATAATCTAACTAAATATAAACTTTGATTTGAAAATTTTTAAATTTTACAAGAAAAATAATCAAAACAAGTGATTAATGCTTGACCGCTATTTGCACATCAATGACATTCAGTGACAACTAGCAAAAAACAACTATTTTTTATTAATATTTATGTATTTTATGATTGCTTTTTACACTATATTGACTAATAATGTAGCTAGATTTAGATTTTTATTTAAAATATTTAATTTTAAATGAAGAAAAGACAACAGAAGTGAATAATCAGCATTCGTAACTTTTAAGACTTGAGAAATCAATGGCGATTGCACATTATAATTGGTTGAAATATAATTCTTTTGCTTTACTGCAGACTATTTTTCTTATGTTTTTCTTATATATATTTTTTCAGTTATTAATGTTATTTAATTTTTTTTTTTTAAGTGTCATAGCATTGTCCGGGACGCGAACCCGCAACCCGGGCAACTGCCTGCAAGTGCAAGGCAATCACACTGATCTCTCGACCACCAAATTTTTTGTTATATTTAAACAATTTGAATGTAAAATAATTCAATTTTTTTAAAAGCTAAATTAAAACAATCCTGTTTATTGTACGTCAATGTAGAAACAGATTCGAACTGTATTTGATAAATAAGGTCACTCAAATTTTTACTCAATCTGGCCAACAAAAAAATTTGTCAGATAAAGAATTTTAAGTTTAATATTTTTTTTTAAATTAAGAATTTTTTTTTAAAAAAAAAAAGTTTAATATTTTTGATAACCAAAATGTAATTCTACTGTTTCTTTATTTTTGCTCCTTTATTTATTTTCTCATCGGATTTTTTTAAAAAGACAAAAATTTGTAATGCGCAGTTAATATCTTTAGTTTCATAATATGAAAAATCTGTCATATCTATTTCCAAACTCAAATTTATCTAAAGCATTTTTAAATTGAGAGAGTGCAAACTTCTCAAGCGCTTGTGACTATTACTAACCAATCACAAGCGCTTGAGAAGTTTGCACTCTCTCAATTTAATTTTCAATACCGTCTGCGCTTTATAAAAATACTAAAGCATTTTTATTTTTCAAACATTTTAAAGTTTTAGCAATACAAACTTTTAGGATAATTTTAAAATATTGAGTAATTGAATGGTTGAACCCTAGAAATGATAGAGTGTAATCGGTGAATTTTAAGCTCTAGAATCTGCTGTTTTATCACTCTGCTGAATTCAAAAGTGTTTATTCTTTATATGCATATATATTGTTTCTACTTTTATTAGATTGAAAAGTTGTTGGTGCATACACATTTATTATTTCCATTTGGTATCTTTCATTAAGTTGAATAACTAATCTTTTTACTTTGTCTGATAAATATATCCTGAAGTTATTATTCTCCCATCTTTTATTTGTAAGAAATTCTACTCCACATGTATTTCCAATATTTGTGCGTTTATAATAAAGCAAATGTTAACTTTTCACATCAATTACATCTTCTTCTTTTTTTACAAATATCCAAAAAATATCTCATTATACATTAAACAGTTCTTTTTTCAATTTAGCAGCTATTTTTTTATTCAAATGTGTGTACAATTGTATAATATTAATATCACCTATGTTCTTTATTACTTTTTACAATGATTGTTTACAATCCATTATTGACAGTTTCAATTGCCCCAGTAATCTTCTTCAGAACTTCTACTTATATTTCTAAATCTTAACTGTTAACTGAAAATATAAGACGAAGTTCTGAAGAAGATTGCTGGGGGATCAAAACTGTCATTAGTGGATTATAAAAAAGCATTGTAAAAAGTATTGAAGAACATAGATAATATATTATATGGATTTGGCAATGCAATAAGAAAGATAAAGTTATACAATTGTACATAGTCAAATCCTTTACTTGATAACTATTGCTTTGGTGAATAACTATTACTTCCACAAATATTAGAGCCATGTTTTTTTAAAATTTATATATAAACCACCCTTCTCTCTTACGTACCCATACATTATGTCATCAAAAAAATTCAATCAATAATTCAAAAACAATGAAATATATGATCATGAAAAAATAATATTCAATTTTTTTGGTCTTAAACTCATAAATAAAAATTAACAAATTCACTAAACTGGTTGAAGTATTTTGTAAACAGGCCATTCTATTTATTTGTACTGCAACAATCACATGATAATAACAAAAGTGCATTGAATTAATATCAGACATTTCATTGATTGTTTTTTTGAAGGACTCCAAGAATAAATAAAAAAACTTTTTTCAATAAATATCAAACTCCACATTCAGACTTATGTAAAAATAAGTTGTTTTTTTCATTTTTAATATATTGTATAATAAAAATCAAAAATAATAAAATATTATCATAGCTGATAAAACGATAGACAATTCAAGAAATACATAATAGAAACTATTTATTCATTAGAAAAATTAAATGATTGTTTAAATTTTCTGCAAACTTTGAAAGCAATAGAACATGTGCATGTTTCATGAATAGTTTTACTTCAAATAGTCAGCCAATCCTATTTTAAAATCCACATGCTTTAAACATTTATATAATCAAATAATTAACCTTTGGGAATCTCATGAAATGCAGGGAATAATTGATTAAGTTTCTGTTCAGAAATATTTAGTTTTGGAATTTGCCACTCTACCACTGTATAAAACTATACAGAACATTTAAACATGTGCCTTTCACTTTTAGGAAAATAAACAAATATCCATTGCTCTATATAACTTCGAGTAACCAACCAACTTTTTTGTTATAAGGGTTTCCAATGTGAAAATTGGCAAAGCATTTTTGCTAATTTCTTTTTGAAGGCAAAATAGTGTAAGGCTTTATTTTTTTTTTAGACTTGGATTATGCCTGCCAAATGAATAACTATTAAGTTTCATCCAATGATTTATCTCCTTACACCATATCCTTATATTTTCAAATTTTGTATTTACACTAACTGATGGTTATAAATTAACTACCAAGGCAAAGGCTGTTTCTCCTTTTTTCAAATCAAATCTTTGTTATCATCAGCAATTAAGATATAGCCTCTTTATTCCAATTTTCCAGCATTTTAAATTAATAAAAATCAATTAACGTTCATTAACACAGACATATTTGGTAATTTATGTATCCATTTATTTGTTTCATTACTATTTTAATTAGAAACAAATGATCATGTGAGCAATTTTTATAGAGGCCTTTATTCTATGCTAATTAACTTGACCTATCATAGAAGATTTAACCATTAATATGGTGCGAGAGTGTTGAAAGTATACTCGGTACAATAAATTTAACTAAATTTTATACTTAAACTAGAATGACAGAGTATCAAAGTATAATTATATTTAGTAATCTACATCTTACAGTCAAACAATTTACATCTTTAAAAATGTGGATTTTAGGAAAAAATATTTTTGGGGGCCCATAATACTATAAAAATGCAATACTGTACTAAAATAATAACACATATTTATTGAATATCTTGAAATTACAGTCGTTAGACAAATTGAAAAGTTGTTCAAGATTTATAATAAGATTTAAAGGAATGCAAAATTGAAAGATATTAATATAAGAATATAATGGCATTACTGGTATGCTAGTCTCTTTGAATTGGCACAATGATAACTCAAGATTGATAGATCATGACCCAGCTCTGTTGCTTCCAAGTGTTCAAACTTTTTATGAGTTTCTAGGCAGTAAATCATTTTATTATTTTTTTATTACTATGACTACTGATTTGAAAACATGCCAAAGTCATGGCAGTGGACAAGCACTTGAGCCAATTAAATTATACATTTTTTCAACGAGCTAAACACTTTTCTTTTATCACATGATCACCATTTCTTATGCTTGCACATAACGGTTATTAAAACAAGCAAAACTCTCTATACAATAGTCTGGGGATATTGGGTGAGTAGGCACTGGATGGAAATTTTATGCACAAGCCTTCTGACATTCATTGATTACTCTGGCTGGCACTGAGTGGCACTACTGTATAGAGAGTTTTGCACTTTTCTTTTAAGTAACCAATTTATAACCAATCCAGCTGCCCATCCAACATTGGTTGGTAAATAAATCTTTAGTTACTTTTAGCTAGATAGTAAAGCAAAGATAAAAAAAGCACTCAAACTTTCACTACCCAGAAATGATCAAGCATGATGAATACAACCATCATCTTTCCTGTTTTTCTATGACCGTTATTTAAGAAGTCATTGCCCAGCAGTAATTTTTATTTATCACATAAGTAATATTATTAATATATCTTGTATTAATGTTTGATAATATACATCTTTCTTATTCGTATAATAAATAATATACGTCTTAAATAGGAATTCTAGGCAAACATATTTTTTGGGCAACTCTCAACAGGCATAGAGAAATGTACACTAGGGATAACAAAATGAGATCAAAAATAAAAATATATGAGTGAACAAACAGATTTCACCATAATAATTGAAAGAATTAAAGAATCTAATATACAGCTGCTCTGGGTATATTTCTAGAAAAGATAACAAATCGACAGTTTAAGTTTTAAATTAGGCTCCAAGAAATTGTAAAAAGTTAGAAGACGAATGAATGAATGAAACTGGCATGCTGTGAGAAGAGAAGCTAGGGATCAAACTAACTGGATTCAACATGGAGATATCTTTACCCTGCTGTTGATCAATAATGATTATAAATGATAATGATTATGACTAAAGCATCAACTTTTATCAAATACTGTAAAATTACAAGATCTTAGACCTTATTTTCCTACATTTTTTTTTTAAGTGTCATAGCATCGGCTGGGACGTGAACCTGTAACCCGGGCAACTGCCTGCAAATGCAAGGCAGTCGCGCTGACCTCTCGACCACCAATACAAGACATATTTTCCTACATTTAAGATAATAAAGATGAATTCAACATAGAAAATTGTATACAAAGCAATTATTTTAAAAAATACAACCACAAGCTTTTTTGTAGAAAGGAAAATTATAATAGTAAAAAAATTAATGTGTTGTAATGCAAGAAGAAATTGTTAATCTCCAAATAAAAGAAACAAATAGAATGGATGCAAGAATGAAAACATTTTTTAGTATACATGCGAATGTCACGATAAATGAATACGAAGTTATTTCTCAGGGAAAAAAGCTCCACATTTTTTGAGAAATCTCAACAGGCATACTCTATTTATAATTTTTTATCCTTTTTTTTATGTACACAAGTTTGTAATTTCATTTTGCATTCACAGATACATATATGATAATGGTATGATTGTTAATAGCATCACAATATACTCTATAGCAGTGGTCTTCAACCCTTTGTCCGCGGACTGGTGCTGGGCCGCAGAAGTTTTTTACAGGTCTGCAGTAGACTGGCAGGAAAGTTTGTAATAACAAAATAATAAGAGTTTAAACTTTTAATTAATATAAACAATTTTTATTTATTTTTTCAACTCATTTTTACCCAATTAAAAAAAAAGAAACAGAATGAAAACAAAATCTAATCAATCATACATAAATTAATTTATTTTTCTAAGTATTACAGATGTTTATGGGGGGTGGGGGGATAGAATTAAATTTTTTATTACTTTTCTAAAAAAATTCAAAATTAAAAAAAAAAGTTTTTTTATTATACAAACTCCATATATATATAAAACTTCATCTGGTATATTTAACATTGTTGTTTTGATCAGTTATAACAATTATGCTCATCTAAGGCTAAGCAGTTTATATCTTTAAGAAAATTTATCTATAAACTTCTGCCAGTCCGTGAAACCTTATCCTTATTTTTGCCAGTCTGCAAAACTTTATCCTTATTTTTACCAGTCCGCAGGTGTGAAAAGGTTGAAGACCACATATGTATATATAGTAATAACATATGAACCTATATATTATATTGTTTGTGGCAAGGCAGAAGAAAATTATGCTCCAGTTTATAATTAAACATGAATATAAATACATGTAATAATAAAAGATAACCCATGCATACATGTTTTAATATTTCTTAATTTAATAACTGAAAGTGTCTAAAATTAATTACACAATTAATACTAATAAAACTTGTACTGATTACAAAAGAGTTAACTTTGTTCCAGTTCAAAATGACTTATAAATTAAATGTACACATATATACACATGCATATTATACTGTACATGATCAAAATTACCCCCAAATTCACAACTCAAACAGACTAGCCAAAAAATAAACTCTAAAACACTACCAATGGTTTCTCTGCTATAAGAAGACTGTTCAACTATAAAGAGTTACAAAATAACATATTTAAACTAAACATTACCCACAATTCCATGTACCTCCCACACACCCTTACACAGTATACAGAAATTATATTTTATTAAATAAGGCAAATCAAATTCTTTATACTTAATTTAAGATTATTAATTATTAAAATATCCTAAACAGATGACCATGAGAAATATATATAACACATCACATTTAGTTGAGTAAATTGGAAAGTTAATTTATCAGAAAACAGCAATGTTGTATAGAAGCAATGTTTATAGTATGGGATAAACTTAGATCCACAAAATCAATGATTGCACTGATAATAAACATTATATAGATTTCCATTACCCTTGTTTTACAATTGGAAAAAGCAATCATGGTAATAGGCTTTTTAAAGAAATCATTAGACAGAATGGCTGGGAAAAGAGAAATGGTGCATACTAATCATACAGCAAGAAATCCATTATCTTGTTCTTTATGTTTTTATCATTGCAACTTTCACTTAGCAGCATATAAGGACTCATTCTTGCCATCTTTCTATGCTATTGCCACTACCATTTTCTGATAGCTGTATTTACACCAATAAACATGTGGATTTCAACTGTGACTTGGCAAAGTGTTCTGATTAAATCTCTTGACAATTGTTTTATTGCAGTCAAATGTGTGTGATCTTTAAAATGATTTATTTACACATTTTGTGTATTTTATTTATTACATCGTTTTGTAAAATAAAAAATATCAAATAGTTTTGGATTGGGATTAGTAAAAATGTTACAATGTTGAAAACACTAGAAGTGGATTCAATTTGAGGACCTATGCTACATAGTCTAACACCCTACCTCACAGTAAACAATGCAGAATACAATATTTTGTACCATCTAAACACTCCCCCAGATCTTCAACAACAATTTATTTTAGCAGGTAAAGCTATTAATTTTAAAACATTAAATAGTTCAAAAGTTTTGACACCCACTCTAGCTGGTTGGGACCAACAATTTAACTTATACATATATATAGTATGTGAAAGTTAATCTTATTTTTACTATCTTATTAGAATTCTGTCTCTAAAGCAAACAAACAAATTCATTTTTTATCTGTGGTATATTATATTAAAAACATAGTGCCAACATTACTGATAAAAAGACTTATTAGAACTGGAAAAAATTGAGGTTTGGGAAAGAGAGCACAGAAATTGCCTTTTGGTATTTAGAGAAGCAAAATAGATATCATCACTACTAAGTATTTATATTTCAAAAGTTTTTTCCAGGGAATCAACACATAAAACAAAATGTCTATTTATACTGTCATAGAGGTAATTTCTAGATCAAGTAGAGCATGAAATTAGAATAATTTGTATTAAAATTATATATGAAAAATTAAACAAGAGCTGGAAACGGAAATTTACAAACTACAAATTCCAATTCAGATTTCACACCACCCAAACCTGCCATCTTATATTGCTGACCCACCTGATCACACACTCTAAAAGATAAATAATCACCAATATATGATTTTGGCAAACCAGCACTCATCAGTTGGTTCAGATTACCATCTCCACACATATGTACAATAAGTACTCAGCTTTAATTATTCTGGACCAAATGATGGGGCTGGTTTAACACCAAATATATATATTGGTGATTACTTTCAACAGTGTGGATCGTGGCACTGAGGTTGGCAAACGAGTCAATCCCAAACTATAAAATGCAAGGTTAACTGACAAGTATAACTACAAATTATAGAAAAAATTAGTAACATTAATGATAAAATTATTTAAGAAAATATTGCTGTCACCACAAAACATTGGTATCATACACTTTTCCATATGTTTTGGGTCATATGTTTAAATATATCCTCTACAAGATGTAAAAGAGATAAAATCAACCTACCTTATTTGAGAGTGTATGAAAATACACTACAGAAAATATTCAAATTATCTCAATATTTAAAGAAGAAAATAATTAAAAAATTTTTAATGCATTATACCAGGTGTAGAGTTTATTTTTAAACTTTATTAATTGCAAATTATATATAAGCATTGACTTATGACAGGAGAAAAAATAATAATTTACTTGATATATGATACATATATTAAAAAATATAATCGTTACAACTAATATTTGAGAGGCATAAAATGATTCAGTTTTATGAGATGGATATATAATTTATATCATTTTAAAATAATGTACAAAATAATGCCAAAGCACGAAACCATTATCAGGGGTTTGGAAAGGGGTTCCTGACCGAATTATTTTAGTGCTGACCTGCAGCTTATCGTAAAGCTTGTAGAGAATGGCAACCTCACTGTTTATAACTTCAGCTTAAGAAAGTGTCATGACTAGAATTGATCAGACTCTTATTTTGACTAAGAAAAAAGTCTGCAAAAGCCATAGAAGTAAATATTTTAGAGCATAAAATATACATTAACCCTCTTTATATTATTTTTAAGAACATATTTTTTATTATCAAAAATTACAGAGCATTGCGCAACCACCTCTAAGATTATAAAAATACAGGCATTGTAAGACTTAAAATTTTTCTCAAGCAAATTTCAGCTTAATTATTTGCTTGTTAAAATAAACATAAGAAGGACGGTTTGAAAATGTGTCATACTCTTGGATGATTATTATACAAGATGCATGGGGACCCGTTAATTTAAACTGTTAATGAGGAAATATTTTGCAGGAATTGTGATAAAATAGCAACAAAATTTGAACCATGATTGAGGAACACATGCTTTGAAATGTTTGTAAGTTTTGGAATTGGAAGGTTGACCTAGTGTCTGCTAGGATATAATTTTTTCAAATCTTTAAATGAAACACCAACTAAAGATTGAGCTATAATTATCCAACAGACTGCAACCAATAGTCCAATCATAAAAGGAAGACTCATAGGAACTGGAAGAACAAGAGTGGTTTTAAAGATTGGACAACTAGTGCAATGCATTTAGTTCTGATATAGGACACAAATGATTGAGGACATATTAGATTAAGACCACCTTTAAAATAGGAAAACAAGCTTGTAATGAAGAGATGATGTCCAGAGATTTACTAATTAAAAATATATAACATTTTAAAAGTATTAAAAAAACAAACCTATCTTTCCAAAAATCCAAATAACTAAACAATAAAAACCACATATTAAACCAGGTCAACCCCTAAGACACATTAAAACCAGGGGCGCACCTTTTTCAATGAAATTAAGTTGGATATTATTAATAATACACATAATGTACAAAAAAATATTTATTTCAAAAATAAAATTTTAACATATAATTAACGTTTATATTTTTATGCTGTAAAAGTATAGTATGCTCTACAATTTGATTACAATATAATACAATAATTTATAATAAATTTTAAAAATTAAATTTATTTGTATCAGATAAATAATTTTTTATTATGTTCGGCTAGCGGCGGGCACACATAAAATGGTCTGCGGGCACCATGGGTGTAGGGTTGGGGACCCCTGTTATACACCTTCCAATGTTTCAACTGTTAAAATATGAAAATAAAGTTTTTGAAAAGAAATAATAAGTTTATGTATTTATTTATAATATTGGAGAACATATATATTTTAAAAGAAAACAGGTGGTGGTTTAATTTGTCATTGTATAATGATAATATTATGGTGTAATATATATTCCATAATTCCTGGAGCCTTCACTTTCTTCATAAATTTAATTGCATGTCTCACTTCCTCATTCAAAATGTTGGGCAATTAGGAAGATATAATAGGTATAGGAGGCACTTGTTCTTTATTACTATATAATTCTTGATAAAAGTCTTCTACACATTTCATGATGTCATCTCTCTTTTTAGTAATAATGCCATCTTTTTTTCTTATTGCAGATATAAATTTTCTACCAATACCAAAATGTTGTTTTACACTCTTTAGACTTTTATTCTCTTCTACAACTTTTTTTTCTAGTTCACAATTATACTTTCTTATTGTAACGGGCACATACATACATTACATTGTTTTTTTTATTAGTAAACATGAAAAGAATAAAAGTTCGCAAATAAACTTCCTTTTTAAAAATTAAAAATTGAAAATTAAAATTCTATACTAAACTCACGCACAGATGAAAAAAATTATTAAAATAAAACTTTATTAAAAATAGAAAAGGTATTTTAAAAACAAAAACTTAAAAAGATTTGGTGATAAAAATATATCTTTAATTTTGGAAAACACATTAAGTAATCAGAAAATGGAAATGATTGTTTTAATTAGTTAAATGTAAACTAGCCTTGGACATTTAAATGTATAAGCAACGGTCAGATAAAAGAGAAAAACAATGGAATCGGACCTCAGCGAAAGGACCATCACATCAGACATAATGTCCATTGAATCCTTAAAATTAATATAAAAGGAACAGTTTGGAAATTATTAGATAGTTATTACAAGAGGACAGATATGTGTTAGTGCGGAGTTGGAGGTGAAGGGATTGAAAGTTTCAATTCCTTCAGTTGATAAAAAAAAAATGAAACATCGTTTTCTACATTGAGGACCAGCTAAAATAAAAAAACCTCCGAATGAATAAATAAAATGGCTTACAGAATACCAACCTCTTTAGGACGGTGTGGGAATTCATGTTCAAATGGCAAGCAACGGATAAAGCTGGACGTTTTTAAAAATCGTAAGAACTTTATATTAATTTGAAATCAATAAGAACTCTAAATTCTAAATCCTTTTAGTAAATAATACAAATAGAATCCTATCTGACCAACGTAAATTAATATTAATAATGTTATTTGATGTATTTTTTTTTTTAAAATCATTTCCATTTATTTTTTTTTGTTCTTTCAAGTTTTTATTTATGATTTTTGTTTTTCGCTAATTTAATATTATATAAATGTTAAACTTAAGTTGGGCGTGAATGGCTGTATAGATTTGTAAAGTTATATTAGGGGAGGATAATCTTAGGTTAATTGTTTCATAGTTGAATTGGGTCAATGGATTGGATATATTAGTATAATTAGTAGATGTAGTACGAGATTCGCTATGAGTAGAATTGCTAGTTTACGCCGCACACAACCGTTTTGCCTATGGAAGGGATTATAAGACGTAGAATGCTATTCCTTCCTATGAAGTTTTTTTTTTATTGCTCTTATCATCAGATAGATGTAGTATTCCTATTTGGCAAGAGTCAATTTTTTCTCTTAACCTATTTGTGCTGTCGTATTTCGTATTACATTGAATACATCAATGTATAAGATGGATTGACACTGGTTTGACTGAGAACTTTTGGCCTAAGGTTAAATGAGGGACAGAATATTTTCTTTTCAAATGCGAATCTATGTAGTCTATTCATACTCGACACTCTAAATAAAAATGCATTAAATTTAAGTTGGGTATAGACGCTTTCGGTTAATTATGTTTTTGGTTTTCATATTTGATCAAAATGTATAGACATTTGGTAAATACTGATACCTTACGGTGAGTATCTAAGATGTATTTATGTCGGATGTCTTTTAAGTTATTGGTGTCTTGTGGAATCTTGTGATGAATGCCATTGGGTTTCTTATAAATTCCCCTCTGCATTTCCATCAATGACTTTATATTTTGATCGTTTATGTTTATTTTGAAATGTTTTTGACCGTGTCCATGTAACCGATCTATACTCAACATTAAAAACACATTTTATAAATCCATCTGTGCGAACTTATAATAGTATAAAAATTAAAATGTAAATTAAAATCTAAAATAAAAGTTAAAAATAATGTTAAATGTTAAAGTAAACATGCTAAAATAATAATGTTAAATTTTATATATATGTGTGTAAATAAATGTTTGTATGTTAATTACTGGCAGTGGCTTATTTTATTCTTTTTTGAAAAATTATTCTTAGATAAGAATTTATGAAATATAAATCTCTGCTGTTCCATTGAGCTAGTGGCAATGGGCTAATGACCGGAATCAAAATATATAAAATAAAATAAAAAATTTTTTTTTGACTTACGTATCTGCCTACTTTATAAATTTTTCTAGGTTCAAATGCCTAGATGGCTCCCTGTAGTGCAGATTATGTTAAGCTCACTTTCTCCAGATTGTTATATTATATCATTTTCAAGTCTTTTCCACACCATTTTACAAAATTTGAGATATTCAATCTTTTTTAATGTATCACTGTTGTATATCCTCATATTCCTTCTTTTCTTTATAAATTCTATAGTCTCAGTATAAATTTTATTGGCCAATTGCTGTTTTTTCTACCAGCTATCTTTGTTTCAGTTTTGAAAAGTGTATCAGTTATTTTCCTATTAATGTCATTCAAATCTGAATCATGTTCAAAATCAACTAATACTTGAAACCGATTTGCAAGTTTTAATTTAAATTCATTAGAATGTTTCTGAAGATTAGGAATATCAACTGTAAATATTGTTTTTCTTAATAATTTATGTCTCTCTAGTTTTGTATTAACATGTATTTTATATCTTACTAATCGATGATCACTTCCTTTATTAAATTTATTAAGAACATTACAATCTTGAAATATATATTTTCTGTTAGTTAAAATATAATACAATTCTGCCATACCTTCATTTGGATGCTTTCATGTCCATTTCCTTTTAACATTTTTCTCAAAAAAAGAATTCATAATATAAAGTTTTTCTTTTTCTGAAAACTCCACAAGTCTATGTCCTCTCTCATTTCTATTACCATAACTGAAATTACCTACAGCATTTTTATATTTCATTTGTTTACCAATTCTAACATTAAAGTCTCCCATAACAATTTTAAAATGTTGTTTACTCTGATCAAAAGCCTTTTGTACATCCATATAAAAATCTTCTACTACTTCATCACTATGAAAATTTGTTGGGGCATAAACCTGAATTATCTGCATTTGGTATCTGCTATTAAGTTGTAAAAGTAATCTTACCACTCTATCCGATACACCATCAATCTCCACAATGTTATTCTTCCATTTTTTATTTATAATCAATCCTACTCCACTTGTATTTCCAATATTTGTCCCTTTATAGTAGAGTATATATCCACTTTTTAAATCAATTGTTTCTTCACCTTTTCTTCTAACTTCAGTCCAATAATGTCCCATTTAATATAAAACAGTTCTTTTTCTAACTCTTGCAATCTTCCTTCACTTGAAAGTGATCTGCAGTTGTAAATACCTAAATAAAAAGTCATCATCAAATAGCAACCTGAGTCTGCAATTAGGGGATTCTTAGCACCCTCCACCTTCGGCCATCAACCGTTGCCTTGGTTGATGACTTTACAGCCTCCTGAGAATAAGGGTTACAATTTATTTTTGTCTGTCATGATTGTATATATTGGAAAAAATATTTTTAAACTTGGAGGTAAAAAGCCAATAAACTCACCATGCTGGCTAATGCATGTTGGTGAGCAGCCCATCCACGTTCATAAACTATATGAATAATCACGTAGTAATAACAGCTGCAACAACAAGAACATATGGAGTGGACATTAGAAATTTTCCCTGCTTGGTTTCTTTAAGGCCTCCAAGAGGAATCAAAGGGTCTCCTTTCAGTTAATAGCAAACTCCTTTCTGATGGAATTATAATTGATATATTAAAAGAAGCAGGTGAAAAAATATAATTTTTTTTAGCAAAGTTATATACCAAATGTCTAAATGATAAAGATGTACTAGATGATTGGAAGAATGCAGTATTAATATTAATATTTAAAAAAGGTGATAAAGAAGATATTAGAAATTACAGACCTATCAGTCTTTTATCAGTTTTATACAAAATTTTTACTGGATTTCCATCAACCAAGAGAACAAGCTGGATTTAAAAGTGGTTTTAGTACAGTAGATCATATCCAGGTATTGAGAGAAGTTATAGAAAGGACAAATGAATATGAGTTGCCATTATGCTTAGGATTTGTAGATTATGAAGAGGCATTTGATTCTATAAACATTTCTTCAGTGATCAAAGCATTGGATCATCAAGGTATAGATCCAGGATATTGTCATATTTTAAAGAATATTTATAAAAATGCAACAGCAACAATTAGATTACATAATGATAGTAGGAAAATCAACATTGAAAAGGGTGTAAGACAGGATGACTCCATATCTCCAAAACTTTTTACAGCAGTGCTGCAAGAAGTATTTTGTGGATTAAAATGGGAAGCTAAAGGAGTGAAAGTAAATGGAGATTATTTAAGTCATTTAGATTTTGCAGATGATATAGTTGTTTTTGCAAATAATGTTTTAGAGCTATGGGAAATGTCGCAGGAGTTATCAGATGAAAGTAGGACTAAAGATAAATGTTAAAAAGACTAAAGTAATGTTTAATAGATTTTCTCAAAATATGAAAATAAAGATTGATTGTGATAAGTTAGAAGAAGTTAACAGTTACAAATACCCTGGTTAGATTATTAATACAGATGGAAACATAATGGATGAAATTAATCATAGAATTAAACTTGGTTGGAGTGCTTTTGGCAGAAATAACTTGATACTAAAAGGAAATATGCCTATGTGTTTGAAAAAAAAAAAGGTTTTTAATAAATGTGTTTTGCCAGCTCTTACTTATGGATCTGAGACTTGGATACTTAATAGAAGAGCAATACAGAGACTTCAGACCACTCAAAGAAGTATGGAGAGATGCATGTTGGGTGTAACAAGAAGAGATCGAAAACGCAATGTATGGGTAAGAAACAAACAGGTGTTACTGACCTCATTGAAAAAATTAAAAAACTGAAGTGGATTGGGCTGGACATATTGCTAGAAGAGATGATAATAGATGGACAATTGAAATTTTGAACTGGATTCCAAGAGATTGTAAAAGACCCAGAAAGAGACCACATACGAGACGGATGAATGAAATAAAAAAAGTGTGCAGGGGTGATGTGGAGTAGAGAAACTAAAAATAGGAAAAGATGGATTGAACTTGGAGAGATCTTCATCCTGCAGTGGATTGATAATGGTTGATGATGATGAATATATATTGTGGATATTTTAAAATGTATGAACAATATTTTGAAACTTGATTATAAGCACTTATTAATAGATGAGTATAACTCCTCACTTACAGATGGGTGTTTCAACGTATAATACATATAGTATTTATCATCATCATCATTTTCTATCGCTATAGATTCACTTGCAGAATGAGAATCTCTCCAAGTTCAATCCACTTTCTTTTCCTCTATATTGCTGGTTTAGCATGAAATACGTATATTGGTGATTATTTATCTTTTCGACATATGTGTGTTCAGGTGTATCAGTGTTATGAGATAGTGTGGAGAGTGGTGGGTCATGTGAAAGTCTGTGCTCATACCCTGTCTATTACATATATCGACACAGGTATATATAAGCCTGTGTATTTCATCTATTCTATATTATCCTAATTATTAGTACATAGAATTGTATTGAATAACTTCTTTTTTTAATGATTATATAATTGTTTATAATTTTTTAGGGAGTAATTATAGAATTAATTTTCTTTTTTATTGTGTTTAATTAATAGTTGTTTACTCACGTTTTTATCCTATTTGACAAACAAATATATTTGCGATGAAAACAAATTGAATAAAGGAGATTACTATCTTCTACTTCAAGATATGTTAAAGCTTAATTGCATAATCTTAATTATTTACAAAATTTTTATTAAAATTAAAAAATAAATTAAAAACTTCTTTTTAACAATAGGCAGTTAAATAATTAAAAGTGGATTATTCAAACTAATCATATTCAGATAAAAAGGTAAATAGAGAATCTAGCATCAAATTACCGTGTTTGTAAATAGAACCCGCTTGTGTTTGTACATATATAGATAATATCAAATATGGGTACTAATGAAAAAATAATTAGATATTATTTATTTTATATATATATTCTTCTTTGCAACTAGTAATGTATGTATTAAGAGTAATTAGAATGTGAGTTGGAATTGTGGGAAGATCCGATAATACAAATTTGCTTGGTGTTGGTAATACAAATTTGTTTGGTGTTGGGTTGCATTGAATTGAATCTATATTGACAAAAAAACTATTGGTAGTGACGTTTTTTTAAATTTAATTTTGGTTAGCGATTTAATTGTGAATTGATAAACTTGATTTACTATCATTACTTTTTAACACTCGATATTTTACATCAATCGTTTTGTAAATACTCTAGATTTATTTATTTATTTAAATTTAGTTTGAAGATTATAACGTTGTATACTATTTACATGACATTAGTTAAGACATCTATTCAAGAAAAATAAGCAATTATTTCTTATGGACACATTCCATCAAATTCTATATATTAAAAATTGAAATTTTATATTACAATTACTCAAAATACAATATATTGCACACACATTTCTAATTGTATATACCGATACATTTATATATATGTTATGGCTGTTTAAATATAGAGGCTTTTTTAAAAAAGATAAATTAATATCCCCTTCCGATAGTCTGCAGACCTTCGGGGCTTTATAATCTCTTTACTGATTATGATCTATTTGAACTACTGTTTCTCACACGCATTTTGATATGATAAATATCTTTTTCAAACAAAAAACCTTGACTAAAAATAAATAATGAAACAGTTATCTTTTATTCTCCAGAAAGATTAAATTTTAAGAAAAAGTTACATGTATTAGAATATTTTATACTTGTTAAGTAAAATCCTTCCTGTATTTTTATATAAAGTTAAAATGGAGGACAGCAAACAAAATATTAAAAATAAATTACTTTTAAAGAAAGCTGGAAAGATTCATGACGCTTTTGCTTTTACTTTTAGTGGCAGCAAAATTGTTTCAAAAGAAGGAATTAAAAGGAAAAAAATAGGTTATAAAAAGAAATCCTTTGTTTCGTAGTTAATACAGTATTGTAACAAATAATTGCATAAAATATATGTCATATATTTGCCTGAAGGTTAGAGATAATGATATATTAGATGTGATAGTATATTGGACTATTTCCATCATCTGTCATTAAATGTTGAATGTTTAGAAAATTTTAAACTTTATTTAAACTTTTCAAATACAACCGATTTGTTAGTAATAAATAACACACAAATAGACAACACTAGAAATTATATAACGTTTCGAGTAGTATTATTCTCCACTCTTCTTTAGGCATTGCTGGCATGACCAAGGACTCCTATGTTAATATTGTCACTGGTTAAGTCAGAAACACCTGAAGAAGAGTAGAGAATAATACTACTCGAACGTTATGTAATTACTAACCTGTATTGCCTATTTGTGTGTTATTACTAATAAGATGTAAGTTTAAATAAAGTTTAAAATTTATAGACATTCAACATTAATGACAGAAATAGTCCAACATGCTATCACATTTATCATAGATAGATATGTGTTTGACTACTTTTGATTTCAATAAATATTTTCTATTAGCCATGTTGTTTTTACAAAAAGAAACTTGTATATAATCTATTGATGCATGACTTTAAAAATTGGTTAGTTGTCAAGCGTTGTTAGCCGAGAGGTCATCGCAGCTGCCTTGCAAACAAGTAGTTGGTTGCAGACGGTTGTGGGTTCGCGTCCCGGCCGATGCTATGACATAGGGAAAAAAAAATTGGTTAGTTTGCCTGCTATAGAAAAGAACTGGGTATTTTTACATCTAAATTATACATTTATGATAAAAAAGAAAATAATTTAGACTTTACATACGTTAGTATCAGGATGTGAACCTTAAAAGAAAAAGTAATTAGATAAAAAATGCTATTTATCTGATTGTTTAAATGGATTACTTAAATAAATTTAAATGATAGTTTATATTGTGGATATGTCAAATTAATAACGTAAAATGTTAGCTGTAACTTACACACATATAATACAAGAATGAAAGAAAAAAACAATTTGAATAGCAGTGTTAAAAGAAAGTTTTAATAGATGTCTTTAAAAGTCTAAGAAGGGCTTGGGTTTTATCTGCCTTTGATTTTTAGAAAATTAATATAAAATTTATATTTCTAGAAAAATATGTTTATATTCTATATATATATATTATAAACATTACAAGCATAAAGCTAAACTAGTCAATATATAATTAAAATTACCCCAAATTCAAAATTCAACTAGACCAGCATAAAAATAATATTAAAACACAACCAAAGGTTTCACTGCTACAAGCAGACTTCTCAAGTGTAAAGAACTACAAAATCATACAATATATATAATATTAACCATTACCCACAAATCCATTCACTGCCCATCCACCCTTAATATTAAAAGAACTCTTAAATAAGTTAATTGCTTTAGAATAATAAATTTTCAATAATAAAGTCTCTTTAATTCTTCTTTTGATTTCATTTCTCTCAAAGAAGACAACCTTAGCTTCATCAAAATTAATAGTGTGGCCTGTATCTTTTTCATGGACATACAAAGCAGAACTAAGATATCTATTTTTCACTCTACTTTTATGAACCTTTATTCTTTCATTTAAACTTAAAATACTATGACCTATGTATACCTTCTTACAAAATAAAAGTAGAGTTAAAAATAGATATCTTAGTTCTGCTTTGTATGTCCATGAAAAAGATACAGGCCACACTATTAATTTTGATGAAGCTAAGGTTGTCTTCTTTGAGAGAAATGAAATCAAAAGAAGAATTAAAGAATCTTTAATATTGAAAATTTATTATTCTGAAGCAATTAACTTATTTAAGAGTTCTTTTAATATTAAGGGTGGATGGGAAGTGAATGGATTTGTGGGTAATGGTTAATATTATATATATATTGTATGATTTTGTAGTTCTTTACATTTGAGAAGTCTGCTTGTAGCAGTGAAACCTTTGGTTGTGTTTTAATATTATTTTTATGCTGGTCTAGTTGAATTTTGAATTTGGGGTAATTTTAATTATATATTTTATAAGTACATCATTTAATTCTCTCAGTCAATATTGGAATAAAAACAGAAACAATAATAGGTAAGAAATAATAGTTAATTGTTATTGGGTAATCGTTTTGCACTGTTGATTAATTCCAAGACCTACAGCCACTCACAAATGAATATAGCCATTTTAACTTCAAGGTAAAAAGACAATATATATATATATATATATATATATATACCATTAAATATATATATATATATATATATATAAGTTCCATATATATATATATATTATATATATATTACCATTAAAATTGTTCAGAACTTACTTACATACAGTATAATTATAAGTGGTATTTATAGTTTTTTTTTTTACATATATATGAAAATCTTCAATGTGTGGAGTTATCCATTTAAATCAACTTAATTAGAAAGCACTTAACCTAGAACAAACTGCCCCCAGGCCAAGAGTTAAAATAAACTGACAAACGGATGCATCCAAAAGGAGGATCTGTAATAGAGTATCCTCTTTTAAATGTCATTCCAAACTTTTCAATTTTTTTAATATATGAATTTTTTTCTATACTACAGACTTTTTCATAGTGGGTTTGACTCAGAATTTCACATGACCTCAACTATCCACACTATCTCATACTGTTGATACATTTGATCACATGCATGTCAAAAAGGTAAATAATCACCAATATACATATTTCGTGCTAAAACAGCACTCATCAGTTGGTCCAGATTATCATCTCCACACATATATACAATCAATGCTTAGCTTTATATAATCAACCCATTGACTGGTAAGTTATATATTGTAATACAGTATCTTTAATGAATGTTTAGATGGAAATCTTGAATGTGTATAGTTATCCATTTAAATCTAACTTAATTAGAAAGCACTTAACATAGAACAACTGCCCCAGGCCAAGAATCAAAGTAAACAGACAGATTGATGCATAACTTCACACATTCAAGATTTCCATCTAAACATTCATTATAAAAACATTGTATTACAATGTGTATATATATTATTCTAGAGATGAGTTTTGCAATAATTCTAAAAACCAATCTGTGAAATACAACCACATAGAGAAAACCATGGTTTATTATTTTGTTTATTTGATATTTTGCAATCCAGTCTTTTAATTTTTTCAGCAGATATTTCTTTCTGAAATATTTCAACACCATGTTTAATTGTAACTCTCCAAAGTATTGTATTTGTCCTCCATATATTCACAATAAAAACAATCAACATTGCACTTTTTTAGAATGTCTTTGAAATAATCCATATAATATAAATGGGGTCCATCTCTGACAAGAAAACTACACTCAAGTTCACTATAAAGCAATTAATTAACTTCAACATATGTTTTAAGAATTGTAATAGATAAAAATGCTATAAAATGTTATTTACTTTTGATAGAGTTTTAATAAGAGTACCAAACTCTCTATAAAGTAGTGCTACCAAGTGTAAGTCTTTATAATCAATGAATGAAGGAAGATTTGCACATAAAATCTCTATCTAGATCCTATTCATTCAACATCACCAGACTAGTTTCTAACTTGTGGCTTTCATTAGTGAGGAGACTTGAATTTGAGAGCATTGCACCTAGATAGTCTTCATACAATAATGCCTTTGTAATGAATGAATGCAGAAAGGTTTGTGCATAAAGTCCCTATCTAAAGCCTACTCATCTGAATCCCCAGACTAGTTTCTAGCTTGTGGTTTTCATCAATGAGGTGCAGTGCTCTCAAATCCAAGGCTTCTCAGTAATGAAAGCCACAGCTAGAAACTAGTGTGGGAATGTTGGGTGAATAGGCCCTAGATAGGGATTTTATGCACAAACCTTCCTGCATCTATTTATTATGAAGGCTTACATTTACTTGATGGCATTACTGCATGGAGAATTTGGTACCCTTATTAACAGCATGTGTAAGCATATGAAATGATAATCATATGGATAAAAATTTATTTGTTTTTATTAATTTCATTTGGCAAATTAAAAACAATGTTAAGACATATTTGGTATTTATCACCATTTTCAAAGTCAATAGTTACAGATTTGATAAAACTGCTTATGCATTAATGTTGTATTTAATATTTCCGATATTTTTTTCAAATATAAAGTAGTATTTATTTCGATTGCTTTAATTAATTATTTCATTTAGTATAGTTTTTCATATTTGGTTTGTTTCAAAGTAATAAATTTGAAGTTTTTTTTTTTTAAAAAAAAAGCAAGAAAATGGTATTTCTGAATGTTATTTTAATAAAAAAAATTAAAGTTTTTTATGAGAAAATATGTAAGTTGTTTTTTTTTTTAAAATATTTTCTTTAGATAACTCACATAAGTCACATATATTGTATATCCTGGGATTAATTCAGAGGTATGGTAGTAAACTTGAAAATAAAAGTTTTGGTATCATTTCACATCACAGTAATATAAATAGAAAACAAATTTCAGTTTAGTCAGTTGAATGAAAGTGATATGCATTCAAGCATCATGTGAACTCATGAGCAACTAACTACATATATACTTATACTATGTTTCCGTTATTATTATTTAATGTCTGTTTAGATTAACATTAACAGGCATATTAATTTGAAACTTGTGAATGAATTTGTGGACAAATGATGATTATTTTCTAAAATTAGCTATGGGCTTTAAACATTAACATAATATCCCATTCATACATCTTGTCCTGTACAAACACTTCCATTGTAAAAATTTTTTTCTATGACAACAATTTGAGTGAATTGAAACTATTGAAATTTTGTTACTCACTAATAGATTATTTTTACCTAGATGATATTTTAGTCTTGAACAGTTTTTTTTATTTTCAAAATAATGGTTTAAATAATTGAATTTTTTAGATATGATGGTAGGATATAGAAACAATATAAGCTATTGAGCTTAGATTGAAAATATTATTGTGTTTTCAATTTCATTCTCATAGTTTGTAGTTAAGTAGAGATAAAAGGTGGCTGCTGGAGGGTTGCATTACATCCTAAGATCTAGGTGCAGTGCTCTCAGATTCAAAGCTTTTCACTGACGAAGGCCAAAAGCCAGAAACTAGTCTCGGGATATTGGATGAGTAGGAACTAGATGGCGATTATATGCACAGGCCTCTAGCTTCCATTGATTACTCTAGTTGGCACTGGGTGGCACTACTGTATGGAGAGTTTTGTCTTTGTTAATCTGAGATAGAGTTTCAAACCATGTTATTTAGGGATGTGTAAAAAAATTGGGGAGGGAACATAGTTTCTACTAATTGTAATTATTGATTTCACATTTCAATGTCCTCCAATCTCTAAATACTAACATAATTGTTCAACATCAGACAATTAACTTCAAATTTGGAAAGTTAAAATTTATTCTCTCTATGATATATACTTTTATTAAATTTAAAGCTAAAATATATCTTATATCTTTACAAATTAATCAAATGCATAATCTGAATGTGCATATACTTATGTATCTTCTGCAAATAAATACATATTTAAAGAAATAGTGGTAATTAATTACTTTCACAAAAATTAGTAAAACAGACTTGTTTAATCATAATATGTATCAATGTGGCAATTTGCATATTTCTGATGTCTTTCACTGTAATTTTTATGACAGGATGAATGTGAGTTAACATTGTTAATTTAAAAAAAATCTTGTAAAATTAATTGGCATTAAGATGAATGGCAGATTCTTCTATTATGTAACTTGTTCAGGAATAAAATGATGAGTAACACCAATAAAAAATCATGTAAATATCAAGAATGCAAAAAACAAAAGGGCTCCAAGGTGATTCCCTTAAGAAATGACTGAAATTAAAAAAATAATAAGAATGGAAACAAAAGTTAATTTAAATAATGACTTAAAGTGACATTTTGACCAAGCTTTAAGAAATCAATGGAATTTTTATCTGAAAAATATGATGAAATTACTAAAAAAAACTTCTAATTCATGAAAAAGAAAATATGGAAATTAAAAATGATATGAGAGTAATGGTTGATGAAAATGATAAAAGTTAAAGATAGACTCTTGAGGACAAGAAAAGTAATAAGGAACAATTAAAATTAGTCTCCTCTATTGAAATACATAACTTAACCACTCACGAAAAGATATGTTCGATATATTTAACTTGCTTAAAAATAAATGGATATGAAGGATTTTGATAAAGGTCATATAACCAATATATATAAAGAGAGAGAGAGAGTAAAAAGATAAATGTACTGAAAGTGATCCTATTTTAAAAGTCGAATTTAAAGATATTAATTATGCTAATGAATGGATAAATTTTAAAAAATAAAGACATTTTTAATGACATGATTACACAAAATAAACTTTAACACACACACACACACATATATATATATATTATGGAAAACTAAAAAGGTAGCAAATCAAAACATATATAAATATATATGGATTAAAAATGGACATTTTCTGCAAGAAAAATAATGGAGAGAAAAAAAATACATATAAAGAATAAAAATGGCATTATTGATATTTTGAAAGCTCTACTGTACATGTCTTTGAGTATATTCTAAAATAAAATGGATAAGCTTGTAATATTGGAAGATATTGAAGATAAGTATGGAAATTTTTTTAACACATTTGAAGTTCGGAAGTAGAAATTAAAAGATATATTATTGAAAACAATATTTATAATATACTTTATGTTAACCTAAGAAGAATATGAAAAAATTATGATGAATTAGTCACAACTATATATTTTTAAGTTAATTTAATTGATTTTCCAATATTAATGGAAACAAATATAAAAATAAAGAAATTAACTTTTATAATATTATAAATTATAAAAAAAATTGCATATTGTATATTGATTTTTATTAGAGAAAATATTTTTGTTGAAAAACTGGAAATCAATTTTTACAGCTTTGAAGCAATTCATATAACTTTAGAATTAAGTAGCGATAAAGTTATGTCACAAGCAATATATAGACTACCAGATAATGATTATAAAATGGTTATACATAAATCAAAATCATAGTTTAAATGTTTTAGATAAACTAATAATGAAATAATATTAAAAGGTGATTATGAATATTGATTTATATAAACATTTTAAATCTGTTGAAGATTATACAGATGCGTTAGCTACTTATGGGGTATTTTTTCACGTTGAAACATTGTAGCAGTCAATCTTAATCCAAGATTGAGTTTCACTATTCGACCACTTAACCAGCACTAGTCCAATATCAAACCCCACATTTCGTCCTACTCCTTTTAGTCATATGTATATAAGATATATGTATTTCTGAGAAGCGTATATAAGATTTATAAATATAAATCTTAAATAAAAAAATTCTTTAATTATTTTAGTATTAATGTCAATATATGCTACTCAGATATAGACATATATTACAGAAGCATATGTGTATAATTACGAATATTAAATGTAAATAATTTTATATATTTTAAAATTATATATATTTTTACTTTGAACAATTATTTTTCTTTATAAGTACATAAAAATTCAAGATGGAAGAGGCAATCATTAACTGTCCAAGAGTAATTAAAAGGGTGGAAACATTATATTGTTTCAGGGTTTTAAAATAAATTTTAATTCAAGTTTTGATGAAAGTAAAATTAAAACAAAGCTAATGGATTTTACTTTAGCTGCAAACATTATTGTCAAATCTATTTCCAATCTGAATATTGATTTGAATTTATTTTGGACAGTTATCTAACAATTGCATTTCCAATAACAATAGAGAAAATATTTCTTTAGATTAAAGATTACATTTGGGCTAGCAATCTAACTAAAAACATTCTTTAAATACTTTAAAAGTTGTATAAATAAGGCTGAAAATCTATTGTGTTGGAGTTTGGTCTACTGTCACTAACATACTGCATGTTCTTTGATTTTTTGAAATGATATTTGAGTAGAGGGACCCAAGCCACCTTTCCCTCAATCTTCAGCCTGTCTCTTCACTATGTAGTGGTATAGCTCCTTCCAATTAAAAGTGCCTGTGCCATTAGAGAACTGCTGAGACCAAGAAGAAATGCCTTCAGCTTAACTAGAATCTGCCTGCCCTGAAAGCCAAAGAATGCTATCTCAACATAAGATTCATTTGCACCATCATTCCGAAGGATCATGAGGTAGCAAGCCCAAAAATCATTGTAATCGCCTTACCTAAATTCTAACTAATGAATCTTAAAATTAATGTTTTTCTTATGTTGAATCTCTTTTATTTTGCTAACCGGCAAGTATGTTAACTTTCCATTTTATGTATATCGATTATCTACAACCTAAACTAATCCTAATGTATATTCTTTCATCCAACTCATCTTTTTTTTATTCCTATAATTTAGTGTGGTTATAATTTATTATTGATGATATTTTTATATTTTTCGCTTAATTTCTATCTGTAAATGTCAATCAAACCCAGTCTTATGAGCTTCATCTATATCCCATTGTGGAAGAGAGAGAGAGAGAGAGGGGGGAAGAAAGTAATCAATTATTTCATGTTATTTATTTCTAAATAGCTCATAAGATTGAGTTTCTGTTTTTAATGAATATATGCATGAAAATAGTTTATCGTAAATTTATACAAGTTGTATAAATATTTTTTAATCTGGGGTGAATCTTGGTGTCCATTGATTTTATTGATTTCTTTATTTTAATCATCATGGCCAAAAGGCTAATAACCTATTTTATTTTGTTAGTCGCACTCTTAAGTGGCAAATTTGCTTCTTTTATATACGTTAAATAAAATGAGATTGATTCAAGATGGGGAAGAAATGCATACTTTACTAATTATAACTTTAGTTGCCTGTTAATCACTTTATCATATATGGGTCATTATTTAAACATATCATTACGTATTTATTAAACTATTTAAGGCTTTATTTTAGTATTTAAATTAAATGTCAGAATTTTTTCCTGAGTTACATAGTGCTCTGATTGTGTTTGTCCATACTTTCATTCTAGAGGATCATGATCTTCCTTGTTTATCATTCCTCTTCCAAAGTATATGATATTATATTGCTCGAATCTGTCCACACCTCACTTCGGAGGATTACAAAGTCTTCTGTCTTTTTAGTGCTCTTATTCAAAACAGGGTTATAAATCTATGCCCTGGAACAAGCAGGCTAGTGTAGTTGAAGCTCTGCATGGATTATCGTACATCGGACCATAGCAATTTTCTACCTACCTTTTCATTTTAGGTATCGCTCTGCTTGAAGCAAGCATACCATAGTCAAATAGAAGAAAGATGAACCTTTCTCAGCTAAAGTTGCTATATTTCTCTTCAATGACATATATGCTAGCACCACAATTCTTTATATTTCATTTCACCGCCTGTTTAATAACATAAATCGTAATGATGTGTGATAATGAATCATTTATCTCTTTAAATATTTTTCTTTGGAGTTTTAGATCCAACTGCTCTGAAGCTAATCTTCCCTTCCTTTAAATAAGCCATTACTATATTTATAAAGTTTCGCAATATTTGATCTTTAAATGTTTAAAATGAATAATAAATATCTGTTTTAATATACTTATGAATCCTAATGCATTCTATCAAAGTTCTATAAATAGCAAAACTCCATTATCGTATCTATGTATGTAATTTCTCAATGTGTAGAACATCCACCAAACACCCAGATAAACATTTTATATAAAGTTAAATAAAATCTGATTTCCATATACACATTATGTATTGTAATACTGCACTAGATTTATACCTGACAATCCGAAAATAATTGATTCAAGATGGTCAAATGTTTGTAGTTAAAATAAAGCTTAAGTTATTGCATGAAGTTGGTCATATATATAATCATCTTAATTTTTGTTATAATAAATATTCATATTTAAACTTAATCCAGTGAGTTTGAATCTTTATTAATATATTTATATATGACTTTTAAATTATATCTTGGGGTCACTCAATATCTCACCATCACCGTCATCAGTTGAGATCTCATGCAAAACAAAGCACAGGGCCTGGAAATAATGAATTTATGTGGTATCACCATAGGTGTTGTTCGTAGGGTTATAGATTTGGAGAATTGGCAAACAGGTTAGAATTCATGATTGCTCCTGACCTGTGTATCTCAGGCATGAGTAGACCTAGGGTACTTTTGCTCTGATTCTAAGTTTTGTTGGATGGACATACATTTTCGAATGATACAACATACACAAGAGAAGAAATTATGATGAATAACATAGTTTCTTCATTTAATGATTACATTAATAAAAGCCTAATAAAAAAGTAATATTTTAACTGCTGTTATTAAAGAAAAGATGGCTGATCATTACTTTACATTTATATCTGCTCCAAACAAAATACAACATAATAGAATTTCAGAAATAGTGGAAAATAAATTGATATTATACACCTGGGTCTCTTTTTATGTAGTAGATATGTTCTGCAGAAAACCCGCACAAAAATAGACTTAACTTACCTTGAAAATTTTGGGATACATTCTGTAATTTTCAAAAATCGCATAAAACCAAAGCAACAAGGTAACATTATTTTAAAATTTGCATAAAAAAAAATAAGAAAATAAAATATGACTAATAAAAAATTTCAAATATTTGAAAAAAATTGATATAAGAAAGTTTTTTACTTTTTTTAATAACTATTTAATTTTATTCAAAACAGTATGTTTTTATGGATAATTTATTTTAATTTTTTCATACATATTTTAATTATTATTGCTATTTGACAATATGCAGGTTCATTTGTGAACTGGTAAGAAATCAGATTCATCATAAGAGGAAACACAAATAGCAGAATTAGCACCAACTTCAATCTCGTGCTGTGTTAAAGGTTTTCTGGTGACAATGTAATTGGTGATTAAACTATGAGATGATGATTTTACTAATTGTTTATTGAAGCTCATGATATCCAGACATACAACTATTTCATTCTCATTGGAAGTTAAGAGCTCATTCATAATTCATGTTTATTAACAAGAAAATGATTTTTCAACTGATTAGAAAGTTGAAGACTTTCTTGAATCATTTTTGTTTGAAAGGAACAGGTTCCATTTCTGTTTCATTATCTTTTTCTAAATCTTTTACAGTATCTAAATTTATTGTCAAATTGTTTTCCAACAGGAATTTAAAGTATGTAAAATTTAATGCGTGTATATAAATGGGGAAATCCCAATTTTAAGTAAAATATGAACTTCTTTATCACATAAAAGAAAACCGCATAAAAAGATATTAAGAAGAAACATGAATCGCATAACTTCAATATCGCATTAAAAAAATCCGCATAAAAAGAGATCCAGATGTATTATAATAATAAACTAATTAGAATTTTTTTTTACAAGAAATTGATTAGAATGAAGTCAAAAAATTAATGAAAATAATATTATGTATAAGAAGTCTAGAAAATTTCAAAGATATATACAATAAGTCACAAGAAATTATTGTGCTTAAAAAAAAATAATAAAAAGTTCAATATAAATTGGATAAATAAAAAAATATTAAAATTACTATATGAAAAAGCAAGTTATGAAAAAAATGTAAAAAAATTGAACAAAATCATGATTTATTTATTAAATATCAAGCATTAAGATATAAAGTTAGTTCAATGCTAAGAGAAGAGAAATGAATATTTTATGATAAATTTTTTTTAGTGAAAATAGGGATGACATAAAAAAAAACTTAAAAAGATATATGAAATATTACTAAGGAAATCAAGTTCTATAAATGATGAAGATTTAAATAAATATTTCAATTATAAATTATAGTTTTCTTCTAGTAAATAATTTTAATATTATATTTGTAGAAAGAATTAACAAACTAAAAAAAAATTTAGCATGATAGTAATATTTTGAAAACATATAGTGGTGATAACTCTGAGGAGTGCCAAAACACAAAACCATGGTCAGGGGTTTGGGGGAGGGGGTCCTGACAGAGATATTTTAAATGCTTTCTCTGGCTAAGCATTTATCACAAAGCTTGTTGAGGAATTGGCAATCCTCATTGTTTATATAGTGGTCAATCTCATTCAATATTTATGCCAAATTTGAATAAAGATTTATATGAAATAATAAAAAAATGTAGAGTTAATATAAACCCGGGTATAAATACAATCATAATGGTAGACATAAAAAATAATATTGATATTCTATCAGATGTTATAATTTATATGATTAATAAAATAATAGTAAGTAGTCAACTTCATTTATAGTAAGATCATTTTATAAATCTGGTGCTACAAATAATTTTGATAACTGTAGAGCTATATAATAGAAAAATATATCTTAAAATAATTTGAAAAAATTTAACTAAAAATAATTTTTTTAATAAAAATCAATATGAATTCATACAAGATAAAATTAATAGTGCATTAAATTATAAAAAATATGTAATTGTAATTTTTTTAGATTTTTATAAAGCTTTGACACTATTTAGCATAAACAATTGATACACAGTTTATAAAATTGTAGAGTTAGAGCAAAATTGCTCAGTTTCTTTAAAAATTACTTAAATGATAGATTTGTTGTATTAAAATATCAAATGTATTGAATAACGAGCAAAAAAATTATGTGGAGTTCACCAAGGTTCTATACTTTGCACATTGTTGTTTCTGATTTTCATAAATGTTCTAGGAAATATTAATATTGAAGAATCAATATATTTATGTGCAGAGGCAAATGATATTTGCTTTACTATTTATAAATATTTCAAGATGCATTTGATACAGGTTTTAACCTGTCTTAAAGTATTTACATGTACTTCCTGTGCACTCAATGAAATATAATTACAACTCGACTATTATTAGGAATATAAATAATAATATTGATATTGTGATTAAAGAATGTCAAGAAAGATGGAACAAAATTGTCTTTTGGTGATTTATTTTTTTTCATATATCATAGCATCGGTCGGGAAGTGAAACCGCTAACCCGGGACAACTGCTTGTAAAGGCAGCTGTAAACATCACATGATCACCATTTCTTATGCTTGCTTATAGCTGATGAAGACCATAAGCCAGAAACTAGCAAGGGATTTTGGATGAGTAGGCTCTAGATGGGGATTTTATGCACAAGCCTTCTGGCATCCATTGATTACTATAGCTCGCTGTGTGTGGCAATACGTATAGTGAGTTTTGCCTGTTCTAAGGCAGCTGTGCTGACCTCTTGACCACCAACACTTGACAAAATTGTCTTTTGGTGATTTGAGAGAAAAATTTATATAAATGGAAAAAAATATTGATATACATCTGCATTCACATAAGTGTATATATGACAGTAATATAATGTGTACTGATAATAAATGTGTAAAAGTACAATAAGTAAAATATATTAGACATGTTGGAATGATGATAGATAAAAAAAAATGTCTTGGAAACATCATATAAACAAAGTAATTAATAAATTTAGATCAAAGATATTTTTCCTTTAAATATTTTTATCATCACGTTGGTGAATCTTTTTTGAGATATGGAATAATGCTTTATGGTTTTGCAAGCTTTTCTAATATTAGTAGATTAACATGATTGCAAAAAAAAGAATAATTGATCTAATTAGAAAAAAATAAAGTGAATACACAAATAATATTTTATTATTTAATCAACTTCTTGAATATATAATTATAGAGAGAAAAAAAAAAGATAGTACTTTCAAAATTTCTTACATAAAACAATTTGAGATGTATTTAAAAAAACAGATAGATACATAAATAGGCAAAATACGAGTCATAGATCACATGACCATATTCTCTTAAGTTTGTAATTTATAAACAGTGAGGATTGCCAATTCCTCAACAAGCTTTGTGATAAATGCTTAGCCGGAGCCAGATTTAAAATATATATGTCAGGAACCTTCTCTTTGAGGAGTGCCAAAGCATGAAACCATGGTCAGGGGTTTGGGGGAGGGCAGTTCCTGACAGAGATATTTTAAACACTGGCTCTGGGTAAGCAGTTATCACAAAGCTTGTTGAGGAATTAGATAAATATATAGTTTTAAAATTTTGTAATAAATATGGAAATAGAGTAAGAAATCATTATATTCTTAAATTATTCAATAATTTACTTATTGAATTAAAAAAGGATGAAACACTATAAGAAAATATAAAATCAAATTAAAAAGTATTCTAAAGAAGAAGAAAGGTGGAAAAATTAGTATGTAGAAAAATATATATGAGTATCTAAGGTTATATATCTCGATATTTTTATTATATATCTTTATTACTGAAATGTAATTTATTGCTGTTTTATTATTCACATATTTTGTATTGTGTTTAAAATTACATGTAAATATATAAAATGTTATAAAAAATTTCTTCTACATAAACATACAACATGGGCTTGGTAGGAGAAGAATGACATTTGTATTTGTGTAAATATATTTTGACTTGTATTTAAATTAATGAATGTAATGAATGTATTTATTCTAAGTAACAGTTTAATAAACAGTTTATAAAATGGGAAAAAAAGAAAAATCTCATACAGGAACTCCTTTCCCTAAACCCAATGCACATATGCCACTACAAAACATGCTCAGAGATACAAACATAGTCAGTTCTTCCATTAGTTTTCTGAGTATTTGCTGTCTCCTTTATCATCATTTTAAGCTTTATCATGTGTTATAGCATCAGCCAGAAGTGAACCCACTAACCTGGGACAACTGCTTGTAAAGCAGCGGTCGCTGACCTCTCGACCACCAATGCTTCTACTATTGCTTTTTGCACCTGTTATTGGACTGTTTATTTACTACTGCAATGTATAAATTTGAAGTATCAGCAACTTTGTTAAGTTAAATATTTTTTTTAACACGAAGGATACAATTTATAAAAATGGGTTGCCAAGAAGTGTAAAAGCAAAATGAAATTTGGTAAGCAGTAATCATATACATATATTACCATCTATAAAATGTTGTATCAAAAAAATTAATCACCTTCAGAGACTCTGATGATAATAGTACAGCTAAGCTCAGTGGGTTATTGGTTATATTAATGTTTATTCTAGAGACATGCATCAAAATAAAGGAAAGTATAAAATAATGCCAAAAAGGATCTTATTACAAAGTAAAGGAATAAATTAGAAAGAGGAAAAACTTCACTCATTTCTATACAACACTTTAAAAAAAGACTTCCGCTTTTGGCAGCCATCTTTGCAACTGGTCTTAAAAAAGCGTCCCTTAGCAATTCAGTTTCACGAAGACAAGGACGATTGTCCCCTTATCTTTACATTTTTTATTCAAGGTAAGTCGGTTTTAATCATTATATATTATGGAAAGTGATAATATAATCTATAACTCTCAAATTAATGTTAGCCCTGATCTCAGCATTCAATCTAGCAATGCAGTCATCGGTCGTAAATATTATAGCCTTAGATCTAATCTAAATGCAACTAAACTAACTTTTACAACAAATAAAAACCCACAAACCAATAAATCAAATGAAAACATCATCGCAAATATCAACAAAAGTTTAGAAAATATTCAACTTACCCCTAATATAAACAATAACATAAATATCTCATCAAGCGAAACTATTGAAATCCTTAAAAATACAAGCAAAAACCAATCATCTCCTCTCCGAAGACTTTACGCACCCTCAGAAGACTCTAATGAGCAATTTCCTTTGCCCAATAATACCCTGAAAACCATATCTGAAAGTAATAGACAAAATTACCAACAAGATGATTTCGGCGAATTTTTTAAAGTAAAAACTTTTCCACCAGAGGTCGACAAAAACAGCGCTGTCACATTACAGTTTGTCAACAGTAAATTTAAAAATCAAAAAGAAGAAATAAATTTTAAAACTAATAAATCTCATTCCAAAACAAACAAAGATTATAGCACAGAACAATCCATTGCTACATCAGCCAATTTACAATCTAAAACAATTTCCTCAATTCCAATATTGAAAAATTCCTCTACGTACGCAAATATCGTAAGGTCTAAAAATTCTGAGAGCATCTCCGAAAATATTAAGGCCGATAATTTCAATGAACTATATTTGAATATCTCAGAATTAGACATAGAACAAGAATCAAACACTCTGGAAAATGTCTATTTAATATAAACGATCTTAATGATGACATGTTCCTAAAAATAAATATCGATTTCAACAAAATGATTCCCAACATTCTGTATAAATCATTTACAAACTACTACAGCGACAAACTACTACAGCGATAAGTTGTTAATCTTAGCCATAAAAAATCAACAATGTGCATTATATAAGTTCCCTCTAGAACAACTATACAGTCTAATCAATCAAAATCAATTAGGCAGAGGCATTCACATGATCCTTAATCATCCCAATGACCGTTATGTTATCATTGAGTTTAAAACATGGGCGGACCGTATGAACTTTAAAAATAACTACAGATCTTTAGAAAATTATATACTTGGCTCCATACATATGAACCGTCCAGTTACACTATCCGGCAGAATTCAAAACTGCCTTGCCCACTTGAAAGAACAAGAACTACAAGACATCCTTATTAATTATGGTTCAGTTAACAAATTTAAACACCTATTAAACCCTCACTTCGAAGATCAAATCTTGTCCAATACAGTTATATTCACACTTACATTAAAAAAAAACATTATACCCACTGACATACCCACCATTATTACTGGAAGAGGCTCTCCTATGGTTTGGACCTTCAGGGGAGTACAGCCACAATGTTTCTTCTGCCTTCAAAGAACAGATCTCATTAAAGATTGTGCAGCAAGAATATGCCCACACTGTGGTATTAAAAAGAATAAAGTTCACAGATGTCCTGGTAGACTTATTAATATGGCTATCACATCCTTAAATAGACAATCACCACATGGAACTAATTCAAACAGCAACCTCACAAACCCAGACAATCTGATTCAAATAAATCCTCCAACAAACCCTTTCACATCCAAACCTATCTTTCAAAATGAAAATCTTCAAGCAAGAACAAATGCCAACCTCTAGACTAATAGTAGTGAATCAGAGAACCAAGCAATAACATATACTGCTACTAAACCAATCTCTCAAACCAATAATACTCAAGATCATACATACGATACATATTATACTAATCCCTGAGAAACAATGCTAGGTCAAACTCTTTCTACAAAAGAAGACAATATGACCAAACCATCTAACGAGAGCAAGGAAAACCCAGGCGATGAAGAAAATATTCTTAAAAAATTTCAAAACAATTCATCTATAACAACTCCCACCCAGCTTAAAACCATTAATACATCATCATCCGGGCCAGCTAAGTCTAACAAACCTAAACAAAGTGATCCACAAACTGTCCTCAATTCTTCAACTCCTGCAATAATTAACCTTCCAGATGAAAACACTTATCAAACACTCAACCTGAAAGTCGGCATAATTAATGTTTCACAACAGTTACAGCAAACCGAAAATGACTCAGGTCTAAAATTTAAACCAAATTATTATAACAATAAAAAAACACTTTCATCAAAAGAACAGGAAAAAGAAAACAACACTATTAAACTTAAAAACCTCCAAAAAAACCGACACAACAAATACCCAAAATACAAATAAGAAAATTAAAAGAAAATCAATTCGCTCAGATAAATCAAGCTCTGATGATGACAGCTCCCATCCAATACATTATTCACCACCACCCGCTAGCAAACAAATCTCAGATATATCCAGCACAAAGCTTCACAAATCCATAGAAAAAAAGAAGAAAACCATGGATCCTATAACCATCGATACCATTGATCCATCTGACGAATCTCAGACAGATTACACTACTTCATCAGACACCGCAGACTTCATGGATGCGTTTCCTCAACCAACAAATATATCACCAATCCATCTACAAGTTCAATCACAAGACTCTGATTGCCAAACAACATCAGAACTCATTAACATGGAGATGTCCCACATTGACTTGGTACACTTTGCTGAGGACAGTTTGGATTAATCTATCATGTTCTGCAAATTTGCTGGCATTAACATTTGCGGCATCAACTCAATTGATAGAGTTCTAGCTATTAAAAATTGGCTCTCACTCCGCTCCCCTCATATACTTCTTATGGTGAAACTAAATATCACCATAAGACTGATCATAAAATACTATCTCTTCTCTCAGCTCTCGGATTTACTAGATTTTCCATAGGCCATTCTGCTTCAGGTGGAGTCGGTATTCTTCTCAGCAAGTCAACACCACCAAACAGTTTTAGCATTCTATTCCTAGATGCCAATATTATTATCATAGAAATAGACTATTGGGGTTATCCAATCATCATAGCTTATATATATATATATATACACATATATATATATATATATATATATATATATATATATATATATATATATATAATAAAAATATATATATAAAAACAGCCAAAGACACCTCTCAATATCTAAAAATAATCCATATCCGAAATGTCTTCAACGCTAACAGAACCTCCCCTACTATCCTTCTGGGAGACTTTAACACCACATACAATGACTTCAACAAGAGATTTTTGCATCTAATAAATCGCAGATTAATGTGTGGAGAGGGCTTCTTCCCTCCTGAAGCCTACTCTTTCTATACTAAAACTAAAAAGTCCCTGATTGATTTGGTTTACTACACCCCAGACCTCCATTTCAACCTTGATGCAGCCTTGGCCCCTGTTGCTTTCTCTGATCATATGGCTCTAATCTTACAACTTACACCTATTTCAATCCCTACACCTATTGATGGACCTGGTAAAACCATGTGCATGATAACCCAATAAAATATGACCGAAGTGATAGTGTCTGAGGCATACATCCTTTTCCAGAAAATAAACATCCTTTCCCTTCCTGCTGAGGAGGGCTGGTTTTCTTTCATTGGAATACTACAGTCCATATTAAATCACCACACCAGAAAAATCAAAGGACCTAATGGCCTTCTAAATGAACTAACAGACATTAATATACAACTTCAAGCATCACACCAAAATTTCACAAGTACAGAAAAAGTGTCTGAGGCATACATCCTTTTCCAGAAAATAAACATCCTTTCCTTTCCTGCTGAGGAGGCTGGTTACAGTCCATATTAAATAACCACACCAGGAAAATCAAAGGACCTAATGGCCTTATAAATGAACTAACAGACATTAATATACAACTTCAAGTATCACAGCAAAATTTCACAAATACAGAAAAAATTATCTTCCTTAAAAATCTCTACAAAATCAAGCAAAAGTCCCTTGCAGAATATATATCCATCAGAAGAGCCAAATGTTTCTTAGCACAACAACACTGCTGGATGAGAGACTACCTCAGATGGGCATTGGGGTACAATAAAAAACAAATCACTCCCTTATCCATTAATACTAATGGAACCAATCTTATTGGCTTTCCAATGATGCAGCACATCAGCAAACAATTCTGCCAATTAATGCAAAAAGATGGAGCTCCTCCTATAAACAGCTGGTTGGATGCTAGTGACCCCAGCGAACATGGTACCACAGAAATCCAAATCAAAAAGAAGATAACATCTCTCCCTGACGGTGTTCATCCTGGCCTTCGTGGCATCCCAAATTTCCTTCTCAAACACCTCAGTCAATTCACTGTGACAATTATTAAAAAAATGATTGATCACCTAGCCTCTGGCAACAGACACCCAGTGACACTCATGCCTTTTATTAAAAAAGCAAAACCACTAAACGACATTAACAGTATCTGGCCAATTTCCATGACCCCATTGCTTATCAAGATAATTGAGTCAGTCATTAAAGATCAAATACAAACTCAAATTCTTAGCCATATCTTGTCAAACCAATACAGAAAAAATGGATCATCAACCTAGCATGCTATGTCCAATGTAACTGCACTGTTCAATTACATCAGAGGACATTGTAAATCAAAACTATTGCTGTCCAGCTGGATGTTGCGGCAGCATTTGATTCAGTCCAGATAAACATCCTCCTGGATATTCTGTTGGAATATGACATTCCAGCCAGGATTGTACAGATGGTCAGCAATCTGCTCAACAACAGAGAGTTTTTTCTCTTTCTTGATGGCAAGATCACACCAGGCTTCAAGCCATACAAGTCAATCCCTCAAGGATCTCCGCTTAGTGCCCTTTTCTTCACAGCATACATCCACCCTCTTCTGACAGATATAGAAAAAAACCTCCCTGGAATTTTCCTTCCCTCTCTCAATAAAAACTTCAATATATTTGCATATACAGATGACATCATGGTTGTGCTTCCCACTATTAAATACCTTCCCCATCTCATGAACATATTAAACAGAAATACTGCGAAACTTGGCCTACAAATAAATTTTAACAAATCTTCCATCTGGAAGATAATGTCGGTAAACAAATTAACTCTCTCTTTTCTGCAAAACCCCAGAGATACCTAGGTTTCCCAATCTACAAAACTCCAACTGTAATGGCAAGAGAGATTCAAGATGCAATCCTCCATTCAACTGAAGCCATCACCACTTCACTCTCTAGAGTATACCTTTCATTATATGGAAAGGTTGGCGTCCTCAACATGATCATAATGCCAAAAATATCATCTTCCATTCGTTAAAATGTCTAACCAGTTTCAAAATAAAATTAACCGATTATGCACCAAACTTCTCTGGAGGGGAAGGACAGTTGCTATTAGCTTGCGAAGTATCCAATGACCACGCAGGTTCAATGGACTGTCATTCCACTCAATACAAGCAATCATTTTACAGAAAACCCACAAACTCTACATAATCTGATCCTCTCCTGCAGATACTCTAACATTATTAAAAAAATTACACCAACAGATCGTCCTCCACCCTCTTCCATTTCATAGATAGCATCCCTAATAGAACACCTACAACTTTATAACCCAATAATGCCCTTTAACCTTAACCAAAAAATCACCTTATGGGAAGCATACAATATAATCAACTATAATCAACAACCCATTAAAACCAGCCTAAAAGTAACCAACCAAAGACTCATTACCCACTTCAAAAGATGGAGTCTGGAACCCAAATTCCTTGACTTCATCATTAAAATAAATCTTAATGCGCTTCCCACAAATTGGTTCCTTTATCACCAAAGAGGTTTTACCAGCATTGACCTTATATGTGCTCTGTGTGCTTGTGAAGATGAAACCATAGACCATATTATACACCGGTGCCCAAGACTTAAAACTCTGAAAGATATAATTATAATCAATTCCAACATAATACCTGATATGATTTTCTCACTTGAAAATGCCATTCATAATGGATTTTTTTCAATAATAAGGTTTTCTACCTTTGTCCTTTATTCCATATGGATAGTGAGATGCAAATGTCTCATGGAATTACCCCTGCCACAAATCATACCATTGTTTTATCAAATGCTCAAAAAAATCAAGAAACATGACCAGCTCCTTGCCTCCAGTAAAGTCTTTGATGACACCTGGTCTTTAACTGCTCTTTCCTTTTCCTGATTATCAATTCCCACCTACCCAGCATTATAGAATAGTCAATTATAAAAGAAAATATTCATGTTTATATTAAAAATGCTAAAACCATTAAACAAGTTTTTAGAATCTCTTCACTATACCTAACCACATAAGAGTATAACATTTGTGCTCTCATAACATAATCTAGCCAGATGACAAATAGAACATTATATAATCATATTATTATACAATTTATTCATTTATTTATCCTTTATTAGTATGTAATCACTATTTATTGTTATTAAAATTTTTATTGAAATGAACCCTTTAAAAAAAACATAGATTTTTCTTCATCCAAATGCATTCTCTAAATGGTATAAATATTTGCATTTAAGGTAACATCTTATAATGGAATTCTTTTCTATATCTTCTTCAAATATCTTAAGGAGCAAATATTTATCACCAATCAATTTTTTATTGTCATGATCTGATCTACTCTACTCTTGCAGAGTGAAAAATAATGTACTTTTCTTATAGTACAATGAGTAATAATAAGTTTCTTATGCTACAATATTAACTTTTGTGCTAATAAATGAATTAATAATAAATCAATGAATGATAAGTAATGATCTTTTAGGGTTCTTCTTTATTCATTTTGAAAATAAATTATCACATTATGTTATTGAACAAATGAATGGCATCCTAGTAGACTACACAAGATATACACTTCTCTTATAAGTTAATGTATTCTAATATATTATAATAATAACAATGACTACTTTAAAAAAAGTTTAATTTTAATTAATCATTGCATAAAAAATAAATAAATTTGAAAAATCTAAGTCTTTTACCCAAGATGACACTCAAGTAAGTAGAAAAAAGAGTATCTTTTATCTCTTTCTACTACTCATCAAAAACACAATCAAAATAATCAAGTTCTAAATAACGTATTCTTTGTTTGCAAGCTAAATAAAATAATACACAGTTTGAAAATGAACTAAAAAATTAAAAATCAAATCAAATGAATATCCAATTCTTTTAATTGCAATTTCAATCATTGAAATTGTAATATCCATGTAAATTTTGCATATTAAAATTGGGATTTTGGATCTGTATGAAAATTGATTATTTGATTAACCAAGATTTCTGTAATATAAGTGAGAATTCAGGACACAAGAAATCATATATAGAAAACAAAGACTAAATTTAAATAATAATAAATACATTTATTAACATTAATACTGAATTTACAAGTGAAAAAAAATTATTTACAAAATTATTATAGAAAGTAATTTGCTGGACATAGGTGCTGTTACTTTAGACAAGATGCCATAATAAATGATAAAATGATCACCTATACACTAACAAATTATCTATTACAGCTATAAGCATTTGGTGTGAACTATTAATGATACATTCATTTGAGATAAACTGTTCCAATATTTGACTAATATCTATTTTTTAACCTATTTGAGGCTAAACTATCCTATTAAACAATTGTTTAATAAAATAGCTTAAACTATAATTAAAGCAATACTATCCTTGATATATACTTCTTTGTTTGGTAATATTGACAATGTTTAAGGCACATTAAAAATTTTAAACAAACTTTTATCTGAGCTAGCAGCTAAATTTGTATTAGCAAAGTTATATGATAATGACAATTATCATATAAAATACAAAGAAGACAATTACTGTCTAACATTATTTGCTTAATAATAAAAATAGGAGAATACTAGTCAGAAGCCAAACACACAACATATATATTTTTGTCTATGTCCTCATAATAAAATATTTAATCTTAAATGTTTACCAATCTATCGGTGAACTACTTCTGGATGCTGATATGTATACATCTTATTATGCTATGCACAAGACAAGCATTTAAATTACAAATATGTTGGTTTATTTAGGAACTGCTGGCAAAGCACAGCAGCACAATACACACACTGTTTCACTTAATGAAAACACTACAGATAATAAAGTGTCCCTTGAAGCAACTAGATGCTTAAAAATCTACCTTATCATTGCCATATTCTTAAAACATAAATAAATTCATCTTCGATGGTGGAAAATAACTAACATCACTATGAGGGATAAGTCAAGAAAAAATACTCATCAGAGCAACCCTATATGACTGAAAAATAGCATGGTAGATTTCAATACCTTTATCTTAGGTAATATATATGTGTGGACAATGTCTCAACACATAAGAAAAACAGAATACATACCACAAAAATGATCCTCTCTAGGAACCAAACTACATTAACTAAACATGAAAATAATCCTAGAATATAAAATATTATCCTTATTAAAAACAAATGCTGATTAATGGGCAGAGCACACTCCATCCCTCAAAGCACAATGTAAGTAAAACAACATTTAATAAAGCTTTATGCTTTCCACACTTATTAAATGGGAATAAGCATAATCCTAGACTAAGCAATAACAAGATAATAAAAATTATCACTCAAAGGCTAGAGAAATGAATATTCACTATAAAAAAATACATGCATTAACAATGTATGAAATCAACAAGCTACTATACATCAGCATAATAAAAATTTTGCAATTAATTAGGAATACACACACTTAATAAAGCAGCTATAAAATTTTATAAAATTAACATGGACATAATATCAAAAAAATATTCTTAAGTATAAAACTACTAAATGCTTTGTTATATGAAAAACTTAATAATTAAATTATTATATCATATTAATTGTAAAAACTATTGTGAGCTTCTGATAAACATACACTGACTGTTTATCCATAAATAAATAAAGCATTAATAAATGCTATTCATAAATGTAAGATATAAGAATCTCTATATGAACAAAGTATAGCATAAAATTGACCTTAACCAACAAATAAAAAATATATAAAAATTTACCGTCCATGTTATAAGAGTAACTGCACAATTATGTTATAAATTATAGAAAAATATATTGACATGGTAGTAACATAATATAAGATAGTAGAGAAAACACAAAAAGTATTCTAACCACCCTAGTTTTTTCATTACAATTCCTTTTGTAGTGAGCAGTCTGTCATAGGAAAATGTTCTTAGGGTAAATTATCTAAAGAATGTCACATCCATACTTGTCATACTTTTTATAAAAAAATAAGAGCAAGAATGATCTTCTGGAATGAATAATATAACAGGGACACTTAACAACTAGTTCTTTTTCTAGCATAGATTTGAATCCATTTTTATCAGTGCAAATTAAAAATATCAGCTAGTTTGTTTTCAATGTTTCTATTTTAATAACAATTATTAAGAAAAATTTCATTTAATTCTGTCCACGGTTGTACTAGGAAAAATAAACAACTTTTTTTCTCTTTTTAAAATGCATTTTAAATATTCTTCTTAACTTGCATTTTTTTTGTTCACTCAGGTGCATAATTACCACATTTTTTTAAAAAAAATTACTATCAGTTCTTAAAGGTTCACAAATTAAAATAATGCATTTAAATAATGGGTACTTGAGTACTAACTAAGCTATGACGTACTACACCAAAAGCATACTATTCTAATCTTACGATCTTTAAGATAACGTCTCCTAGTGATTTGCGAACAAACTTAATCGATAAAATTTGCCCGCAGATCACGTGGAGAAGTCACCGTGAAGATCGCAAGATTAGAATAGTATGCCTTCGGGGCAGTACATCATATCATACTTCATATCAAAGAAGGAGAGGGAGATGTCCACCATGTTGGCCAAACCCTGAAACAAACAAATGGAATAATAAGTAAAATTGACTAAAATGTTAATTAAAATAATTATGAAAATGTAAATATGAAAAATGGGATAAACCTAAAATTATTAGCTATATTTAACAATATTTTGCTACGGTAAAATAATATTTCAATATTCAAACAAATGTAAATATGAAAAATGGGATAAACCTAAAATTATTTACGATATTTAACAAAAATTTGCTACGGTAAAATAATTACGAAAATGTAAATATAAATAATTAAAAATCAATATGTTCATTTATATTTTAATCAAAAATCAGTATTTTCAATAATATTTCAATATTCAAACAAAATAAGTAATCAAATGTAAATATGTAAAATGGGATAAACCTAAAATTATTAACGATATTTAACAATAATTTGCTACGGTAAAATAATTATCAAAATGTAAATATAAATAATTAAAAATCAATAATGTTCATTTATATTTTAATCAAAAATCAGTATTTTCAATAATATTTTAATATTCAAACAAAATAAGTAATAGCTAAACCCAAATTCGTTACTCACAATTAACTGCCTTTCATAAATACTGCAAAAAGGGTAAAATGGCGGATTTTACAACCAATTTTTCCCTGTACTGTTTCAAAAATTTAATTATAAGCAATATTTAAGTAATCGACAAACAAATAATAAAAAATAATAGGTAAAAAAAATAATTCTTTTTTTTTCATGGTATTTAATGAATCCAAATTGATTATATTTAGGAAAAATTGATGTCAAATATTTACTACAAGTAACTGTCTTTCACAAATGCTGCGATACTGAACAACGTAAAATGGCTGATTTTACAATCAATTTGTAGCCGTAATGTTTCCAGAATATTATTATAAACAATTTTTCAGTAATCGTGAAATAAAGCTACAATAACAGGTAAAAATTCATATTTTTTGGGAGGATGGTATTTAAAAAAAAAAAAAAGGAAAAAAAATATTATCAAAATTTTAACTATAAACAATTTCGTTTTTCAGCTACTGCGTGATGCCATGACAAGCAATTTTCCCCATACCGTTTATGAAACAAAATTACAAAACTAAAAAGGTATATTAAATAAATTGTACTTACAAATAAAAGTCACTGTGGTGGACTGAATTCACGTATATGTTCCAAAATAGCAGTGAAAGTGTCATTTTTGAAGCATCGCCTCCACATGAATTCCGTTAAATACGAATCCAAGTGTTGTCTAGCTGTACCTCTGTGCTTCTTGTTCCGCCATTTTAGTAGCCCCCACAACCTTTCTATATTTTGAGTGTGGACTCCAGTTGATGGGTCCACAAAATTATAGGTGTGATTGACCTGAAGATGATCATATCCGGCCTCCTTTAATTCCTCGGTTTTGTAACCTTTCCAGCAGTCGCTGTAAATCGTAGATCCTTCCTGCACATTGTCTCTGATGGCTTGCATGAGAGTGGACGCGGATCTGTCTTGAATGGCTACCACAAAACATTCATCCGTCTCCCTGCAAACACCACCGAATATCCACTGCTGGGGGAGTACTCTGCCGGCATTATTTTTCCGTCTTGAAAAAAGACTTTCGTCAATTTCAATAACCCTGTTAGGGCCTCCAATTTTCACTTTTTCTTTATGCAATAGTCTCCATGTGCAGACTTCACGGAGATAATTGTTCCAGTCGATTGCTGTTTTACTGGCGATTTCCAACTGCTCCTCACAAAATCGTACCGATGTCAATTCTTGACACCAACTATATATAAATCTGATCGCAGTGACCAAACTAATTCTGGATCCTTCAAACCAAGTCCCTTTTCTGATAGCGATCCTTTTATAACAGTCTTTAACATTGCAGCGCCATTGCTTTTCATAGTTCTTAATATATATACTCATAGGATGGCCATTCACACAAAATTTCCCACTCGGAATAATCCCATATGTTTGCAAAAATTCGACCGCTTCATCTTCAGAAGATGGTAAGTCCCACAATTTTATATCCGACATTTTCTTGTAAGTTGTTGATTAGTAATAAATTAGTAATAAAAATAACACGGCAATCAAAATGTAAATTAGTAATAAAAATCAAAATTGAAATTAGTAATAAAAATAATAAATAGCAATAATTAACAATCACAGAAATTAGTAATCCAAATCTCAGCAATGAAAATGTAAAATAAGCAATAATTTCTCAATTAGCAAAATGTAAAATGAAAATCTCACAAAATGGCGTATAACAGACAATAGAAAAAAACACATCTTGCTTGCAATACGACAGCAGGTAAAAGACAGGTATTTACCACAATTCACCGCAATATTACATAATCTCGTTGGTAACCACGAAAAAACCTTGATCACTTCTATCGATTAGGCATGCCAATGTTTCAGTTGCCATGACATTGTTTTGGTTGATCGTTGATCTTATCTACCGGCGGCCTGTGTAGTACGTCATAGCTTAGTTAGTACTCAAGTACCAAATAATGTATAATATTCTTAGACATTAAAGCTATGTCTACTTCATTGAAACTTCATATAAGTTTATTCACTCAAATTCTATTTTAAAGATTCTTTGGCAAAACATTAATAAATTAAAGTACATAATAAAGTTCCTTGCTTTTTATCAATTTAGGCAAGTCAGTATTTAAAAGTCTTTATTAAGGGAATACTTCAAATAATTTGCTGAAATAATTGTGAATGAAACATTTTGATAGTAGATATTAATATCTGATGAAGCATAATTTTTTATCTCTAAAAGTCTTTTCACAATTAATTTGAATCTCTTTTTAATAAAAATGAAATGAAATAAGTAAAGACAAATTAGTACAATGTTCAATATAAATCTTAGAAAACATAAAACATATATTACCTGGTTTCTTTCAGAATTCTGTTTTAAGCATCATTGAATAAATTGAATGATTACAAGATAACTATTTTTCCAAAACATCTTTATTATTTAGACATTTGGTGTATAACTTTGCCCAAAAATTTTGTATTTCATCACCTCCTTTTAATATATCGATTATAATTCCATCATCACCTGGAGCTTTTCCCTTCAATATAAATCTTAGAAAACATAAAACATATATTATCTGGTTTTTTTCAGAATTCTGTTTTAAGCATCGTTGAATAAATTGAATGATTACAAGATAACTATTTTTCCAAAACGTCTTTATTATTTAGACATTTGGTGTATAACTTTGCCCAAAAATTTTGTATTTCATCACCTCCTTCTTTTAATATATCAATTATAATTCCATCATCACCTGGAGCTTTTCCCTTCTTCATAAATTTAATTGCATATCTCATTTCTTTATTTAAAGTCCTGGGCAATTCAGAAGATATAATAGTTATAGAAAGTATTTGTTCTTTATTGCTAAATAATTCTTGATAGAACTCTTCTACCCATTTTCTGATGTCATTTCTCCTTTTAATAATAGTTCCATCTTTTTTATTATTATTATTACAGACATAAATTTCATACCAATACCAAAATGTTGTTTTACAATTTTAACATTTTTATTTTCTTTTATAGCTTTTCTTGCTAGTTCACAATTACACTTTCTTATATCATTATCATTTTTTTTTCACACTATTTTCCAATTTTAGATGTTCAATTCTTTTTAAAGAATCACTTTTATATATTTTAATATTCTTTCTTTTCTTCATAAATTCTATAGTCTCAATACTATCAATTATTTTCCTATTAATTTCATTCAAATCTAAATCATATTCAAAATCTGCTAATATTTAAAATGATTTGCAAGTTCTAATTCAAATTCATTAGAATGTTTCTGAAGATTAGGAATATCAACTCTCAGTATTGCTTTTCTTAATAATTTCTGTCTCTCTAATTTTGCATTAACATGTATCTTATACATCGCTAATCGATGATCCCTTTCTTTCTGTTAGTCAAAATATCATCCAATTCTGCTGTATCTTCATATTGATTTTTCCATGTCCATTTCCTTTTAACATTTTTTTCACAAAAAGAATTCATTATATAAAGTTTTTCTTTTTTTGCAAACTTTATAAGTCTATGTCCTCTCTCATTTCTGTTATCAAAACCAAATACATCTATAATATTTCATTTTTCAATTGTTTATCAATTCTAGTATTAAAATCTCACATAACAATTTTAAAATGTTTGGTCTAATCAAAAGCCTTTTATACATTCATATAAAAATCCTCTATTGCTTTCTCAAATATAATAAAAAAATAATTAACTTTGTTATCTGACACAGAACTAGTGGAAATTGCATGCCTACTTACATAAACTGAATATAAACAAATAGTAAAAGAGGAGCTATTTATTTATCTAACACTGTATTTTTAATTTAATTTGTAACAATCCTCAGAGAATCACCCTCTACACATGCGCTATATAGATTTAAACACTTCAGAAATACTCTCCTTTCCAAAGAGAAAAGATGATTCCACCTTAATTTTTTAACCCATAGGCAAATCTTAAGCATTTAGAAATGAGATTGCTAGATAAATAAATAACTTATTATATATGTTTAATATTTCATCCAATACTGACATATAGGAAATTGTAAAAATTTTGCAAACGTCAATTATTAAGACATAGTGAATGGAATTAAAAGTAATTGAGATTTTACATTCTCCTTTCTTAATGTTTAAGATTTGCCTATACATATACACTTAGGTCAAAAAGTTAAGGTGAATTCATCTTATCTTTTCAAAAGATCTTGTGTTGGAAATAAGAGTATTCCTGAAATGTTTAAATCTATACAGCGTGTATATATAGAGGGGTGATTCCCTAAGGATTGTTATAAATAATAAAGAAGTACATTCTCATTAAGCAATTAGTATATAGGGTATATGAGCACAGACTTTCAGCTGACCCATCACTCTCCACTCTATCTAATAACACTGATACACTCAAGCACATATATGCTGAAAAGATAAATAATCACCAATATACATATTTCATGCTAAACCAGCAATCATCAGTTGGTCCAGATTATCATCTCCCACACATATATACTATAAGTGCTCAGATATATATTAAGATAGACAATCTTCATACTTTATTAGACTTTTTTTTTTATAATTATGGATTATTTGAATATACATATATTTTTAATTTTTTTTTCTCATGTGTCATAGCATCAGCCAGGAAGCGAACCCACTGACACGGGACAACTGCTTATAAAGTAGGTGTTGCTGACCTCTCGACCACCAATGCTTGACATATATTTTTAATTTTATTTATAAAATATATATTTTTACAAACTTATTTTAATTTATAATAAATCTTTTCCTCATTATTTCAAGCATGCGTATCTTTTGTTGTAAGGATTATTTAATTAATTGTTAATAAAACTATTTACTAATTACTTTAAAATAATTCATTGTAAATTAGGTTTAGGAATGCACACATTCCTCCTGGAGCTGGGATGCAAGTTCTAAACAATATGAACAGTTGAATGTTTATAAAAAAGGTTAATATTTAAAATGTAATTTATTATTCAGTGAGTGGCCATTAGATTTTCTTTTCTAATAGAGAAAAGAATGTAATGAAGTGTGACAAATTTAGAACAGTGAATTTAATTTCTCATGCAACTGAGGTATTCAGTTTCAGAAGGATTTCTAAAGCATTTCTAATGGATGTTTTTATTTGAGAAACAGATGCAACTAGAATTTTAAGATATATTTAGAAAAAAAAAAACATGTCAGAGAATACAATAGTCATTTCGTTGGACATTTAGTACGTTATAACGAAAGAAAAAAGTTATACTGTATAAGCTATATATAGATAAATAATACATATAAGACATATTTTACTTATAGAAGAGATTATATATAAATACATAAATAGTATAATATTTGAAGAAACTAGATACTGTGAATGAAATCTAGAAAGTGACGGAGTTAATATTAGAAGGAAGGTTCATCATTATGTTTGCTTGTAGATATGGGAATAAATGCATAAATTGACTTACAATATAAAAAGATACTGATAAAAATTAAATAAATTGGCTAGAAAGAAAGTTATAAACCAGGTTAAGCTGGTTAAGAAATAAAATTGAATACGAATCACAAACTTCTTATCATTAGCATTGTTACTGATATGAAAAGTTTGGATGCTGATTTAGTTTGCGCTCATGGCCATTTAGAAATCTAAAGACCAGCCAAAAACACCGCTGACACATCCAACCAATAAATGATATAAGTATTGAATAAAAGTATTTTAAATCCATATTTTAGAAATTATAAGCTAGTAAAAATAATATGCATTATTTCATATGGGCATATAGTTTAATCTTTTAATATTTGGAAATTATAAGATTAGTTTCATCAGACTTCTGCAACTTTTGACTGATATTTCATATTGCCCAAACCATCCTTTCCCCTCTTCGCAAATTCCAGCGCTTTGTGCTGTCAATATTTCAAATATTTTATGAAGATAATTTAAAAAAAAAAAAAAATCCATCATAAAATAAAGCATATTATTTTTACTACCTTATAATTTCTAAAATATGAATTTAAAATACTTTCATTCGATTTTGATGGCATTCATTTATTGTTTGGATATATCAGCAGTGGTTTTAGAATTCAAAATGGCCATGAGTGCAAACTAAATTAAAACCAAAGTTTGTGTGGCCATTCTACTCCAGAAGAGGGAAAAAGAATGGAAAACAATGACCAAAACCAATCGATGAATCAATCATAAATTTGTTCGCATACGTGATTAGTTGTTTTTATTGGTATTTAAGTATTAGTCCCGCCATGAGATTTCCTTACATATTAGTCTGGCAATATTTATTTGGAAAAATGATGTATAACTTTATTTACTGGAAATGATACATACATCTACTAACAGACATTTACATTTTCTGTGAGAAATTATCTTTCACCATCTAAACTTATAAAGATTTTTTATTTTGAAAAATGGACACTTATAACTTCATTTAGTGGAAAATAATCTTCCAACAAGTAAACTTTTAACAAACTAAATTTATTACAAATGGTAACCAAAGCAATATATATATATAACAATGCAGTTCTCTCCATTTACAAAATGTTGTTTCTTAGCATCACTGCTACAGACTGAACTTTCTTACCTTGAATCATGTTCTTTTACAAATGGCTACTTTCTTTTGACAATGTTGAACGAAACACCATTACTGCTTGATTATAAAATTAGCAGCAAAACCAACATTTTGACTAATAATTTTCTCCTCATTATCTAATATTCACTTACAAAATTAATTCATTTTCTTTTTAGAAGATTGTGTGTTTAATTTCGTCTTTATATACATATTTGTTTGTGCTGGTGTTTTCATTATTGCCAAACTAATTATGCCATATGTTCACTATTTCTACAACAATCAGTACTCTTTGAAAGATTTCGACACTTTGCTTTTATGTAACTCTATTGTATTCTATATAGTTGTATTCTTTTAAGTAAAGCAATCAGTACTGATCTTTTAGAAAATCTTTGAGATAATCCTTATAATGTAAATGGACTAATCACCACGGCCAAAATCCTACTCAAGTTCATTGTAAAATATTACTTAATAAGTCTGCTTCCATTATTTTATTTCATACCCATAATTCAATGAAGTGGTTTGCAGTAATGGATTCAATAGCACTGCATCAGGTTATGTGTTTATGATAATAGTGATAATGAGATATTATTTACATGAGCTCAACAGTAGACATGGGAGATTGTACAGTTAAATGACAGTGGTGTCATGTGAAATGATATCTTATTCTAAAAGTTGATATTTTTTAAAGCTTATGGATTTATTCCTGGAAGCTAACGTATTTAGAAAAGCTAAAAATAATCTATTAAAATCTCTACTTGATCTAGTAGGTTTTTTTTATAAAAAAGTTAATTGCCATTGCTTTTGTTAAAAGTAGTTAATAGATTTTTACAAAAATCAATGGACTATGCCAAAGATGATAAGAATACTGAAATCATTAATCCTCTTCTACATGTTGATCTTTGCTTAGTATTAGAACCTTCATTAGAGAATGGTAGTCACATCTTGTGATAGAGAGATTTTGCTTAGCATTGTATTTCAACTGCTGCACACTTGAAGTGGTTATAGAAGTCATCAGCTAGTGGATGAGGGGAGACTATTGCACCAAGTCTATTTATAATCAAAGCTCAAGAAATAAATTAGTGCTCTAAAAAAATTGATATCTTTAATATGAAATTTCATTTAGGCTGGAAAGATCTAGATGGTATTCTTGGCTATCTAAAAAAAATTCAAGCTACAAGAAATTTGAATCCACAACAATAGATGTGACAGATAAATATATTATAAGCCACACTATGAAACACTTCAATTCAGTTTGTCAATGCAACAATTAAAATAGTTTTGTATCATTAAACATCTTAAGATATGTAGGCTTTTTTTGTAAATTATCTGTGATGTTTTTGTACTATGCAAATAGTTTCTAATGAACTGGAAAATATTATAATGCTTATTTAAAAATTTAAATCATTTTTTTTTTTTTAGTTGCCATATTTATATAACAAATTTAAAAATTAAATAATATTTCTATCACTGAATAATGAATTGGTTGATATCTGCAATCTTTGAAACTACTAATATTCCATTGTTTGAGAAATGTTTAATGAACTCTCCAAGTGTAGTTAAAGTCATTTATATGGAAATGAAAATCAGAACCTGGAAATAAAATCCTGAAATTTTCTGTTGTGGACAAAAGATGAGTTGAGAACATTGTTTGAGGACAGATAAAATATCTGATAGATGCTGAAAAAATTATAGGAATTCATTAGTATTTACCGAAATATATATAAATTAGAACTCGGACTTTATAATTAAAAATATTTTATACCTATCTGTGTGGGTATACATATACAACATTAATATCACAATAATTACATAAATTGTTAAAACAAAGTAATGATAATATGACACTCGGGTATTTTCATGACTTTTATAACTATGTCCTACATCGATCTTGATTTTAATTTTATAAAAAAAACATAAGAGATTTTCAAAATTTATAAAAAATTAAAAAAAAAATTTTTAAGATAGTACTTACTGAAAAAAATGCATTGATTGAAAATTGCTTTGCACTAAATTTATATCTAAAGTCATAGTTCAATCTTTCTAGAATTAAAACATGTTCACATTCTCTGTCATTATGTTTGATGTGGTCAATGGCATAAGTAAAAAAATTAGACCTGAAGGCAGAAATTTATGAGATATAGTTAATAATTATTTTTTATTGACTAGTTATAGTCTTTGCTTTAAGTCTTAAGTGATGTTATATTGCTAAGTCTAATAATATATGGTTTGCGTGAAGATCTCTCAGCCCTATATAGCTATTTGAGTTAGATAGTTGGGTTTGAAGATATTTAAATATCTGAAAATTTCAGATTTTTTACTCAATAGTTAACTCTTAGATAAATGCTGACTTTGGGTTGGTATTTTTAGATCTAGTGGCTGAAAGTATCCTAGCGCCTCTCTGAGGAGTACCAAAGCATGAAACCATTGGTCAGGGGTTTGGGGAGGGGTTTCTGACAGAAATATTTTAAATGTATCTGACTAGCATTTATCACAAAGCAATTAACAAAGCTCTTTGTTTATATTTTACAAGCTTAAAAGAAATGAGTCATGTGATTTGATATATGACTCTATTTTTTTAAATTTTCTATTGACTATTTATAGTCTTTGCTGTAAGTCTTAAATGATGTTATATTGCTAAATCTACTAATATATAGTTTGGCTGAAGATCTCTCAGCCACATATAGCTACTTGAGTTAGATAGCTGGGTTTGAAGACATTTAAATATCTGAAAATTTCAGATTTTTCTACTCAATAGTTAACTCTTAGATAAATGCTGGCTTTGGGTTGGTATTTTTAGATCTAGTGTTTGAAACTATCCTAGCATGAAGCCATTGGCCAGAGGTTGGGGGGGGGGAGGATTCTGACAGAGATATTTTAAATGCTTTCGCTGGCTAGCATTTATCACAAAGCTTGTTGAGCAATTAGCAGAGCTCTTTGTTTATATTTTACAAGCTTAAAAGAAATGGGGTCATGTGATATATGATTCTATTTTTATAGTTAATAATTGTTTTCATGTGAATATATTTTAATTGCCTTGCTATAGATTTTTAAGTTTATGGCCCCTGGATTGTGAGCCCACAGGCATTGCCTTCCTTTGAGACTCAGTAATTATGCCACTAGATGTGGCCTTATGCAATTTTTTTTTTTATCAGCTTTATAAGTCTTAGAAAAAATTGTCACAATATGTTTATTCAATAAAATAAATAGTATACTGTAACAAAAAAAAAAGAAAACAACTGTAGCAAAATATCTTTGCAATTTATATGGATAGAAAAATAAAAAATCAGTTGATTAAGAAAGAAATATTAATATAACGAAGCCGTGATATATATTCTATCAGTTTATACTATGCAAAAAAATGGAAATAAACAAAAAATAAAAACACTAAAAGTCATAAATATAATAAATTTTATGATATGATTGTAGTCATGTTTCTATCTTAAGGAGCCACGTGATTATGTTTATTAATAACATTTTTTCAGGTTAAGTCGATAACTCATACATTTTATTTTTCACTTAGACAAGATATAGTATTGGCGCAAAAAAATATTTTCGGACCGCAAAGTTAAAAGTTTTACAAATTTAATAAATAACTGTAAAATATTATAGTGTGTCAGAAATCTTAAAATTTGATGAATTTAACCAAGAATTTGAAGTAGGTAACAAAAAGAATGACTATAAAAATAATAACAAGTAAGAATGGTTCTATAAAGTCTAAAGACTATACAGATTTAAAAATGTCAAAAATAACTAGAAAGGTCTTGTGACTGCTATTAATATTACGATAGGCGAAAAAATTATTGAAGAAAGAAAATATCCAGAGAGTGTTTAATTGTGATAAAAATCTGACACATTGCTATTTATTTTATTTAAAAAAATAAACATATAGTACAATATATTATTATTATTATTTTTAGAGGAATTATGAATGAGTGGACACACACGGCATATATATATATAAATGTGCTTCCTCAATTTTTATTATTAATTATATTTTTACTATTTAAAATTTTTTTTATATGATCATTTTGTTTTATATATGCATGATGTATACATAAACCGTATCTATGTCATATATATATTTGTGTGTGTGCATATATGCTTGCACTTTAACAAATAATATATATTCTACTGTAATCAAATTTTATCAATAAAATGTCGGGTATTACACACGATACACATTATATGTGGGGCTTAAAGTAAAATATGGCAGATATTGCAATTTCTCTATACAATATAAACAATTATTAACATTAAAGCAATATATAATAATCAAATATAAGAATATTGTCTATACTAAAATTAATGTAATTAAAAGGAATTTGAACTCAGACTTTCATACTTCCTACAGCTATGCATTCTATCCTATACAATTGATACACATCATTTATCTTTTTCACATGTATGTGATCATGTGTATTGGTTGTATAAGATGGAGTGCATAACTATAGGAAGCTTGAAAGTCCGAGTTCAAGTCCTTTCTAATACATATATAATTATTCAGTGGTGATTTTTTTTATCTGTCTTATGTTTGCACTTGACATTTTTTTTTTTTTTTTAAAAAGCAACTAACCATTTTACATTCCCCTGAAAATGTAGTTAAAATAATCCTTTAAAGGCCTCTTTAATAGTTTTTTATAGAGAACAGTGATGAAGAAAGCAATATTTACAAGGCTTGCTAATTTCAGAATGGTTAATGTTTGAGCATTTTCCATCCTTTAGTTAAGAATAACTATATACCCATTTCTCAACTAATATTGAATGATTAGTTGGGTGGTCATCTATTTGAAAGTAAAATTCAAACCTATTGGAAAAAAAATCAACTTTACTTAGCTTAGATTTGAATCCAGGTTCTGAATAAAGGTAACACTTTACCATTACACCATAAGACTCTAAAACAAGTCTATTATTGGGTGGTAATTTGAAAGTACTATCCGCACCAAGATCTGGCTTCTCTGCATTTGTGCAATAATAGTATGTTTAATGATAATTCTTGTTTACTGAATTGGCTACTTCACAAAAGAGGTTATATATGCATTATATGTGAATATTAATTAGAATACTACACAAATAAGAAATTATTAATGTTATTTATTTACATCTATAAAAATTTATAAAAGCTTATGGTCACAGTAACATTTGAATAAAATTCAACTGACTTCCCAAACAGCATATGATATCAACTTTTTTTTTTCTTTTTTTTTTGTGTCAAAACATCAGCCGGAAAGCGAACCCAGGACAACTGCTTGTAAGGCAGCTGTGCTAACCACTTGGCCACCAATGCTTGACGATGATATCAACTTTGATTGATAAAATTATGTATCCAACAAGAAATTAATTTATTTTTTATTAAATGTTGCTATTTAGAAGACTAAGTTTCTATAATATTTCTATACAGAGCAAAATAAGTAACATTTAATATATATTCCTAATATGCAGTACAATTTGGGGAAGGAGGGAATATCTAATAATCCTTTTAGCACCATATAAACAAAAATCATTTGAGTAGCTATATCAGATTATAAACTATGTCTGGCTTTAATAACTTGTATATTCAAAATTATGTTTGATAGAATATATATATATCATTGTTGAGTTTACTCAGTGCAAACTTCTACAATCTTTATGATAATTTTAATTGTATTTATGAAGATTTTCTTAGAGAATTGCAATTCAATTATTCATCTATCTATCTGATTGTTTTCTATATTAGATCCAACATGTACAGTTTCTTTTATTGATAGACTTGGATCCCATTGATTGATTAATTCTTCTTATCATCTGATGTTTTTAAGCCATCTATTTATATTTCCTGCATGACTTTCTCAATTGTACATATGTTATATATTTAAGTTACAAGTTCTTAATCAATCCTTTGTCAATGGTATTAGTTAATGTGAGCTAAGGAGGTCACTTGCATCTGGTAAAACTAATTTAAAAATTAATATAACATATAAAAAAATATATAGAATTAAAAATAAATTATATGTATAATTTTTATACATTGTTAGATCTCAAAAAATAGCTTCCACAATTACCATCTTGTTAAGAAAAATGAATAATTCTAGTTCATAGAGAATGTACACATCTTATAGTTTATATTATAAACTCTCCTGACACTTTATTATTATGGTTTTCTGGTAAACTAGTCATAAATTATCAAGAGTCATTTTATTTTCAAATGCATTCTGTTTGTCTAAACTGATTTTGATATATATTTGTGCAACAGTTTGTAATGTCAATAATCTTAATTGTTAAATTTAATTTTTTTATTTATTATAGCTTTTTAATTTAGAAGTCAGTCATAGAGCAATTTTAGTATACTTAGAACAATATATATATATATGTGTGTGTTACATTTTACTGTTTCTCTATGTGCATTTATTTTATTATAAATAGATTGTCTTTAGGTTATTTAACAAATATATACATTGAATATATGCACCTTAATAAAATCATTTAAACATTTGACAGTTTGTTAGCACAAGTGGATTAAATTATAATTTAAACATTTGTCATTTAACATCCTTTAACAAATATGTATATATTTAATATATATATAATTTTTAGCCATTATTATTCCACTGCAGGATGAAGATTTCTCCAAGTTTAATCCAGCTTATCTGATCTCTAACCTCTCCTCTCTATATCAAACCAGCTAATTTCTTTATTTCATCCACCCATTTTACATTTAATTCCTTACTAAGACTTTTACAATCTCTTGGGATCCAGTTTAAAACTTCAAATCTCCATCTATAACCACCTCTTCTAGCAATATATCTAGCCTACTTCCATTTCAGTCTTTTAATTCTTTCAATAATGCCAGTATACCTGTTTGTTCTCTAATTCATATATTTCACTTTTGATTCCTCTTGTTATCCCTAAATACATCTCTTCATACTTAACTGAATTGTCTGAAGACTCTGTACAGTTTTAATGCTAAGTGTCCAAGTCTTAGATTCATAAGTAAGAAGTGATAAAATGCTTTTATTAAAAACCTTTCTTTTTAAAAATATAAGGACATTTCCATTTAATATTATTTCTACCAAAAGCACTCCATTCAAATTTAATTATTACTGTCCATATTAACATTCCGACCTAGGCATGTGTAGTTGTTGATTTTTCATATTTAATTTTTTTTTTTTGGAAAAAAAATGGATTAAACGTGAAAGATGGAGAAGAGTTTACTACCCGCAAGTTAAAAACATTCTCCCGTAAAAAAGTAAAGTTACCAAAGAAAATGCCAGGCAGTTAAAGCTGGTGGAGTTTAAAAGAAATTTTAAATTAATCAATGATGAGGATTGGCCTCCAGAACTGTCTTTGGTTATTAACAACATAGATCTTTTAACGAGTATCAACTACAATTGTACTGAATACCCCAAGCATGAAGAATGGTGTGACATGGCCTTGGAAATTCTCTAGTATAAGTTGTTAGTAATTCATGTATATGTAATCATCTTGAATAAAGTTATTTTTTCTTAATAAAAAAACAAAACAAAACAAAATATTACTTTAATCTTTTTAGCATTTATCTTTAATCTTATTTTCATCTAATAATCTCAGCATTATTTGCAAAAGCCATCTAGATGATTTAAATAATCTGCATTTATTTTTACTTCATTATATTCCTATTTTCCGCAAAATATTTATTATAAAAGTTAAATAATTTCTGAAGATGGCTTATTTGAAACATAAAATTAATACATAAATACTAAAAAATCAATAAATTTCAATATTTTAACAACAAAAGCTCATATACAGAATCATGAGGTTGTAACATTAATGTCATTAAGAATAGAAAGTATGCACACAGTTTACAGTTAGCATAAGAGATAGAAATCTACTAAATAAATTATTAATAAAAATAATACATATATAAGGGCTGATTTATAATTTTAACCCTCGAGTAGGAATTATTCTAATACTCTGGAAATCATATACTTAAACCGCTAATGTGTTATTAAAACAGGAAAAACTCTCCATACATCTATGGATGCCAGAAACTAGTCTGGGGATATTGGATGAGTAAGCACTAGATAGGGATTTTATGCACAAGCCTTCTGGGATCCATTGATTACTCTGTCTTGCACTGAATGGCACTACTTATAGAGAGTTTTGCCTGTTTAAATCATATACTTATTGGGAGATCAATTGCATAAAATATAAATCATAATCTAAACACTATTTATTGTGAATTAATTTAATTTTTACTAATGCTGTTGTAATGCTGCTAAGTAAAAATTGTCTCAATAATTTTTAATTTCTTAGAAGCTTAGATAAAATTTCTATTTATGTTTTAAACCTATTCGATAATTTGTAGTATCATGTATTAGTTGCACTTTATTTTATACACTTCGCTGTCGGTAGAGTCTTAAGATTACTTTTTATATCACTGGGTTAATTAGTCGATGAAAATATTAATATGCATAAAGATAGCAAATCAGACCAATTAGAAAGCTTCAAAGTTTTTTTTTGAGTGTGTGTGTCTGTGTGAGTCTTTAAATGGGATTTTTTTTTTTTTTTTGTTAACATATTTTGGATACTATTCATTTCGATTGTGTGTGTGTGTGTGTGACAATGACGTACTTTTTAAAAAAAAACCCCACACCATTTAAACTGATGCAGACATGAAATTTATTATAAGCGCATAGGTTTTGTGATATTATTTTTTGAAATGTACCTATGTTGTTATTTTAAAGTTTATCTACCAAATTCAGAATTTATTTTATTAAATATATACACACACGCACGCATATAATTCCAGGAGTACGTTTTTAAATGAGGGTGTTCCATTGAGCGCTCATAGTTCCACCTAAGGTAACATATGACAAGGCATAATCATAAAAGCTTCTGGCAGCTAATATCTTTAATCACTGAATGGTCTCTTATCACACAATAAAAGAATTGTTCATCCTATAGTTAAAGCTTCTCAATTAGCTTGATTACAACTGAGTGCGATTTGACTTCGGCATCTTATTTAAAGGCCATTCAATGTGAATAAAGAAAATCTTTAATATTTCATCACTGCTGATAATATACATTTTATCAAAATGAAAAAAAAAACTGGTATATGTAGTTAACGAAATAATTACTATTACTAATCATGCTTTATTAGAATTAAAGTGACTTGTTTATATACCATAAAGTGGAATTAATTGATTAAATTCATAATTAATAAAGAAAGTATTTGATATAAAGAGTAACTCATTTAAAATTAATTAAAATTTGAAATTAATTTGATCTTAAAAGAGTAATAATAAATAATATGTAGATAAACTATAAATGTACAGAAAAGAAAAACATGTTCAAAATACCTTATAAAAGATATTTGCTTTGATTGATTGTGTTGAGTTTAATGTTTAAATCTTTAAAACATTATTATTTGAGATAAATTCTAACTTTTTAAAGAAAATAATAATTAGGCTTTTAAGTACAGTAGCAACTCAGAATATCAGCTATTAATCGAACGCTGAGTCATCGCAAATGCAGTTAAGTACTTTTCAAGTATTTTATATTAAAGTGATTTTTTTAGATTTACACACTTATATCTGAGTCTGAAAAATATGTCAAATGCTGTACTCTTTTTGCAATAACATTGTTTTATTTATCTGTTTATATTATTTGTCTATTTTGTGTTTGTTGCCCAATTTTTCAAAACTTATGAAGTTAGTATATACTAAGTAATTAAGTGTAAATAATACATACAACAGTATATTAAGAAAAGCTTGTTTAATAATTTAAATTATTAAAGAAGTTTTTTTCAGTATATGTGATATATGTATTATTTACATTGAATTACAGTTGTTTCTGGAAAACTTTTAATTCTTAGAATTACATTATATACTATGTATGTATTCCACCTTTATTGTTAAAAGGTTGCCTTGACAACAGTTTGAAATTGTTGGTTGTTATTGACATTGGGATTGTCTAAGTGTTGTCTGGTTTTTAATGATTACTATGTACTATATATATATACTATTTTGTAGTTAATTATATAGCTACTACAATCAATGCTTGTGATAAAAGGAATTGTAGTATAAACAACTTGCTTGAAATAATAAAAATGGGTTATATTCTTTTATCATCCATGCAATAAATATATTTATTTTTAAATGTAATCAAATTGCATTTTTTGTAATAACTAGTTTTTAAAAGTATTCAAATAAATACTTTAATTAAACTATGATTTTTCAAAATTCTTTTAGACGTGATTGTAATGGCTTATTTTAAAAAAAAAAAATAAAGAAGGAAATTGCTAGTTTGTTAGAAAGTAGGAATTATAAGATTACAGTAGTACCATATTATATTTTATTTTATAAACCAAACTTCTTTGACATATTTGTATATATGTATGTAATATAGGGAGTGTACCAATACCTCTAACAAGCTTTTATTGATAAGTGCCAAAGAGAAAGCATTTAAAATCTATCTAGAATTATCCCTATCCTCAGACAATCGTTTTGAGATTTTGGCTCATCTCAGTGAAGAGCTAGAACATTCAGACACTAGATCTAAACTATTAAGTACTATTTAGTAGAAAATCTGAAATTTTTAGACATGTAAATGTCTTTAAATTCAGCTATCTAACATAAATAGCTATATTAGACTGAATCAAATTCAGATTTACCATATATTAATAACCTTAGCAATATATCATTGCCAAAGCTTTAAAGTCAAAATTATAACAATCAATAAAGCAAGTCATATATCATGTGACTTTGCTTTTTAAGCTTGTATTACAAATATGTAATATAGGGAGTATACCAATAGCTCTAATAAGCTTTTATTGTATTACATATCTATAATACAAGCTTAAAAAGCACAGTCACATGATATGTGACTTGCTTTATTGATTATTATATATATATATATAATATGTTGTTATACATTCTCTTTTACTATTCATCTGACTTCTGTGATCATTTTCAAAATCTATTTCCTTGCTCAGCTATCTTCACTCCAATTTCCTTCTAATCATTTCAATTAAATCTATAGTTTTTATCAGATGATCTAGATCATCTACAAAAAAATAATATCCTCCAGATTTAGCTAAAATAGAATAAAATAAAATTGCTTGAAAAAGTGCAAAAGAGAGAGAGAGAGAGAGAGAGAGAGAGAGAGAGAGAGAGAGAGAGAGAGAGAGAGAGAGAGAGAGAGAGAGAGAGAGAGAGAGAGAGAGAGAGAGAGAGAGAGAGAGAGAGAGAGAGAGAGAGAGAGAGAGTGAGAGCAGAATTAATGTTATTGTGTTAAACTGAGCAATAAAGAGATAATGACAAGAGTTAAAGCATATCTAAAACATTTTATTTAAATAAAGAGCATATTAATGCTTTTAAATCATATTTTTCAAATTTATATTCACTGCCATAATAAGTTTTAAAATAATTAATTTAAAACTAAGCAATGTACATACATTTTCTGGGGGCCCAAATAAAACAGTAAGAATTTTAATATAACTTCTAACAGATGAAAATGGTCAAAAACTATACTCATAAAAAAATGTTACAAATATAAAATTTTCAAAATTTATTATCATTCCTATTTGCCATATAGTCATCTCTTAGTAGACATAATAAAGATAACCTCAACTACTAGAATTTTCTGATAAAGGAACATTGGCCTAGCCTTTTAGAATCACTAATACACTTTGAAAGAATGAAATTCTCTCTGCCACAACCAAAGATTGGAGGACATGCAAATTAAGACTTTTATTAGTTAAGAAAATAGTAAACAGAAGATTTTAAAATGATGATTCTGTCTTTAATTTTTTGCTTAAAATCAATCAATGTTAATGCACTTCCCATGGCTCATTTCTCCCTTTATATCATAGAGAAGAATCTCCATTTTCTTTACTAAGTTGTTGCTTCACAGATTCAGGATAAAAAACTATTCAGTCTCCTTACAAGCTTCACAAGATATTCCATCTTTGGTCTAAGCATTCTATGGTGTAGCTTACATCTTTGTAATAATAACCCAAATATCATCCATATACAGTAATAAAAAATCTGTAACAGTTGAGATTCAGAAATAAGAAGATTATCTCAATGCATATAAATGTTGCCACATTAATAATATTTTTAATAAACAAAGGAGACTTTTAAAAATAATTTTAGTCATTTGTTATCTATGGACTTAATAGTTATGAAATGGTACTCAGTTAAATCTGAGATCAGTTGAAAGGAGCTGTCTTGCTTAATCTGTCACTTAGCTGTTCAAATGTCACATCATCCTTTTTTTTTTTGCTAAACTAACCACACAATTATTTATTTATTCATCTCTAATACTGATAAAATTCTTTGATAATAAAGTAATTTATTATACATCCTTGACAAAAATGTTATTAAACTTTTTGAAATGCAAATTTTTAAAAAGGAAGGATATGATATACAGTAAGTGATTACAAGTAATTTATTAACTGTTTTCTATTTGAATAGTTTATTGAGTTTAAAAGCTTATTTAAATTATTTTAAATCAAAAGAGGAGGTGGAGATATGTTACATTCGAATGTGTTTTTTATATGATGGAAAAAAAAACTGGTTTTGCTTGATAAAGGAAATTTTATTTGAGGTTAAAGTCTACTTAAATGTCAATAGTGAAAATCAATATCAAAGGTTTTACATGTAATATTAATTTCTTCACTATGCAATTAAATTTCATATGTGAAATTAAATTTTCATTGAAAGTGCCATTTGAATTTTAAAACTAATGTAGTTGTTGTAGAACACTTATATGATTTGGGAATTTATTTAACACTATGAAGTCATAAATAAAATGATCATACAATGAAAATATATACATATTACAATATTTGAAATACAGACATTTTTCATATACTTGGAGCTTAATTGTAAATATAGGGAATTTGAACACAGACTGTTAAGAACGCTTCAACCCACACTATCTTATACCAATGACACACATGATCACACATATATAGAAAAGGTAAATAATCGCCAATATATGTATTTTGTGCTGAACCAGCACTTATAAGTTGGTTCAGATCATCATCGCCCACAGATATATATAAGGAACGCTCAGTTTATCTTAAGATATCAAATCTTCATACTTTAATGGACAGGCTTTAATCTACTCCAACTCTTCAGCTATTCGTACCATTGAAAATCTGGTAATGGAATGTCCAAATCTCAAACTGATACCAATATTGTTATTGGGATTTGGTCATCCTATTATCAGATTTTCAAAGGTATAGATGGCTGAAGACTTGGAGGTTGGAGTAGAATGAAGCTTGTCCATTAATATATGAAGATTTGCTATCTTAATATAAACTGAGCACTGATTATATGTGTGTGTGGGAGATGATGATTTTGACCAACTGATAAGTGCTGGTTCAGCGTGAAATACATATATTGGTGATTATTTATCTTTTGTACATATATGTGGTTATGTGTAGCCATGGTATGAGATGGTGAGGATAGTTGAAGGGTGCTTGAAAGTCTGTGTTCAAATCCCCTACATTTATATATATTATATAAATTAAGGGGGGCCCTCATAATGTAAGTACCATAACTGCTTGCCATCTTCATGGCCTGTTTTCAGATGGTTTAATTATTTTTTCAGATAACTAATTTATAGTTCAGATAACTATCTGATACTGGTCAGGAAATGGGTATTTTGTTATTATTAACTAGATAGAAAACAATGATGGAAAAATATTAAAACTCATTAATTGGTAAGCCTGGTGAGTGCTGTTTTCTTCTTCATTCTGCTTCTACATGGTGCTGCTAAGAGATTTTTGATCTGCAGGAATTATTTAGAAAATCAGTTTATTTTTATTATTATTATTTAATCTAAATTGATATTTTATCACATCAAGAAATGATTTATTTATGACTTAAAGCACTATGGACTTTTAATAAATTTAAATTATTAAATATAATTGTATTTTTATTTTTGATATTGAAAATTAAAATAATACTCGATATGAAAAGATTAGCAAAAGCTATCATAGTTCATATTTTACAAATTTATTTTATTTAAACCAATATCTGGAAGGGGGGGGGGATAAATTAGATTATTACAATAATCAGTTATATTTAGATAAAACTGTATTAAATGTAAAAAAGAAAAAAAAGTTTATCAACAAAATGATGCAAAAAATATTTGTAAAATGAAAAATAAAAAGTGAAAGCTAAAAAATGATAAAGATATGTAAAACAATATAAAATATTTGTCAAAGATTATAAAAAATATAAAGTTAAAAAAAATAAAATAAACAACAATGACAAAAAAGGATATATTTATATAATAACACAAAGAAATAAATGTGATATGAAACAGAAAAAAGAAGGAATAATGAAGCATAGAAAAAATGAGAGGGAGAATAATATAAATTTTTAAAAAATGTTGATAACAAAAATATATATATAAATTATTAAATCTTCTATGTAACCAAATTCAGACAAACAAATTAGAAAACATGTTTCTTTTTGATAAAACAATACTACAGTTTTTAAATATGTTATCCTAGATTCACGACCAGTTAGTAAATGTCCTGAATTCTTTATTTTTATTAGTTATTAACAGATTCATTACAAATTAAGTGGCTTTAGAAAGAAGTTTGCTGTTATCTGAAAGAATATCCTTATTCTTTGAAGCCTTAAAAGAACTAAACATGGCAAATATCTAAATGTTCACTTCTTAAGTTTTATAAAGCAGCTGTTATTATTATATGATTATTCATATAATAAGCAAACATGGATGAGCTATTCATAAATATGTATTAGCCAATGTTGTGAGTTTATCTCCAGTTTAAGATGAAAAAATGTCATGGACTTTTTTCTCAGTTGCCTGATAATTTTTAATTAAAATAACAGGTATTTTTGAGGGTAGAATGAATAGGTGTGTGAACGAATTTCTTAAAATAGATACTTACATCATAACAGATAAAAGTAAATTGTGGCCCATATTCCTTGTAGAATGTGAAGTCTCCAGCTAAGGTAACTGTTGATAGCTGAAGAATGATGATATTAGGAATCCCTGATTGTGAACCCAGATTGCTATTTGATGATAACTTTTCATTCAGACACTTAAAGAAAGTGCAAATCACTTTGAAGTAAAGGAAGATTGCTCGAATTGGAAGAAAATACTTGCCTAACATTACATGGGACATTGTTGCACTTAGTGAAATTAGAATAAAAACTAAAAAGATAATTGATTTAAAAGTGGATATGTATTTTATAATAAAGGTACAAATATGAGAGCACAAGTGAAGTGGGATTCATTATAAGTAAAAAAAAAAAACATTGTGAAAATTCATGGTACATCAGATAGAATGACAAGGTAAGTTAATTGAATTAATGAAAGACATCAAATAGAGATAATTCATTTTTATGCCTCATCACGTTATCATTGTGACAAAGAAGTATAAGGTTTCTAGATGAATGCACAAAATGTTTTTAATCAATCTGAACAACATTTTAAAGTTATAATGGCAGATTTTAATGTCAGAATAATTAAACAATTGAAAGATTAAAGTACTGTGAATAAATTTAATTATGGTAATAAAAATAAGAGAAAACACAGAATTGTGGAGTTTGCAGAAAAAGAAAAACTATATATTATGAATTTCTTTCTTCGAGAAAAATGCTAAATGGACATGAAAGCATCCAAATAAAGGTATAACAGAAATGGATTATATTTTGAATAATTAAAAATATGTATTTCAAGATTGCAATCTTCTTTGGACAATAAACATAAGAAATAATCATAGTTTAGAGAGATGTAAGACATATGTTAACATAAATTAGAAAAAAAAAAGAAAAAAAGAAACAATATTAACAGTTAAACATGTCTTGCATTGGTGGTCGAGAGGTCAGCGTGACTGCTTTGCACTTGCAGGCAGTTGCCCGGGTTGCGGGTTCGCGTCCTGGCCGATGCTATGACACTTAAAAAAAAAACAGTTAAACATTCTTAATCTTCAGAAACACTCCAATGAATATAAATTAAAACTTACAAATCAATTTAAAATATTAATAAATTTTTATGATGGTTCAGATTTGGAACAAAATTAATAAAAAAATCACTGGTACCCTATTAAAAACTTCAAAATGATAGCTAGTAAAAAACCCTAAGACAAGACAATGTATAAAGAAAAGAAAGATAACCAATCCTTAAGCTATCAACAATCTTAACCTTCAGTCAAGGCAACTTCCTTTAACAATAAAGTTGGTGAACCTTTATATATGGTCTGATATGTTTATATAGACACTGAAGATTTCAACTTGACCAAGGAGTGTGAGATCAAAAATGCAAAGAAATTTAAACAAACCACATTAATCAGGCAAATATAACCTGTTCTGAAAGCAGACTAATAAATAGTCAATTATAACTTCCAGATTATTAAAGATGGTTGCCTTGACTACAGGTTGAGATTGTGGGTAGTTTAAGGTTTGATTGTTATTATCTATATTTATAAACCTATCAAAGTCTCAAATAATTGGCTTCATCATCTTATAGGAATTTTTTTTAATGATCCATTAAAAAGAATTGAATATATAGAATTTAGTAAAATAATGCAAAAAGAATGTAATGAAATATAATTATGAATTGGTAAAGAAAGCTATAAAAGAAAAGAAAAGTCTCAAAAGTCTAAAACAATATCTTGGTATTGGAAGATAAAAAAAAAAAAAGATGGAACTATTATTAAAAAGAAAGGTGATATCATAAAATGGGTGAAGTACCAGAAAATAAAATACCTCCTATAGAACAGCATTTTAAGGAAAGAAATGAGACACAATTAAATCTATGAAGATAAGAAAAACTCCAAAAAATGATAGAATTATAATTGATATTTTAAAAGAAGCAGATGAAGAAATAATAAAAAAATTGTTGGCAAAATTATATACATAGTCTCTAAATGATAAAGATGTTCCAGATAATTAGAAGAATGAAGTAGTAATATTGATACTTAAAAAAGATATTAAGTAACTTATTAGAAATTGCAGACTTATCAGTCTTTTATGAGTTCTATACAAAATCTTTATCAAGGTTAATACAATTCATCTACAGAGAACTTTAAATTTTTACCAATGAAAAAAATAAACTGGATTTAAAAATGTTTTTAGCATAATGAATCACATATAAATATTAGAAAAAGGTATTGAAAGGAATACTGAGTATGGGTTTTCATTTTATTTTGGATTTGTAGATTATAAAAAGGCATTTGACTTTATAAACATTTTAATGGTAATTAAAGCAATGGATTATCAAGATATAGATCTGGGATATCAAAATTTGAAGAATATTTATCAAAATGCAATCATGATACTAAGAAGAATGCTTTATGACAGGCAGATTTCATATTTCCAAAACTTTTTATAGCAGTTTTACAAAAGTATTTGGTGAACTAAGAAATGGAGATTATTTAAGACATCTAGAGTTTGCAGAAAATGTAATTGTTTTTGAAAATAATGCTTTGGAGTCTCAAGAAATCTTACCAAGCAAGAAAAATAGGATTAATAATAAATAAAATAACATTCAATAGATTTTCTCAGAAGAAGAACATAAAGATTGATTATGATGAATTAGAAAAAGTTAACAATTATTAATACCTTGATCAGATTATTAATATAAGTGTAAGCATAATGGATGAAATAAATAATAGAATTAAACTTGAATAGTGCTTTGGCAGAAATAATATTAAAAGGAAATAATCCCTAGGTGTTTGAAAAGGAAAGTTTTTTATAACTGCGATTTACCAGTTCTTACTTATTGTTCTAAGTCATTGGCATTTATCTGAAGATCAATACATAAATTTCAGCCCCCTCAATAAAGTAGGGTTTGATGTATGTTAAGAATAACAAGAAGGAATTGAAAATGAAATATGTAGTTCACAGAACAAGAAGTTATTACTAACATTATCGAAAGAATTAAAAGGATGAAGTGGATCTGGGTTTCGGTAATCATATTGCTAGAAATGATGATAATAGATATATGAAGTTTTAATCTGGATTCCAAGAGATTGTAAAAGTAAAAAACTTACAAAAAATGGATGAAATAATATAGAAAAAACAAATTGTATATAAAAAAAATGGACTAAACTTGGGGAGATCTTTATCTTGCAGTGGATTTAAAAGGTTTGAAAATGATGATGATGATAATGATTAAATTTATTCGTTTGTAATTATAACATACTTATATATATATATAGTATTAAAAATTCATATCTACTTCTAATTTTTGTTTTTTAAATAAATATTTTAACAGCAAATCAATATGCTTGATTTAAATAAATATTTTATATTTGTTTATAAAACTGAATTTAACTTTTAAATATTAATACAACTGACAGCTTAATTTATTAATGAAATATATATTTACATATTAAAAATAAATATTTACATTTGTATAAATGTGAACTCATATTTTACTCAGTGAATTATCATCGCTATATAAGATTACTAAAATGTTAGAATTTTTAGGATTCAATTTAATATTGCTGGAAAATAATTTATTGAACACTTTGTAAGAATATTTATAATAATATCATCGCTGTCAGTAGTTTTCTTCTCACCATTTCGCAGTTTTATTTATTGTAACATAAAAATTAATTAACTAGATATGTTAATAATAAAAAAAATGTAATGAAACTTGAAAATAATACTTTAATATGTTAGACTGTTTCTATCATCTAGAATTAATTTTAAATATCTCTTGAGAAAAATTCTTACTTTGTTTAAACTTTCCAAATACATTCAACTGTTAATAATAGCTCATAGATTAATATATAACGCAGTATTTCAACTGATATTATTTTATTCACTTCTTTAAGTATTACTGGCCTGACCAGTGACAGCACTAGCATAGGACTTGATTTTGGACATTTAGATTTGAGTTTACAGTGATGCTCTAATCAATTAGGCTAGTCTGTGAAAGGCAATATTTATCTATCTGGGCCTTCTTCTTTTTTTAAGGGAAAGTTAATAAATAGTTTTCAAATATTATGGGTTATCATATTAAAGAATTCAAAACAAAGCAAAACTCTCCATACAGTAGTGCAATCTTGTGCCATGTGATGTTTAATGGTTATCATATTAGGTTGACTTATGGAATTATATGCCATTGGAAGAGAAGAAAAAGTAAAAAAAAATTTAGAGGAACTTTTCACTTGATGATGGCAAATAATACTATAAATGAACCTAGGGTGGTAATTCACAATGTTTGGAAACTATCTATTTACATTATTCTTAAGAAAAAAATGGACTGACTAGAGAAACCCTCATAGATAAATATATCAAATTCTTTGATAGAATAGCCTAGTTGGTTATAATATCACTTTAAATTGACTATTTATAAATATAACAGTCCCAAGTTCAATCCCGATGCTGATAAGTTGAACATTACTTTAAAAAAGTGTGGAGATATCATTCAAAACATCGGTTTATATAGTGACTTGCATAGTAAAATGTCATAATCACAAACTTTCACACAAAGACACATAAAGTATATATATATATTGCACTGTTTTTGGATAGCATTTCTGCCATTTAAAATATTAAAATTACTTAGCACTCCAATCTGCATTTAAAAAATATCACCACAAGTAAATAGAACAGTGTTAAACAATAAACACTGTCAAAATAATGTTAATTTTTTGATATCACAAGAAGAAATATATAAAAAAAATTATGCATCCTAGTCAAAAAAAAAAGTCTTGAAATATAGTTTGTCACTAAAACTTTCATTTGACAATTAAATTGTGTTTCTGTTTTTGTTTAAAAAGTGTAAAGATGTTAAGTAAAATATTTGCCTTTAAATTATGTTTCAACGGTAATTTACTCAGGGAAAAAAAATACAGATAAATATACTTAGTTATACAAAAAGAAGAATTGAGATTACATTGTGTATAGATATAAAAAAGTACAGTAATTACTAAAAGAACCAGAATTATTTGGTGACAATGAGGAAAATAAATGATAAGCATACCTCATTACCTATTGGATATCTGCCATGTGAGAAACCACAATGCTGCTCAGATACCTAGTGGAGAGATTTTTTTGTCTCTTATTTAAAGTTTATTTTTGAAATTATTTAAGTGTCTTCTACCACTACTATATGCACTTTGTACACCATAGTGCATAGAATATAAATGTAATAGTGCAGATTTCTGCAAAGTTTGTATTTAGGAATGATTGTATGAGTGAGTAGATGATATTATTTTATCCTATACATTGTATTTATATAATTTTTAGCAAGTTCTAGACTGTTGCATTGAAACAAGAAATGATTTTGATCCTCCTCTTCTCTATAGCAAAGACCACATGTATCACCAATATTGTTATAATACTTTTATATTTGAGGAAATGCAATGTTAATAGTGATGTCATATTTAATTTGATAAAAAAATCAAAGTGTTTGATTTCAAGTGTGCAGTGCTTGAATTTTGACAGGAGTTGTATTATTAATCCCCAGCACTAGTAAAATGCTTTTTTACCCTGTAATGGGGTATAATGCAGTGTAGGTTTTCCAATAGATGCATTTTTCCTGGTGGAATTCTGTTTCAAGGCTGTGGGTCTAATAGGTTCAAGGATTGTTACCCAATATTTTGAATATGGAGGTGACTCATCTGTTAGTGTTATAATTATTGTTACAATTTGAGGTAGAATTTTCTTCATGGCTGATAGGATGTTAACTATTTTCTGTATTCTGAGTATGTGAATTGAGTGTAAACCTAATCCATTGTTGCTAAGGTGTCATGTAACTTTCTAAAGAAGATGATAACAGGTTTTATTCATCATAGAAGTTTTCTATATAATGAATAAACTCCAGTAATGAATGATTTTGAGAAAAATTTTTATTGGAATGTAATATGTAATTTTTGTGATGATTAACATGTTGATAAGTGATGCTTTGGCATATAATGAAAAGTGTGTTTTTAATAATGATGTTGTGTTTTAATAATAATGTTGTTGTCTTTATTTTTGTGTGTTTGTTAGTTTATCCTGTATCTAGTTTTTCATTATCATATAACTTAGATGATATGAAAATCCTAAATATGTGTTGCATTTACCTTTAAATATTTCTGCATAGTTTTTGCTTGTATATGTACCAATTACATGATTCAGCTAAATTGCACTCTAGTTTATATGTATTTGTATATTCATTTAGCATCATTAACAGTGTCTGACAGGAATATTGTGAAATCATCCATGCATGTGACACATAATATTTTATGTTTTAGCATATATAGGTGAATCCCTGAGATTTTTTTTCAAGACAGAGCTGAATGATGAACCTTGAGGAATTGATTAATATGGATTAAATGAAGGTGAAAATTTTTTATTTAATGTTATGTGGATACACTGTTATTAATAGGTTTATAATTAGTATACAATAGGTTTGGGTATTGTTGTATTATTAAATGTATTTATGAGTTTGTTGATTAGAATTGAAGACTATTTTATAACCAGCTGTATTACTATCAGACTATATTTCTTAGCACTGTTAATAACAGTTTTGAATAATAGAACTGCTTGACATGTTGTTGAACTTTCTTGTGCAAATTTTGCAGTTGATATTGATAGTAATATATATGGTTCAATTTTTTCTTTGATGTGGACACATAGATATTGTTCTAATATTTTGTAATATTAGTGGTAAAATGGATTTTTTTGTAGGAAGGCACCAATGATATTGGATAAGCTTATTTTATATAACTCCCCAGATAGAAAATTGGTCATAAGTTCCAATGTAATTTGATTAAGATGTGAGAGCACAATATCTATCCCAATGTCATAAATTATTATATTTTCACTCTTACACCAGGTCAATGGTATTCTAACAGTAGGTGATTGGTCCAGAGCCTGCCAAATATAATTTTTTGACTGTGAATGAAGCTGTGTTACAAATCCTTTCCTCTTTTTTGTATCCAGGTATTCGATCAGTTACTTTATAGGTGGATTTGTATTCCTTAGTCGATGCTAACATCATTTTGCTATTATTTGATGTTGGTATAATTTGGGTGTATCATTGAGGTAGGAATTTGTGGAGGAGGGTGGACACTCTGGTAATATGGTTTATTGTATGTGATATTATATTTGTGAAGACTATTCATGCTTTTACCTGATCTAGATCCATAACTTTTAGTTTAAACAATAAAATAAAAATTTCATTAAATAGAAACTCTGGTTTTTATTCACAGCAAAATTCTTATTATTTTCTGTGTTGATATGAATAAGTATGACCATTATTGCACAATGGCCTAAGATTGGGAAAGGAACTAATTAAGTGAATATATGATGTAATATTGGAGAATAGAAAACTAGTCAATGAGAGATGAATGTCTGCCATTATGAAAAGAGACTGATTTATTTAGAGAAAACCCTTCCTACAAAGGGGAGAGGACAGGAGTGATGTGATGTGATGTATTGTGACTTTTCTTTAAATGAAGTCAAGAATATCTAAGCAATTATGCCCAGATAAACCTGTTAGCCACTTAATTTTCCATTCCCCACTCTTAAGTTTTCCCATATTCTGCTCCATTCCATTTCCACAACATAATCTTTGTCAACTCTATAGCCTAAATATCTAATTCTCCCTTATCTTTTCCCAAACCCAGCATAAAAACCAGTAATTCACATTCTGTATAATCACTTTTTTCATATTTATTCTTCCATAACTTCATTATATGTACCCTTTCTGTTTTCAAACCTTTACATTCAATTAACAAATACCTAATATATTCTATTCCTTCCTTACATAATTTACAAAATAAATCACCCATATTTTTCCATTTACATGTATATTCTCTTGTAGCTAAAGATCCCATTCGAGCCTTAAACAATAAACTACTTTCCTTACTATTATCATATATTAACTTGCACCTAATATTCTGTTTATTTCTATATATATTTGAACTCTTTTTACTCTCCATACTATTTCTCCATCTTTCTAACTCCCTATTCTTTATTAATAAATCTATTCTTTTATCCCATTCCTTACTACTATAACACTCAACAATCCTCTTAACACAATCTGCCCATCTTTTGTACAAATATACTGATTTAAATTCTTTATCCAAATCTTTTGCATACCGCATTATCTTTCTCACCCATCTTGTTATTTGCCCTTTACTCATAACCCAATTAAATACTATTTTGGCTATTCTTTTATTATCCATAAACTGCAATCTACCAAACATTTTCATTTTACTTTTTGCATCTCTCATATGAAAACTTGACCATCCCATTTCTCCTTGAATTGCCTCCTTTGCTGTCCATACATCTGCATCCAATGCATGTCTTTCTACTTCTCTCTGAACTCTTTCTAAATAATCTAATACCCTTTTACTAACACATAATGCATCTTTATCATATGTTAACCCTGCTACTGCAACTCCCTTCCATATAATTCTAGCTACATCATATTTATTATATGAAAACAGTGTTAATTTCTTTATCAATTCCTTTCTTTTCTTTGCTTCATTTATCAATTTTTTCTCCCATTCATCCAAATAATTTTTCTGATTACTTAAAATAATCCCCAAATAACTATATCTATTCACCACACTTAACTTAATATCTCCCAATAAAAATTCTACATCTTCTCTTTCTTCAGTATTAACCATCATTATATTTGATTTTTCTTCACTAAATTTAATCCCCATTTCTTTACCCGCACATGTCATCAGCATAACTTCATAATCTTCTCTTCTTTCTGCACACAAAAAAATATCATCCCCAAAAAATGACCTGACAAAATATATACTCCCTTATCACCTATTAATGGCATCTCTATCCCCCTTCCTAATCTTTCTATTGCTCTTTTCATTTCACTTAAATATAACACAAACAAAATAGGTGACGTAAGGCATCTTGCCTCAGTCCCACCCCATTTTTAACTTTAACTGATTTAATATTCCCTAATTGATATATATAATACTGAGATGCAGCCATTTTGAAACAAAAGTGCTGTAGCTCATGTTAAAAATCTCCCAGTAACAAAAGAGGATAAGTTGAAGTGGTAAAAAAAATTATTTATGTAAACAGCAAAAGCTATATTTATTTTTGTTGTTTGTTGGTTAATAGTGATGATTAATACATGCTTATCTATGTATAGCATTTAAAAATAATTGAGGCTAAAAAAACCTGTCTACATTATCCCTGTGCCTGCAGAAGATGCAGATGATATTCTTAAAATGGCTGAATGTTATGATCTATTGAGATAGCTAGAGGGATCAATTTAGAATCCTGCATAAATTGTTGTTTTGACAAGCCAATTATATGTGGTTTTACAGTATCCAGCTATTTTGTAAGTTGACAATTTTTATTAACTGAATTTAGACTTGTAATGTTGAATGATTTCTTCTGTTTTACCCCAAACTTAAATTAAAATAAATTAAAATGAAAAATTTTTCTGTTGCAAATCTAGATTTAATAATATGTGGGAGAAAGGTATGATATGTAAATATAATTAAAATTTACTAGGACCTACATTTATTTTTTAGGTGAGAATGGAGCAACTATGGGTATATTTTTTGTAGTGTGGTTGGTGTCTTATTTGGCAATATTTTATTTATATATATATATTTAAATTTTGAATGAGGCATACTTACCTCTTCATCATATCAGTAAAGTTGGATTTTTTGTGACTATATTTTTTATTTTTTTCCAATGTTCATTTTTCTCAAATTCATCTTCTTTGCTGGCATCTAGAACTGAGTTTTTCTTTCACATTTTCTTTGAGAGGATCGACTTGGTTTTCATTTGGTTACAACATGATCTGAGTTATGTATTAGTTGTAATATAAATGGTTTAATTGTATTCAAAATATCAGTTGAGATTTTATTTATTATATGCAGTACTGTGAATGTTTTCTTCTGTTTATCTATTTCCACATCACCTATCTTTTCTGCAGTTTGAATATTTTCCATCTCATCACTGAAGTTTACTGCTTTTGAATCTTCCTTCTCAATAATAATGTTTGGAATGATTTCCTTCTTGGTTTTCTGACTGGGTTTCTTTTAGGCACTGATGTGAGGGGGAATTAATGTTTTTGCAACTTTTACATTTTATGTTATCACAGTTTATTGCTATGTGTTCTTGCTATTCACAAATAAGACATTGTGACTTTATTCCATGAATAAATAATAGTAATACAGCTTTCTGGTCTGCAATTTGAGTGGGATGCTTAGTGGATTGACATGGCCATGAAGTCATACTTTGAAATAGATGTTTCCATAAATTGATTATTGATGTGTATTTGAGATAAATTGGTTGAAAAATTAAAGCATTACAAAAAGCTTCCATGAGTTTTTTGAAATAGTTTAGGTAGTAATTAAGATAAACATTTTTTAAAACTCCAGTGAACTGTTTTGATTGACTGTTATTAGAATGTAATTTCCAAGGATCAGGATTTTTCTTTTGAAATAGTTTTTGTGTTTCATATAAAAAAAGTCAAGAACAATATATATGTTGTTAGTATGGTAAGCAATATGTAGAATGCTATCCCATAGGTTATTTACATTTAAAGCCCCATAGAGCAATTCTCTGGGAAACTTAAAAAGGAAGCAATTAAGATTGGTAACAACCATTGTCAGTGAATGATCAGTAAAAACCATTTAAATGAATTGATTAGTAATTTAGGGATTGTTAAATTGAACTTCTCATTTATGGCTTGCAAGACCATTTCATTCCACATTATAAAAGCATCCATATTTTTTTATTGGTAGTCATAAAATAATCACGATGTGAGATTTTTTTTTTCTCATGTGTCATAGCATCAGCCAAGAAGCAAACCCGCTAACCCGGGACAAGTGTTTGTAAAGCAGTCGTCGCTGACTTCTTGACCACAAATCTTGCATTTGAAATTTGTTTTTTTATTTCCAACTTGAGTTGTATTTTGTAAACCTGAAGACTTATTTAAAATACTTTTGATTTTGTTGATTAAATTTTTACAAAATACATCTGTTTTTAAAAACAATTTACATATTTATGAATGGAACATTTTTTGTTCACATTTAGATTTATGCGTTCATGTATAGGCATAAAACAAACAATTACTAAAATATTCTGAAATATTATGGAGAGATGAAGCATAACTCTATTAGTTTTTTTATTATTATTATTAACCAATAATTCACGCTAAGATGAAGTCTAAATTACAAGTTGAAAGTTTTACTTTACACTTGCATGAAGAGTCATAAGATTGCTACACTTTTCTTGTTTATATTGTAGCTTATTTTTTTGTAATGTTCTTTTTACAAGTAATATTTTATAAATAATGTTATAATTTTTAAACCATAATTTTTTTTGATGAAAAAATTGAGATTTGTCTAATTCTATCTATTCAATCATTTAAAATGTAATTGCATCAATTTTAAAATAAAAAAGAAAGAGATTACAAAGCAAACATTTTTTGTCGTTTAAATAAGTTCAAGCAATTATTTTTATAGATATCTGTCTGTTAAAAATAGTCAAAAGATTAAAAAGGAAAAAGAATTAAGCAAAATACCCAAAACTTTATTTAAAAATTTACTTAGGGATATTATATAGCAAAATATGTTTAAATTTAAAAAAAAATAAAACATTCGTTGTATTTCATGATTTTAACATATTTACTGTATAAAAAATGTTTACTAAAATAATGCATAATATATATATATTATTACATCATACCTTTTTCGGAGTGAATCTTAACTTTTTTTCTAGGTGATTTTTCATTCAAAAAATAGTCCATGACATGATAATAGATGGACAACTGAAATGTTAAACTGAATTCCAAGAGATTGTAAAAGACCCAGAAAAAGACCACATGTGAGATTAATGGATAAATAAGAAAGTGTGCAGTGATGATGTGGAGAAGAGAAGCTAAAGATCGAAGAAGATGGATTGAACTTGGAGAGACCTTCATCCTGCAGTGGATTAATAATGGTTGATGATGATGATGAATCAACTAAGCTTTCCATCTCTAAGCTAATGGGTATAAGATAAACGATTGAGAAATGTTACAATAACTATATTGTAAAAACAAAAATATGGTGTAATATGATGTTGTTTTAAGCACTTTTGATGAAAGTATGTTGTTTTTATATTTGCTGGCTTTAAAATTTTTGGAAATAAAGAACAAATTGAAACATTACGATATTTTAAAGTAATAACAATTGATATTATATCATATTTTAAAAGTCATTATTTCAAATGACCTATTTTAAAGAGTTTATAGCAAACTTTAATAATCACATCCTAAACATGGAATTATCAAGTTTGATTTAGTCAATATATGTCCTTAAATTATTTGTAAAGATTGAATACCTTTACTTTTTATGTATACTAAATTTCACCACACATAGAAAAACTTAAACAGCTATGCACAAATAATATATTTAATTCAGATTTACAATTACTACAGTAAATTAACATTTAATGTAAGTATCAAATATATGAAATTTAATAATTTTGTTTCAGATGTGATTGTCAAAATTTCTTTCCCAATTGTTTGAATGTCTACACAGTTAACATTTCAATAAAATTTTTATTAACAATAAATAGTGATTACATACTAATAAAGGATAAATAAATGAATAAATTGTACAATAATATGATTATATAATGTTCTATATGTCATCTGGCTAGATTATGTTATGAGAGCACAATGTTATACTCTTATGTGGCTAGGTATAGTGAAGAGATTCAAAGAACTTGTTTAATGGTATTAGCATTTTTAATATAAACATGAATATTTTCTTTTATAAATGACTATTCTATAATGCTGGGTAGGTGGGAATTGATAATCAGGAAAAGGAAAGAGCAATTAAAGACCAGGTGTCAGCAAAGACTTTACTGGAGGCAAGGAGCTGGTCACGTTTCTTGATTTTTTTGAGCGTTTGATAAAACAATGGTATGGATTTGGGGGGGGGGGGTAATTCCATGAGACTTGTGCATCTCACTATCCATATGGAATAAAGGACAAAGGTAGAAAGCCTTATTATTGGAAAAAAACCATTATGAATGGCATTTTCGAGTGAGAAAATCATATCAGGTCTTATGTTGGAATTGATTATAATTATATCTTTCAGAGTTTTAAGTCTTGGGCACCGGTGTATAATATGGTCTATGGTTTCATCTTCACGAGCACACAGACCACATATAGGGTCAATGCTGGTAAAACCTCTTCGGTGATAAAGAAACCAATTCGTGGGTAGCGCATTAAGATTTATTTTAATGATGAAGTCAAGGAATTTGGGTTCCAGACTCCATCTTTTGATACTCTAACATTATTAAAAAAAGTTACACCGACAGATCGTCCGCCACCCTCTTCCAGTTCATGGATAGCATCCCTAATACAACAACTACAACTTTATAACCCGGTAATATCCTTTAACCTTAACCAAAAAATCACCTTATGGGAAGCGTACAATATAATCAACTATAATCAACAACCCATTAAAACCAGCCTAAAAATAACCAAAAAAAAAAAATACACAGTTAACATGTGTCATTTAAAATAATAATGCTCATAATTTGGGTATAATATGAGTTTGTTTAGATATTTAACAGCAAATGCTTAAAAAAATATTCGAGAATAGTTGGCCATTTGAATTGATTGATATAGTCAAAATGCGTGGACAGGGAAAGATAACTTTACATTTTTCTGATATCTTTGAAAAATATTGCTCTTCAGTAATATTGTTATAAATTTAAATTAACAATATAAATATAAATTTAAATATTTACAGTATTTTAAATAATACAAATGTATTTCAATTATTATGCAACGAAAGACTTTACACAAATTACCAATTTGAACATGTTTGTTTTATATTAAAATCATTTTTGAATTACTTAGTGGTTTTTTTCTATTGTCTCTCTCTCTCTCTTTTAAATCCATAATTTAACTTGCATTAAAATTGTATAACAATAATATTTTTAACTCATAAATACAAAAAAGCTTTTAGATCATTTTAAATATTATTTATTTTTATATGTGAAGATTTTTGTATTATTTTTTTTTCATTCCCTTCCTTTCTCCTCTCCTCGAAAATTTATTATTTATATATAAATTGCATATATTTAGCAATCAGCTAAGAGTTATTATCTATAAACATAATAAAAGTTTTATCTTTTAAAATTTGCGGACATATGTGACATTATTTGCACGTATGATTGTTTAAAATTTTATACTTTTCTACTGTTACAAATATACACACACATTATTTATGTATACGTTGGTTATTTATGTTTTTAATAATGCTTATATTTTGTGTAAGCCTCAACCACTTGACTTTTCTTAATATAAAAATCATTTGTGGATATAATCCGTTTTATCAATGTGAGGAAACATCTATATGACCCTCTGTTTAATAAATATGGAAAAATAAAAAATAAATGAGATTATTAAAAAAAAAAAAAAAATTGAACATTGTAAATGGAATAATTTGAGCAAGGTTTTGTTTTGAAAGTTGTTAAGTTTAAATTATAGTCCTTCGTTTTGTAATATAAAGGAAACAATCATTTTCGGCAATAGATTAAAATAAAAGTGCCAGCTGGTCTTGATCACATAAAATGGTGGTCCAGTCACGAACAATTTTACATATTACTTTGTACTTTGTACAATTGATCTGGATAATTTGAAGTGGATAGGGATCAATCTTTCATTGGCAACAATTAAGGGGTAATAGAGAAAATGTATTACAATTCTATGAACTGTTTTTTTTAGTATTTCTTTATGATTAATTTTAGACATTTAGTATCCAGTTTACAACTACATTTAAATCTATTAAAATGTAATGGAAAACGCATATGATATTGTGTAAGCATTTACATTTATATTCTATTTTATATAATTTTAGTTGGGGTTTAAAAATACCAATGCATATTAAAATTAATATGTAATTATATATGCATATACATAAAGATATGACTTTATATAAAATAATATATTTTAGATGCCCTGTGCAGTTTTGCACAGTGGTAAGTGTTGACATGGAATTGGGAGGTTCCACAATATATTCTAGAGTTCACAGTTCCAAGCAATAAAAGTATATGCTTTTTAATATATATATATTAAATAATGAACAAATGTGCATATTAGTTTTTCATGGAGGCAAAACTCTCCATACATAACACCACTCAGTTCAAGCCAGAGTAATTAATGGATGCAGGAAGGTTTATGCAGAAAATCCCTGTCTAGTGCCTATTCATACAATATTCTCAGACCAGTTTTTAGCTTGTGGCTTTCATCAATGATGAGCTTTGGACCTGAGAGCACTGCACCTAGATCTTAGATTCTAATGCAACCCTCCAGCAGCCACCTTTGACTTTATTAGCTAACTATAAAGCCTTGAATCCAAAATGAAAACCCAATAATGTTTTCAAGTTAAGCTCATTAGCTTGTATAGATCTGAAGTCAGTTTAGCATCCATATATTTTGGTGTCTTTGATTGACCATAGTCATCATAATCCTGAGTAGCACTACTGTATAGAGTTTTGCCTCTATAAAAATAGCTTGTGTAAGCATAAAGAATGGTGATCATGTGATGCTTGATGGTTTAATACCAATCCTGCCAAGAGGACTATGGCGACTGTGGTTATTAAAGCAGTAAAGGCAAAAGATCTAAGTTCAAATCTATACAATGACACAAGCTTAACTTTTTAAGCTTAGCTTGAAAACATTATTGTGTTTTTATTTTGAATTCAAAACTTTAAAGTTAGCTAAAAAAGTAAAAGGTTGGCTGCTGGGGAGTTGCATTAGATCCTAAGATCTAGGTGCAGTGCTCTCAGATTCAAGGCTCCTCACTGATGAAAGGCCCAATGTAGAAACTAATCTGGGGATATTGGATGACTAGGCACTAAATAGGGATTTTATGCATAAAACTTCCTGCATCCATTGATTATTCTGGCTTGCACTGCATGGCACTACTGTATGAAGAGTTTTGCCTCTGTGAAAACATGCTTGTGTAAGCAGAAAGTATGGTGATCATGTGATATTTGATGGGTTAATACATATTAGTTGCAGGTGTGCTCCATCCGTTAGTGAGAGAAATCATAACCATCATCTAAAATAAACTAATCAATAAGTGTCATTTGTTTTCAGAAAAATGAAATAAATTATTAATATGATACACTTAAAAAATTGAAAACAATATTATTTATCTGGAAAATAAATATAAAATTAATATATTGATAACAAAAAATGATGAAAACATAAATATGTTTAAAAATATAAAGATAAAATAAATTGATTTAGAAAACAAACCTAAAATATGATAATTTGAATGACAGAAACTTCTGAAACTTAAATTTACCTAAGCGAGTTATTCATCAGAGTGCAGCATTGAGCCAGGTATACATTTCCTTTCACTAATGAATAGCAGAATAGTTCTTTGTGATATATGGATTTGTCTACTCCAACTCTATGATTCCTATTATTATAACTATCTCATTGTGGTCTTCCAAGGAAGAGGGCGTATAATCTTCCAATGACCTTCTGGAAAATCGGTCTTTATCTATTTAAACAGAGACTTACTTGTCCCTGCTATCTGACCTCATACTTGAATCAAAATTGTGACTAAGCAAACTTCCTGGCAGTCACATGATTTAAAGCTTATATTCATGACAAAAAATTCATTCTTTAAAATTGTCCACATAACAATGCAATGTATTTAGAGTAATGAAAAAAACCATTACCATTTCTGGTAGAATAACTTGTTGGGCAACCATTCTGTCGATACTACAAAATAGAAATACATTTTTCTGGAATCTCTCATTCTCTTTTCTAGCATGGCAGAATCATATTGGTCACAAGTGACAGTCATTCAAAATATTGAGTTGGTGCAAACATGCTAATGGTCTCTCTTTATTTCTTATCTCTTGGCATAAAAAAATATTTTAAACATTTTGAGTGTAATAGCATGAGTAATCAATCATTTTACTTACGTATCTAAAAATGCAAAAAATAAAATGTGTAAGGCATGGCAAACCTACAATTTTATTAAATGAAATATTTTTTTGGCCATAAATATACTTTCTCTTATGGAACTGAATTTTTCTAAGCTTTATGATTTAGTCTGATTACTAAAATGCTGTTTACCTCTGTGATTTAATTTCATACACTTTTTGACATATTTGTCACTTATAAACAGTCTACTTTTCACATCTATCACATAATAACATATCTTTTTGTATTTTAATTTTTAATAAATTTATTGCTTAATTATTTCATGAAGATGGCTATCTTTTTAGATTTGTACTACAATTAGGAAAGTTACTTTCAAAGATTAAAATCACTGAAAAGTTAGAATTATATCAACAAATAATTGTTTTATTTCAAATAAGTATTTTTAATAGAAAAAAATGTTTGTTTTAATTACATAGATTGTTAGTATGTTTCTAGCATAAAAATCAAAGGTCAAGTTGTTTAATTTATCAGAAAAAACTATAAATGGCAAAAATAAAACAAATATGGCTTTTATTAATATAATAAAAGTAAATTACTTTTTATCTATTTTACTTCGAAAAAGAAATTAAGGTATACATTTTAATTAAAAAATATTTCTATCCCTGATCAAAAGCAAATATTTTTATTATTTGTTTAAAGTTTGTGATAATAACACAATAATTTATATATATATATAAATAAAATAACACAGTAACTGTAATTATATAAGGGACTATTTCCATAAAATAAATTACTGCTATCTATTTTACTTCGAAAAAGAAATTAAGGTATTTATCTTAATTAAAAAATATTTCTATCTCTGATCAAAAGCGTGATAATAACACAGTAAAGTAATTGTAATTATGTAAGGCAGGGGTGGGCAAATAGCGGCTCGGGGGGCCACATGCGGCCCACTAAGAGGTTTTATGCGGCCCTCCAAGACAATCAGAAAAATCTGCCTTGAACTGAGATTTCCTTTTTGTGAGTGACTGAAGATTCATCTCGTATTTTCCACTATGATGGCCACGTCAATACACATGTGCAGTGTAGATATGATGTGCAGTGCTTTTCCAGTTGATCTGGTTACTTTCAATTTTGTCTTTGCATTAGCAAATATATACATTTCCAACTTTAGTGAAACCATGAACCCTCTGAAAAAATGTAAAATCAGTGATGAATGTCATGTATTTAATGAAGAGTGGACAAACAAATATTTCTTTGGTAATACAGGGAATAAAGCAGTGTGTTTATTGTGTCATGAAAAAAAGGTGCGGCCCTCTGCTAATCTTAGCTTCCACAAAGTGGCCCCTGATGCGCCCCTCCGCCAACCTCTGTGGCCCCTGAGCCAAAAACAATTGCCCACCCCTGATATAAGGGATTATTTCCATGATCTAGTTTTAACTGCTAAACGTTTTTAGAAAAATTCAAATATTACTACAGTTGAATATATTTGAAAAGTTTAAATAAAGTTTCATTTTTTCTAACACTTAAAAATTAGATAATAAAAATAAATCAACAAGTGTAATCTTATGTTAATATTTTTTACTAGTCATTCATTAGACTAGAGATTATCTACCTAATAAATAATATTTCTTTAATTTAATTGTCCCTTACAGAAATATTATTCATAAGTGAATAATCTCTAGTCTAATGAATGACTAATAAAAATTATTAATATACTTTCATCAAGTGGTTTGTGTCAAAGATGTGAGGGCAGTAAAGAAAACTGTAGTAATTGGTTATCTATCTATCTATCTATCTATCTATCTATCTATCTATCTATCTATCTATCTATCTATCTATCTATCTATCTATCTATCTATCTATCTATCTATCTATCTATCTATCTATCTATCTATCTATCTATCTATCTATCTATCTATCTATCTATCTATCTATCTATCTATCTATCTATCTATCTATCTATCTATCTATCTATCTATCTATCTATCTATCTATCTATCTATCTATCTATCTATCTATCTATCTATCTATCTATCTATCTATCTATCTATCTATCTATCTATCTATCTATCTATCTATCTATCTATCTATCTATCTATCTATCTATCTATCTATCTATCTATCTATCAATCAAACAAGGATAAAGATATGTGTAAGTGATTGTAATCTGGGCCAACTGATTAGTGCTGGTTCAGTATGAAATGTGCATCTTGGAGATCATACATCTTTTCCACGTCTTGGGTCATATGCTCATGATTACACACATTCACAAGGTGTTAAAAGTGAAAAAAAAAAAAACAGTTTCTATCTTGCATGAGAGTGGTGTGGTGAAAATTACACTATATAAATAGTAATTTTATATTGTTTTGTTTGTAAATATAAATAAAAAATATTATTCCGTTTAAATTGAATAATTATTATTTTTATTAATTAAAGAGAATTTCTTTTTTTCAATCTTGTGTTTTTTTTAAAGTGCTTGTCAGAAGCTTATAGAGTGAAGAGAGTTTTTGCTAACAGAATTTTATGTCAATTAAACTTATAGCTATAACAAAATAAATACTTTTCTGGAGTTTTAACGTGTAGTTATTTATTTGAGTTAAGAAGCCATTTATATTTTATTTAATTCAAACCATATATATGCTTCAAATTTTTATCATTATAGATAGCTATCTCATAATATTTATCCCTTAATATTTATTAATCGTCTCTGGTATTTCTTAACTTATCAAATTTACCAAAACTGTTTAGTATTGAGTACTTATTCCATTAATATATGGTTATATCTAATACTATGTGCTCTCCAAATAATTGTTAGCCATCTCATTCCATTAAAGTAAATTTATATAATATATACATGATGTAAAACCACTAAGACATCACACGATCCCCATTACCTATGACGTATTATATGATATTCATTATATTGTTTATTTTTTATTTAAAGTGTTGTAATATGTTTCAGATTTCTAATAACAATTAACAAACTAACATAATTTTATAACGTTTTACTTAGTTAAATATTTAAATTATTCACACTTCTATCCTTTATTTTGTATATTTTATCATTCAATGTAAAAAGGGGGAAGGGTAAATATTTACAAATTCTGAAAGTGTATAGTTTGTGTTATTTGCTGCATTAGAAAAAATATATATATACAATGCCAAAAATATGAATAGAAAGATATATCTTGCAATAACATTTTACTTAGCTAGAGTATAATTATGCTAACAAGATACCGCATTTGGCTAGTAATATTTGATCATTGAGATGATAATAGATGGACAATTGAAATTTTAAACTGGATTCCAAGAGATTGTAAAAGACCCAGAAAGAGACCACATGTGAGATGGATGGATGAAATAAGAAAATGTGCAGGGGTGTTGTGGAGAAGAGAAGCTAAAGATCGGAGAAGATGGATTAAACTTGGAGAGACCTTCATCCTGCAGTGGATTGATAATGGTTGATGATGATGATTTGATCATTGTTAATTGTGGTTTTCAATCCCATCACCTGAATAGTTCATTAACAGAATTTATAGAAGTATCTTATTAATTAGAGATGAATTATAAGTTTTAATCATTCTTTATATCATGAAAAAGGCATATTATTATAATTTATTACTTGTACTATAAGTTAATAATTTTATATAAATTGCTTTAAATGATCTTTTTTTAAAATTCATGGCCTTAGGCTGAAAATACACATATTTATATATACATATGTCATGATGTGTATATATATATTAAATAAAGAGAATATATACTAAAATCCAGTTTTATTAAATAGTGCAATTTAAGTCAGTGATTAGAATATGTTAACATTTAAATAAAAATTATAACAAGTTTAAATTTGTTTTCAGTTTGCCCAAGGGACTTTATTTTAATATAATTTCGGTTTCTGATTTTTATTAACTTTTTTTTTAACCTTTTATTTCTCCAAACTGATTATATTTGGACAGATGTTCTTTGAGAAATATCTAATAAAAATTCACCACAGACAAAATTAGGGGAAATTGGCTAAATCTGAATACTAATCAGGTTTGAATATTTCACAGTAAATTACATCTCTAGGTAATTATTCAGATAATTAAAACTCTCACAAGGAAAAATAATAAGCTACAATTCAGTTTTTTTTTTTTATTATCATTATTGTGAAACGACCTGGGAATCGGAAACGATTACTTGATTGACTATAAAGTTTATATAGTGCATATATAGATATAAACAATACAGCTTTAAAGGTCAAAGTGTGAAGTGCTAAAATGAAATGTACTACAGCTACTGGTATGTAAAAATCATCTACTTATCATTGTTGATCAGTAATATTGTTTTGTCACAATATTATGTTATTTAGATACTCAAAATTGCTTCTGGGCAGAAACTTAGTTTTTTTTTCCCCAAACTTAACAGAGTTAAGAAATTCATTGGTTTAGATTTCAAACAGTTTCTCTATTCGGAATTGGCATTCGATAACATTTGTATATGACAATTTTTATTTGTTTTATAAAGAATCATCATCATCATTATTTTTAAATGTTTTCGTTATGTTCTTAAAAGGCTAATAAAATGATATGTACGAAAATGAATATTATTATTGCTATTTATTTATCTTATGGTGTCAAAATATTAAAATTTGATTGCAACATGTCTTAAACAATCAAAGAGCAGGCTCCTCTAAGCTATGTAAAGCAAAGAAACCATTGAGGGCCTAGTAAATTGGACTCCCTCTGTAAATATGTACTATAGTTTGTGGCCTACCACACACACAATTTAGAGAGTCTCTAAATACCCACTTTTGCAACATATGAAGACATATACCCTGGCCTGTTCTCATTCTGTTAATCTTCAACCAGAGTTTTCTTGGGAGAAACCAAGTATTTAGAGAGTACGGTCAGCTATTAGAGTATGATTATTTATATTGGAATTATTCCAGTAATGTGTCCAAATGCTGTTGATATTCAGTGTGGGTGGCTGCTGAGAATTACCAGTAATCCAGAAAGTCTGCCTTGATTTTAGCCTGAAGTTTGGAAGGCTGTTCAGAATGAGATTGATTGGATGATTTGATAGTTCAACAAGCTTGTTGAATTAGTTGCCAACCTGTGTCTGAGGTTATATATATATATATATATATATATATATATATATATATATATATATATATATATATATATATATATATATATAAAGGTAGCATTATATGCAGTAATTGGCAGAAAAAATGGAGAGTGGTAAAATTAGCCATGAGAGAAAGGGCATAGAAATTGAAGTAGCAAATGGTTTTATTGCTTGAGAGTTCTTAAGAAGTTTGAATTCCAGAAGAGCCAAAAGTGAAATCAGAGTATCTTAGGTTGAACCAAGCAGGGTAAAATCCAAATGATAAAATGTGATCTTGTAAAATGCAAACTGTAACATTGACAGGTATGTAGTCTTTAGTATATGGAAAAGTAAAATCATATATACATGAAATTGTAAAGAAATATTTTACAACTTAAACAGTTAATTTAAAAATTCTGAATAGTTTGCAAAGATAATTCATATATAAGGGATTCGAACTCAGACTTTCACACGAACATCAACTCTCCATGCCATCTCATATTACTGACCCACCTGATCACACACATGTTGAAAAGACAAATAATCACCAATATACGTATTTTATGCTAAACCAGCAATCATCAGTTGGTCCAGATTGCTATGTCCACATATATATACAATCAATGCTCAGTTTTATATTAAGATGACCAATCTTCATACTTTAATGGACAGGCTTCAAATTACTCCAACCCATTTCATTGAAAATCTGATGATGGAATGTTCAATAAATAATTGGAATGGGAAGTGATTAGAATATTGTAAAGCTATAGTAATTAAATATAATATTTGTCTTGGTGTAAAACAAAAGAATAAAAGTCACAAGATATTTTTAATGAAAACTAATCTATTAATAAAAACACTTTAACATGTTAATATTTATAAGTATCTCAATCACAGTTTTAGGCAACTAAATTTTGTTAAAATTATTGTGTAGATAAAATGGCAGTGTTATAAATAATTTTTTGCTTGTTTGTTTATAAAGTATAAATAATTGTTTTACTATTTTATTATAATACTTAAATTGTATATGGATAATAACTTAGTAACTAGTACATTGTTCCAAGAAAAACAAAAATGTATTAGTAATAAAATTATTTCTGTGCATGTGTGTGTTCAATCTATTAATTAAATGGGGCATTAACCAAAAACTTCCCTCCCCCAAAAAACCTAATATGACATCAGATGATTAACAAAGAAAAAAATGCAACATTATTTTCTGACTTCAGCAACACAAGTTAGCATGGGAAAATGTTAGGTTCATTAACAATCAAATACAAGAAACTAAAGTAGCACTTGCAGTCGAGATTCAATCATTAGTCAACAGTGAACAAAGAGATACAGAAGAGACTACAAGAAAAGAAAATAATAGCAAAGTAAGTCAACATTAAAAAAATAAGTTATAATTATCATTTTAAATTGCTGTTATGAAATTTATTCACCATATTTATATATATATATATTTTCTATATGTCAAAGCGTTGAACGGGAAGCGAACCCAGGCCAGCTGCTTGGAAGGCAGCTACGCTAACCACAAGGCCACCATCACTTGACACACACTTATATTTATTAGAAAATGTTGTACTAATTGCAAAATTTAATTGAGTCACCATTTATTGTCTGAAAATGAAAACAGTTGTTAGTAGATTAGTAGATACAGAGCAAAAAACATCTTACAATCTGCATACTCTACAAGATGAAAGGTATCCCTGAATCAAAAACCCATCTACCAATAAAAGAATTGTAAAAAATTTGAAACTTAGCTATCTTGTAAAGAAAAAATCCATAAATGATAAATTTCAGCAAAGCTTTTGATATAAAAATACATTTGTGCAAAAATTAATACTTGTATGGAAAATATACAAATTATAAAGATTGATCTCACAAAAAAGAAATATTATTTTGAACACTATCAAAAGTGTATTCTCTAAGTATCATTCTAAATAGTAAATAAAAATAAGAGTTTCATTTAAACTGTATTTTTATTTTAAAATAAACTAAAACATTTTAATACTCTAATATTTTATTGATAACAGAAGAATTAATTTGTGATCTCCTCTTCATTATTTTTGTTTAAGATTGTATATAGATTTATTTATGAGATGGTAAAAAAAGTAAATTTTAATTTAAGAAGATATATGAAATTAATAATGATTTTGTATGTAGATATCTTTGAAGAGGTTGAGAAGGGATAAATAAGATAGTAAATTCATCCAGAGATATGTGCATATAAACATATTTTGTAAAAAAGATTTATGTGTTGCAGATATCAGGTAGTATAAGGGTGATTTATGTATTTGTGTAGGAATGCAACATGATTGTTATTTTAAAACTTATGAGTAATAACATTATATCTCCTTCTCAAATTGGTTGCATGTAATTTAGCTATACATGTAATTGTGGTTCATCTGATGTACAGAAAAGAATTCAAAGTGTTTCTAAATTGTGCTAGGTTATGAGTAACTTGATACATGAGAACCAATATCTAAACAATAATAATATAGCAGTTTTTCAAATCTGGAAATTGATCTGAAATGTATAAACACATTTTTACTATCAAAACAAAGCTGACTTATGCTAGCCAATATTACTATTATGGTAAGTCCAGGTGGATAAGCAGCAAAGATTATTGCCAGAAAAATATAACCATTTCATCAGTGCTACTTAATTGAGATTATGCTTTAGCAAACTATATATATCATTGATGATAGATATAACTGGCAATAATCTTATTTAATCTACCTGCTTTCCTCTTTATTATGAATTGTTCCTTGTTTCTAATGCTGAATTAACATTATGACCTCAAGTTTTTTTAATGTAATTTTTCTCATAATGCTTTTATTAATGTTTTATTAAAAAAAAATCTGAAGACATAAGTATGTTATGAACAATTGGTTTACATTTAAGGGACAGTCAGTTTAGATTTAAGATATATCACATAATTTGACATAGAAGAAAGCATCTATAGGTGTTGACTTCCTTCTGCTCATGCTTTCACACAAAAATTTGGGTATAAATGAAATATGATTATTTGCTTGTTTATAAAATATTTTTGATCATATTTACACACCAATTGGTTAATTATTTAAAATAAAATAAAAATACATATATAAACTTTTAATTTATTCATTTATCTTTTGTTTTTAAAAATAAGAATTAATAAACTTGTCTGTAATATAATTATAAAAATGACACATCTATTACATCATTATTTTCAGAATCAACATGATATTAAAATCTTTTCAATATTATAATTAATATACATAAATTATCAGATTTTAACAAAAACTTGATAGATCAATCATAAATCCACTTTCATTTGTGCACAACCCTTTGAGACCAAACCCTTTTTCCATTAAAAAGTTTACAATTTCACCAATAGCTCAAACCGTATATTCACATTCCTTTTTTTCTTTCTCTCCGCCATTTTTCTATCTTTTTGTACGTCTAAAAATTTTTTCTGTGCGATAAAAATTAGATTTTTTTATAGCAATTTTTGTAAAGTACATTATTAAAATTTTGTAAATTTTTTTATCTTTCTAGATTTTATCAACGGATAAAAATATACGAGAAAACAATTATTTTCCCGCTGAACGTAATTATCATTCTAACGAACTTTTCTGTTGATGTGTTTGATTTTGAGGTTTCGTATTCCCCATTACCCGTAGTATTCATCATCATCTGATATATAATAATTGCTTGTAATTCCTTTGGGTTATTTATTTTATTTTATTTACTGTTTTTATACATTTCATTGTAGATAAGTTTTTATTCATTTTATAGCATACTTTGCAGATAAGTTTTTATTCATTTTATAGCAAAGTATGCTATTATGGTTTGCTATGTAATAATGCATAATTTAGCTCACTCTTACCCTCATGATATTCCAATAATGTAGTAATTATTTTTTACATGCATAACTTAGAATTTACTACATTTTTATTCGTTTCATTATAGATAACTTTTTATTTATTTGATAGCATACTTTGCTATTATGGTTTGCTATGTAATAATGCATAATTTAGCTCACTCTTACCCTCATGATATTCCAATAATGTAGTAATTATTTTTTACATCATAACTTAGAATTTACTACATTTTTATTCATTTCATTGTAGATAACTTTTTATTCATTTTATAGCATACTTTCTATCATGGTTTCCTATGTAATAATGCATAATTTAGCCCATGATTTTTCAATAATATAGTAATTATTTTTTATCCCCATAACTTACACTTTACTAAAGTTACTACTGTTATTTTTTTTTTTGATCCACACAAAACCTTGCATTTCTAATAGATATCCTGCATAGAGGGCCTAGAAAAACAACTGCTTGCAAGAATAGAACATACAGGGTGTCAAGCAGAAAAACGAAATTGAAATGGTCACCTTTTGCCACATTACACCAACAATCTGTAACTCAGGTAGGTCATGTTATATTTTTTTTTTTCTGCATTTTATGACGAATGTGATGAAGCTGTCTATGAAATTGTCATTTTAGGCTATACCTTTCAAAATTGAGAGTTTGTGAACCAATGTAAAAATAAAGATTTTAAAAATGTGAAAAATATCATTTTTTTTAAATTATTTTTTGTGGTAATGACTACTTTATCAGCTTTATAACATTCTTTCATATTTGCACTTTATAAAAATGTATATATATATATTTATTTATTGTAATAAATTAGACATTTTATTTAAAATTGTAGGTCCTGTAATTTTTTTTGAAAATTAAAAATGGCCGTTCAGGTCTCTATGGGTTTTAAACAAAACTTAAAATAAAAACATTTTGTTCATTTTCTACAAGTGTTTATACTAACTTGGTTGATATGTATGTTTGATTTATAAGTCACTTTTTAAATATTAAAAAATATTAAATGTGATTTTTTTTTAAAGAATATTATTTATTTATAAAATTAAACAGAAATTTAATTCACTTTATTGAGTTTTAGTATAAAATAAAGGTTTTATGCAGTAGTGAAAGTGAGCATTTTCTAAAACTCTCACCAGGTGGAAGAAAAGAAAATATCAAATTGTTAACCAGTTAAGAAGATTTATCTTTAATTGTAAATTGGTTTGGAATCAATAGTGAAATATAAACAAATCAGTTAAATTTTTAATTTAAAAATTTCAGAGTCTTTTTGACTTTTTAAAATATATATATTGATTTTATTAATCTTTTTTTCTGCATTAATTTTTAAAAAAAAAATTAAATGAAAATTATTTTAATTTTTTTGCAAATATATTTCTTCTTTTTTTTTCAATGTGTAACATCTTTCTACTTAGATTTATTAGTGATTATTTTTAAAACATTAAATTCAGTTAATTATTCACAGTTTGGTACAAATTTATATATCCTGATTGACTATATTCACAAATAAATTAGCATTTAAGTTACAATAGTTAAACAATTTTTAATGAGAGATTTCATAAATGTTAAAAAAGGTTTGTTAAATATTATTCCTGGAAGACATAGCTTTATAAAGAGCAGAAAATTGAATGATTATAAGAAAACATGAAAAAAAAAAAAAGTGAAGATTTAGAATTTGGAAATAAGAACAGAAATTTATTAATAGTAAAAAAGAATAAATGACAATTAAAAAAGAAATGAAAGAAGAATTGTATATACTAGGGATAAAAATATACCTATAAAACATATTGGAAAAAATTGCAGATAGAAAAAGATAATTAAAAGAGCAAAGAAGAATGAGGAGATCGAAAAAACTCAGATAGGTTAAGTATAATATCCATTATTTTTACAGATAAATGATAATCTTTGATCTTGCAGACTTTTTTGGTGTGTTAAAAAAAAAAATTAATTAACACAAAAAGTTATATATAATACATGCAAAAAATTGGCATTCATAGATATTATTACCCTACAAAACGTACTTTAAGCACAAATTTAATTGGAATATATTTAGATCTACACAGAAAAAAAACACGACCAACAACTTATAAATATGTGTAGATATGATTATCTAGACCAACTGATGATTGCTGGTTTAGCATGAAATATGTATATTGATTATTTAAATTTTCCAACATATACGTGTTCAAGTGTATCAGTGATATGAGATAGAGTGGTGAGTTATGGGTCATGTGAAAATCTGTGCTCATATACCCAATATATATTACATACATTGATACAGGTATATAATAAGCCTGTATTTCATTTATTAAATAATAGAAATAATTAAAAGACTATGTGCACATCCGCAATGGATTTTTGAATATAAATAAATCGACTAATATTCAAACTTGGACTTTATAAATAAATTTATTATAAATAAGATTTTTTTTACATAAATAATACATTAAGTGTTGTACTAAAACAGGCATAAATGCTATTTAGAATTATTTATGTTACCTTTGTTATTATTGGTTTATTAATTGTAGCAAAACAAAAAAATATGGTCAAGATTTTATTAATAATTATTTCTAGTTATTTAGTATATTACTTCAAATTAGTACTTGAGCAACCATACGTGGGAAGATTGAATTTATGTTGATTATAGGGAGAAAACTAATATTAGATTATATATTAAAACAAAATATACATCAGGGACCATCTATTCAAAAATAGATGCACGCTGTTTAAGATAAATCAATTTTAGAAAGTGAAAATATTTTTTATCTTTAATTACGTGTTTTCGAAGATAACTTAAATATTGAAAGTTTGTAAAGATCTAAAAGAGAGAATTAGGCTATTTAAATTATTAATTATAATGAAATTACAATCAGTTATTGGTATATGAGCTATTACAGATTATTAATAAATATTAATTATAGAAATAAATATTTTTCTATGAAACCCTACATTTATCTGATGATACTGATGAGTTTAAAACAAAGTATATATGAGCATAACAATGCATTATAATGATTTTTATTCTTTACTTGCCAATCAAGTTTAAACCCAGTTATCACAGACTCATAGTTAGAGGAAGAATTTTTATAGTTTAATGAATATTATAATTTATTAAATAAATGAAAAATGGTAGATATATTATTTTTAAGGCAGAAAGTAATTTCATATATGAAAATTGGAAATCATAAGCTGACTAATATCTAAGCCTTTTTTGTTTGTTTGTTTATTATTTATAAGATATTTAAGATTAATATTGAAAATTGTAATCTTATTAGAAATTGAAAACAAAATACCTGACATATATACTCCAATCATAAATATAAAAAAATAAAGCATATTTCCTATATGGATGACCTAATAATCTTTTTTCCTCTTCCAAAACATTCCTTCCTGCAATAACAGGAATTATACAAAACAATATAAACTCCAATTCAATCTCAATAAATCATCTACATAGAACATTTTAAATGGAAATAGTATACCCTCTAATTTCATGGCACCTCCTCATAACTTTTTAGGTCTTCCTACTTACAAATCTACAAATGCCGTGAGAACCTCCATTTAAAACATGCTACTTGCATCCATTGAAACCCAAATCAATTCTCTATCTAAAGCTTATTATCACTACATGTCAAAATCACTCTCATTAATGTCCTCATATTCCCCAACACAGCCTATTACACACCAACAATCAATTACACCACAACTTTCAAAAAGAAAATAAACTTCATGTGCATCAAACTAATGAGGGTAAAGAAAACTGTTGTAATGAGCATTAGAACCACATAAAAACATGCAACTAACAATGGATTAGTATTCCATTCCATCCCTATACTTAAAAAAAAACAATCAATATAATAGTCAAATTTCTCATTCTTTTCCCTGACTCTCAGAAATTTATTTTTACCACCCCAACAGATATGCCAATATAGACTCAACATGCCCAGTCTGCCACAGAGAGGAAGAAATTATTCAAAATTTTATCTTTATATGCCTATCACATCAAATTTATTGACCTCTCATTACATATATCACTAAGACCCAATAAGCCTCATTCATAATGCTCATCCACAATATAAGGAGAGGACTTTTCCCAAGCATTAGAGCAACTATTTTTATCTTATTCACTCTTTGGTTTCTTAGTTGCCATTTCTGCTTCAATCCAACCTCAAAAATTACATTTTTGCAACAAATAAATAATAATTAAACTTCAACCCTAGCAACTTCCAGATATATATGCAGCCAAATGTAGCTTAATAACCTTATCAATACCAATCTAACCATTGTTCATTAAAAAGTAGAATATGATCTTTGCTTTGGTATCCAATAGCTTTCACTGAATATATGATCAACTATGCGATTAAACACTAACCTATGAAACTAGTCAAATTTAACAGTACAGCTCATATCCTAATTAACTCTCTTTTACTTATATAGAATTCTTTTGGAATCTGATGTGAATAAAATGTGTGTGCATGTGCATGTAGATATACAATACTAATTTCAATACAACTAAAACATATGTAGATATGAAATAAGAACTATATGAGTAAACTAATATAACCTATGTAATTGCTTATTTCAACAATAAAGTTTATGTTAAATGTAATATTGAAAGCTGTTTTTTTTTTTAGTAAGAATAAGGTAATAAAAAATTAATTAATTAATTTTGAATCAATTACTAAGTTTTTTTTTATATGTTTTACTTATTGTTGATATTTTTTACTAAACCGTCACTACATTCATTAAACTTATATAAAATAACCGGAATGTTCAGATTTATATTATAGAATTTTGTTTTATGCTTTCTCTCTCCCTTTTCCCTTCATTTACAGGTTTGTCAACATTTTTTGGGTCATCGAAAATAAAGAAACTAAAAAAAGAGAAAAAATAGATTTTAGAAGTGATCAGAATATATGAGGTTTCATTGGTTTTGGCTTTCATCAGCTATCTAAAAGGTTTCGAAATTGCTCAAATTAAAGAGTTTTTTGATGTCAGAGAATTAAAAATGTTTTAAATAATTTAGAAAATTGCAATAATAAACTTATTTTCTTTTAATTGATATTATAATAAAATCGGTTTTTTATCATTTAAAAATAAAATGCTATTTGCAAACTAAAAATGTTTTTATTAAGAGATATATTTAGAGAAAAAATTAAAGTATATTTTTTTCCATATGTCATAGCATCCGACAGAAGGCGAATCCGCAACAACCGTCTGACCTCTCGACTAACAACGCTTGACAAAGTATTTTATTTAGATTTGATCTTTATTTTTAAAACTATGTTTATAGTTACAGAGATGGAAGAAAAAAAGGTAAAAGTATATAATAATCAGAAGAAAAAAAAAACTAATTTATTCACTAGACTACAGAAATTTCAAATTCCTTAAAATCCTCAGTCAACTATGAAAATTTTTACTTAACCTTATTTATTGTATAAAAGTGAAAGGACATCTTATTAGTATAATATAAGGCTTTAGAAAAGTTTTATTTAAAGATGTTATATTTTAAATACAGGTATAATTTATATCCCTGAAGTTTAGATGTAATTATAGGGATTTGAACCAAGATTTTCAAGTCTCCCTTCAGCTAACGAATCTATCTAATACAGGTGATACCCATGAACACAGACATGTAAAAAAGATAAATGATCTTCAATATACATATTTCATGCAGAACCAGCACTCATCAGTTGGTCCAGATCATTATCTTCCACACACACATATATATAATCAGTGCTCAGTTTATATTAAGATAGTAAATCTTCAAACTTTAATGGACAGGCTTCAATCTACTCCACTCTCCAACTTTTCAGCCATCCATACCATTGAAAATCTGATTATGGAATGATGATTCCTTGATGGTGATTAACATTATTGTCAAGCCCATGTTGACTTTAAGTCACTCTGATCTCTCATGTATAAAATCTTGTCCACTTAAATACGCAGAAGAGAGATGGGCAAGAGCTGGAGAGTAGATTGAAGCCTGTTCATTAAAGTTTGAAGATTTTCTATCTTAATATAAATTGAACACTGATTATATACATGTGCGTGTATGGGTGGAGGTAATGATCTGGACCAACTGATGAGTTCTGGTTCAACATGAATATATATATTTGAGATCATTTATCTTTTTTACATGTGTGGGGGCATGTGTATCAGTTGTATGAAATAGATTGGATAGCTGAAGAAAGCTTGAATGACTGGGTTCAAACTCCCTATAATTACATTTAAAGGTATATAAAATTTTAAATATACAATGGCAAGATCATAAAACCAATAAATATGTTCTTCCACTTACCGGATGTTTCATGTTAAGCCAGCACTCATCAGTTGATTCACACCACAATCTCTTACACATCTATTTATCATTGTTCAGTATATCAACATACTACAGTTTAATTGTAAACAAAGGTAAAACTCTTTTCTCCATACAGTAGTGCCACCCTGTGCTAACCAGAGTAATCAATAGACGCCAGAAGGCTTGTGCATAAAATCCCTATCTAGTGCCTACTCATCCAATATCCCCAGACTGATGATGGCCACAAGCCAGAAACTAGTCTGGGGATATTGGATGAGTAGGCACTAGATAGAGATTTTATGCCCAAGCCTTCTGGCATCTATTGATTACTCTGGTTAGCACAGGGTGGCACTACTTTATGGAGAAAAGAGTTTTGCCTTTGTTTACAACAATTATGTGCTAGTATGAGACGGTGATCATGTGATGTACAGTTTAATTGACAAGTGTCAAACATGCAGTCTTCACAACTTTAGCACAAATGACTTATTAAAAGTATATTATTTTTTTATAAGTCACCCATTAGAATAGAGATTATCCAATAATGAATAATATTTCCGTAGAGTAATTTTCATTACACGGCTCTCACACAAGTTAGGGAATGTTTTCTACCCACTTTTACCACCTTGTGTAGTGATCTAATTATAAACATATGATCAAAGACTTGTTAAAAAGACCTATGGTCACCAAGATGCACATTTCATGCTGAACTAGCACTTATCAGTTGGCCCAGACATCAATCTCTTACACATATATTTATCATTGTTCAGTATATCAAAGTACTATACTTTAAATTGATAAGTATCAAATGTGCAGCCTTCAGGGATTTTAACACAAATGACTTATTGAAAGTATATTAATAATTTTTATTAGTCACTCATTAGACTTGAGATTATCCAATAATGAATGTTTCTGTAATGTAGTTTTCATTACACCAGATAGGGAATGTTTCCCATCCACTTTTAACACCTTGTAGAGCATTAACTGATGAGTGTACGTTAAGCATGAAATGTGCATCTTAGGGATCATAGATCTTCTTCACATATCTTTGATCATATATGACATTTGACATATCAATTAAAACATAGTACTTTGATATACTGAACAATGAGAAATATACATGTAAGAGATTGTAGTCTGAGCCCAACTGATGAGTGCTGGTTCAGCATGAAATATGTGCCTTGGGGATCATAGATCTTTTTCACATCTCTTTGATAATATGTTTATGATTACCTTCCTTGACAAGGTATTAAAAGTTGATAAGAAAACAGTCCCTACCTCGCAAGAGAGTGGAGTAATGAAAATTACACTGGGGAAATATTAAAATTACTGGTGGGTTGTGGAGAAGCAAAGCTAGAGGTTGAAATTGTGTAAGTTACACTCATTCTCAACTGACTTGAAGAATTTTTTTTAAAAGTTACAAATCATGAGACCAAAGACTTGTGAAGTTTACCTTTTGTCCTCTGCTGATTTCATAAATTCAGTCTTTGCATGTATAATATTCCTTTCTTTAAATTCTTATGATAGAATTTACACATATGTGCGAAGGCCTTCTGTTACATTAAATAAATGGATATCTTTTCGATCTGAATTTCATATAATGTTGGAGCACCAAAAGTGCTGGGTTGGATTTTAACTTAGGAATCCATAACTCTCAAATTCTCCACTCTAACACTGTATTTTTAAAGATCATAGAACATTTGTTACATTGATTAATAAATATGGATGGGAAGGGACGAGTTCGCAAATATGTATAAAGAGGATCATATTTAGAAAGGACCAATTGCCATCCTTTCCACCTCTTTAAAAAAACTGGTAAGATAAAAAAAAATAAACGTTCTTCCATAGATATATGAAGCTTTTAATCATCATTAAATTCACTTGAACTTGTGTGTAATCAAGATATGTAATTAAAGCAGTCTTTTGCTAACAAATAAGTAAAACATTGAATTAATAGTTTTTTCACATAAAAACATTAATTTTCATAAAAAACATTCTATTAAAATTAGATTTTAGAGTTCTTTCATAGTTGATTCACAAATACAGATTTTCTTAATTTTTTTCAAGTTAAATACGAAGGTTTACCTTTTGTTCAGCAACGTTTACTTTCTCACCTCTCCCAGATTCTATCAGAAGACAGAGACTATTTAGAAGCAGGTCACTTATATCAAGAGAGCCAGTCAGAAAAACAGTTCAATTTGTATTTTAATACAGATCTGATCCCTGGCTTAATTCTTAAAAGAAGATGGGGGGGGGAAAGCATTCTATTTTTATTCTTAAACATAAGTAAATTCGAGATTTCCATTTAAAATCTATCTGCATAATTATTTTTTTGTAGGCATCTAAATACAGCTGAAAAGATACAGTATTTCTATTACTCTTATTATTATTTTTTCTAAACTTTTAAAGTCTTAAATCTTTTGGTCCGAAATCGCAACATCTTCAAGGAAAAGTCAGAGTTTAAACGATTAGAATCTTTATACAGTAGTTGTACAAGGAAGTAATCAATTATAAATTTTGAAAACAATCTAAGAATAGAGGCAAACAAATCTTAGTAAGTTACGTGATCATTACTATATATATATCAAAAATTGTACTTTTTGCTTATTACAAACGCACTCAGAACTGTATATGTGCATTGTACATGTTTGAGTCCGACTCTATACATTAAAATAATTTGTAGGTGTAAAGATTATCTCCAGTTGTTTGTAGGATAAGATGTTGGGTTTATCAAACGCTGGGTACTCTTTTCAAGACCAATAGTCTTTTGCATGTGTGTGTTTTGCTGTTTGAATAATTTAAGTTAGCATAAAGTTGATCATTATATGCAATCAGTCATCTTGTATTTACTGTGACAATGGAGTCATGTATTTATGAAACTTCATTTCCAGCATTTATAATCCCAAACTTTAGTTGTCACTTTTTTTATTTTTTGTACAAATTTCGGGTGCTGAAATGACAAGAACAGTTTTAATGGATAGGAAGTCCATTGTAATGTGTGCTTATGACATACATTGTCTATTGACTGAATTAAATGTGTTCTCATGACGTACATTATCTATTGACTGAATTATATTAAAAGTGGGTTGGGATATGTTTCTTAACTTAGAAAAGATCATATGTTTAGATAGCTCTTTTTGTTATGGAAATGAAAGAACCCAATAAGAATAATCTAAAAATGGCTTGTCTGGAACAATATTGCTAATTGTATTGTTTATTTTGTTTTTTGTTTTTTTAAATATTGGGACATACCTGGAATGCATAAACTCTATTTGAGACAAATTCTTTAAGACATGAAAGAAGGATAGCACTTGTAACTAAGAAACTATCAAAATTTAAAATAATATGTCTGCTCTTAGTAAAACTTATCTTGTAGATAAAGATGTTAATAGCAGAGTTATATGGCTACAAGTTTTTTTGAAAGAACTCATCATTGCTTGAGAAAAGACTACATGATGTTAGATTTGTTGTAAAGTTTAATTTGGTATCTTCTAATCTTGGAACTTGGGTATGTAACAGTAAAAAACTAATAGTATTAAAATATATATTTTCATACTGTTATATATACAGCTCACAAATAAGCTCTTAACAAGCTTTGCAGAATATCCCCAATCCCAGACCAGTTTCTGCTACTGGCATCATCAGTGATGTGCTAGGATATTCAAGCATTAGATTAAAAATACCAGGACAAGCCCAGCACTTTATCTAATGGATAACGATTAAGTAGAAAATCTGAAATTTTCAGACATCCATGTCTTCCAATCCAGCTATCTAACTAAAATAGCCATATGAGATTGAACAAAGTTCAGATACACCATGTGACTATTTTATTATAGCTTATATTCCAATGTTAGTATTCAATGAAAGATTTTATTTTATGGTGGATAGTATTATTCCCATTCTCTTTTTTATTCTTGGAAACAAATGCATCGGGAACAGAGTTTACTGCAAGATTATTGAAAAAATAAATTTGTAATATATTTTCACTGAATTTTTGCTCAACACAAAAGGTTGTGATTGTGAGTACGTTATTTAGATAAAAAAAATTATGGTAAAAGCATTGTTAGCCGAGATGTCATCGCACCTGCCTTGCAAGCAAGTAGTTGTTTGCAGACGGGTATGGGTTCACGTCCCGGCCGATGCTATGACATATGGAAAAAAAAAAAAGCTGTCATCTAATAGGCTAGATCATAGATAAGTATCAGTGTGCATAGTCTAGTATGCTTTGAAATGTGATAAATGCATTTTAAAATAGATTCTATTTCAATCATATTCATATCAAGTCACCATTTACTTTTTAAAATCATTTATTATTCATGCTAAGTTTAAGTAGATATTAAACACTAAATTTGTCAATTTTGATTTTTAAAATCATGTTATCAAGGCAAGAAATTTTCTTGAGGGTAAAGTAGATACAAATAAGTGTGTACTTGAGTTCACCAAAACTAAGACGTCTGTTTGTTTCTCTAACAATGATTCTCTTATTAGTAATTTGATTTTTTAAAAAAAAAAACTGACATTTTCTGTTTGCAGAATATTATTTTGAATGGGGAATTGTAAACAATAAAAAGACTTAGAGACAGAAATTTAACAACTGGTAAAAAAATAATTGTTGGATTAAAAATGCAAAGAAGATAATTAAAAAAACACATTCACCTACATTGGATATAATATACAGACATGCTAAATGATGTCATAACACCCATAATTAAATCCATGAGTCATAATCTTTTGCATTGATTGTCTTGATATTTATAACAGGCAGAGAAAATATATTGATCTTTTAAATATAAAAATCGAAATGACAATTTTTAATGATATCTCTATCCTATTCAGCTTTTTTTTTTTTTATAGACTTAAAAAAAAACCCAAAGACTTCAGGTTTTGATGAGAGATTTAGCTGAAGAAGTTTTAAAATATGATGTGATGTAACTTTTAAAAAATTTAAGAAAATATTGCCAGCCTGATCATAACTGTAGACACTCCTATTATTTCAGTTTATATAAGTGAAACCTGGAATAAATTATAATAAAATATTAATATTAACTTTTACAGCAAAGATACTTTCAGTGATTTTGTTGGATAGATTGCTTGCTACTATGGATATCTGATTATCAGAGACCCATTATGGCTATGGGGAATCAAGAAACACAATAGATTTGATTTTTGCCACTAGGCAAATGAGTAAAAAAAAGTTTCTATATAATGGCATGAGAGCAATAATGATATTATTGATAAAAAATGTGATAGTTTTTTAATGGATTTCAACTTTTTATATATTTTTATTCTAATAGGTGTTAGAGCTGTTTATAGGTAGCATATAACACTGGTTTTTGGGTGCAGTTTTTAATTTGAACTGATTTAAAAAAACAGAGATAATCTTTTTGATTTTTTAAACTTGCAGCATGCTAATAATTGTTATACCATTGTTAAATTCAAAAGACATCCTCTAAATGCTTATTTAATTAATATTCAAAAAACCACCAAGTTCTTTATCTAAAAGTGATGGAAGAAATTTTTTAAGCAATTTTTATGTTGCATAGTCATCAACTTGAGAATGTGTGCCAATTAAATATCTTGGTACTTTTTAGCTAGAAAGATAGCCTTGGGTATTGAGGAGCAAGACAGACTCTGATCTGCTGCTTTTGCCATTTAACACAAGATATTTTGTCATAGTGATATAACAAAACTAATTTAACAGTCTATAAAGTTATTATATTTATATATTGGGGTATTTCCATCTTCTAATATAAGTATTGAATGCCATTACAAAAAATCAATTCTATTTAAATACTCCAAATACATTCAACTGTTAGTAATAGTGCACAGGTTAGTATACGTTCAATGTTTTGAGAGAGATTCTTCTCCCTTCTTCAGGTGTTGCTGTCTAACCAGTGATAGTACTAGCATGGGAATCAAAAGGCATGATGATTCAGTTGGGTAGAGAGTTACTGTAAAAATTCAATATTCAGGAATCTAAGGACACAGATTTGATTTCTATGCAAGTACTGTCACTGGTCAAGCTAGCAACACCTGAAGAAGAGGCAAGAATAATACCTCTCGAAACATTATGCATATACTCACCTGTGTGCTATTACCAACAGTTGAATGTATTTGAAACATTTAAATAGAATTACATTTTTCTAAAGATATTCAATACTTTTATTAGATGATGGAAATAGTCCAAACAATAAATATAACTAAAACACCACCATTACAAACCTTCAATAAAACCCTATGAAGTTGTTACTTTGTCCACTTAAATGAGATCTAAATTCTTTTAAAAGCATTATAAAATTTCTAACTAAGGATACTTATTGTGATTTTAAAAATATGATGACAAGATCATAAACCCAAATAACACATTCTTCTACATGCTGTAAACAATTCTTAAGTCTTTTATGGTTAGTCACAACTTCATTGTATTGGGCATGTGAAGTGAATCAATAATAAAAAACTTTAAAATAATATTTAATGGTGAATTTAAGCATAATTTCATCAGATTTTTTTTTAATAATGATTATCTTAAAGACTTTAATAGTTTTAAGTCAATAAACATCACACGACCACTACTTCTTATGCTTGTGTATAACTAACTGTTTTAAAACAGACAAAACTCACTATACATATTGCCACACACAGCAAGCTAGAGTAATAAATGGATGCCAGAAGGCTTGTGCATAAAATCCCAATCTAGTGCCTACTCATCCAACATCCCCAGACTATTTTCAGGCTTGCGGCCTTTGTCAGTGAGGAGCCTTGGGTCTGAGAGCACTGCACCTAGATCTTAGGATCTAATGCAACCCTCCAGCAGCCATCTTTTATCTCCATTTAACTACAAAACTATGAGTTTTAAACTGAAAACACCTTAATGTTTTCAATCCAAGTCCATTAGCCTTCTGGCATCCATTGATTTACTCTAGCTTTCTGGGTGTGGCAATATGTATAGTGAGTTTTGCCTGTTTTAAGACTTTAATAGCTATTGCTTTTGTTAAGTAGATATGGTTAAGTTTAAAGTACAATGAAGGAATACAATTAGGCTGGATGTTGAAATATTTCAAAAATATCACTGCAGCAGTTAAAACACAATATCACAACATATCAAATAAACAAGCTAAGAATGTAAAACATGATGATTGAGACATCAAATTGACTAAGAACCAATGTGATACCATCATCATTATCATCAAGCCACTGCAGGATGAAGGTTTCTCCAAGTTTAATTCATCTTCTCTGATGATATATGTAGACATATTTATATTTTCAGACTGGTTTATATATTCATTGTACAATTAACTTCCAATACATTATTATTATTGTTGTAGAGTTGAAATAACTAAACTTAATAATTGCTATTCATAATTATTTTTCTCATGGCAAGTTGAATAACTACATTAGAATACTAGCACCAAGAATTTGATTATCTTTGATGATGAAATTTTATTATTCCTCTTTATTATTCCTCATTCTTATATCAACTTTATTTATTTTAGGATTTAAATTTTTGATTGACATTATAAATTTTAAAGTGTATTTTACATTACTGTATGCTATCTACACATGTATGGGGTATACATTTAACTTGGAAATTGATACTCAAAAAAACAATATATTTTAACTTTTTACTAACAAATGATCATAATTTGTTAATTTCATTCTTATAGTGGAATCCAGAATATATATCTATTGTACATTCACTAATTTTTTTAACAATTAAAATTTAAAATGCAAGATAAATTTCTTTTCTAGTAAATATAAATAATTTATTCATACTGTTTTCAAGCGATTTTGGATGAGAATTCACAAAAAGCTTCTGACACTATCTCTATTTCTCAATTGTGTGTGTGTGCATGCAAGTTTATTACAAATCTATATTGCATATATTACAATATTCCTCACTGATGAAGATGAGAAATCAGATCCTAATTCTGGTTCTGAAATAGAATTAATTATCCCATAAATGTGGATATTTACAAATTTTGTGGTCATTGAAGACTTGCTTTTTTCTTTTCATTCTTGAGGTATTTCTTGCATTAGAAATATCAAAAAAATGCTCAACCTAAATCCAGTCGACATTCATTATTGTCATAGAGTTCTTAAATATAGTATTCATATTAAAAACTATGATAACTCCATCATTAATAAAATATATTAAATTAAAAGACAATGTAACATGCTTCACATATAGAAGAAAAACATTGTAATAATACATTGAGCAATTATTGTCTTTGATAATTGTGCTCAGCACTGAAAATATATTAAGAATCTTGTTAATGTTTTTAATATTTTCCTCATGTATAAATCAATGTGAGTATTTAGTTGTATTTATATATTGGAGTATTTCCATCATCTAATATAAGTATTGAATGTCTTTAGAAAAAAATTATCTTTATTTAAATATTCCAAATACATTCAACTGTTAGTAATATCACACAGATTGGTATATGCATGTACTAACCCTGTGCTATTACTAACAGTTGAATGTATTTGGAATATTTAAATAAAAGTTAAATTTTTCTAAAGACATTGAATACTCATATTAGATTAGGGGAATAGTCTAATATATAAATACAACTAGAACACCATCATCGCAAACCTTCAGGAAAACAATGTGAGTATTACCTTCAATTTATTATCATTGAGATTATCAACTAGAAGTAAACATTGTGATTAAATCAAATTTAAGGGTGTCTAATAGTTATGTATAGATCTTATCGTTTTTATAATTAATATTAGATTAATTAACATAGAATAATGAATAAATATATTGTAATAAAGCAATAATGGATACGGTGCGTAACTATGCTTATATGTATACATATTTATTTATCTATATATGATAGACATATATCTTCTGAATTGTGCAGTATCGTCACAGAAAGGTATATCTTGCTTGTTATGTTATTAATCAACTTCAAAGGAATTAAACAATGGTAAGCAACAGTATGTATCTTGATAATATAGAAAACTTAGTTATTTAATTTTTTTTTTTTTTTTAAGTTTGGGTTATTAAAAACGGTTATTCCAGGACAGCATTAAACAAATGGCAGAAAATCAGTAATGATGATGATAGTGTTACCTATTGCTTAATTATCCTATGTGCTTTCAACAAAGAACTTTAATCATATATGTACATACAGGGCATATATATACAATATTTGTTTATCTGAACTATATACGTAAATAGGCTTAAGAATATATATATGTATATAATTTTAGCCATTAGCAGTTAAAAGTATTTAATGAAAAGGTCATAGTTATCTGGTACAGTAATGTGTATATGTTGTAAATGACATAGCATAATAAATTTACCAGTGATTAGTTCCATGAATTTTCATAGCACCTGTCCTGAAAAAGGACAATCACCTTGGAAATTCAGGAAACTGTCATTTATAATTTACATTTATATATAATAGAATTATAATTCCTGGTCATTTAAAAAGATTTGAAAAATAAAAAATCTTTTTTTTTTTTCTAAACATCTATTCGAGAAAGAATACTTATAATTTTTTTTATATAAATAAAAAAAAATCTGTGATATTCATAACATTTTTGCCTGTAAGGCTTTAAAAAAAATACTAGTTTTTTTATTTTATTATTATTATTAATTAATGTAATTGTTTTTCATAATAACTTTAAGAATGTATTTTATTAATTAAAAAACTTTGGGCAGATGTTTTAAGAGAAAATATAATTATTTGATAAATTGAGATTTCAATAATAAATTTTAGATTTTTGGCTTCCTAACAAACAAATGAAAGTTGATAAAAGTGTAAAAATCATCTTATTATAAGCAAAGTTTAAATATATTTTATAAGATGAAACCTTGGTTTTAGCATAAAATTATTAAAAACTAACCTCTTTTTTGCCATGTTTTCATTTACCTCTTTTGTTTGGTGCAGTAGTAGAGTGACATACTATGAAGCCCAAAATCCATTGGTAATGACTCAGTTCTATCCCTTCCTGTATCCAAACTTTTTATGACTCTCAAACCAAAATACTACTTGATTCATTTGTAAAATAAAATATTAAACCAAAATAATTTCTTCAAAATAATTCTGTATGACTAAAACTGACAATAATGAAATAATTTTAGCCACTATCAAAAAATAAACAATAGAGTAAATCCAAATTAATAAAATGCTAAGCAGAATACATATTAAGACATTTAGATATATAAAAAGAACTGAATACTTCTATATATGTGTTTTAAATGTTTTTCCAGGAAATAATTTAAATTCATAAGTTTATATAATGATATTCAAAGGCAGTTCCTGCTACTGAACAAAAATGTGATGAATATGTCCATACAGGCTGAAAGCATGCTCAGTAACTTAGAAGTTCTCTATAATAGAACACTGAATTTATGCATTATTTTTTTCTGGCAAAATGTTTAAAAATGCTTATATATAGAATTACAACTAAAATACACTTTTTGAAAAAATAGAATCATGTGTTGAAAATGCACAAATGTCAATTATTTAAAGTAATACAGCTTTTTAAAATAATCTGTGATTTTTAATTTACAGTTACAATATATGTTTGAAATAACAGTTATCGTATCAATTACAAACATTTTGCTAATATGAAAGATATAATTTATGGAAATGGGTTGCCAATAGAAACTCAAGTGCAAAAACTTAAACAGCATTGTTTTAGTATGAAGCAAAAAAAAAAAACAAAAAACTTATTACTATTAAAATTTACAATACCAATATCATTTATCAATAAGCCTTGGTCTCATTATTTTGTGTTTCATAACAAATATCTCTAATAGTGAAAGATCAACAGAATTATATATAAAAAATTATTATTTCTATGCAGAATTTTTCCTAGAAAATAGTACAGGAAAATAAAAACGAAGATTTGTTATCTCTGTTAGATCATTTCTCCATATGCAATGACTTTAAAAAAACATCAGTCTATAGTTGTTTACTACTCTGTTTAATCTAAAATATCTAAAGTTCCTTTCTTTGCTTAATTTATATTTAATTACAGTGTTGTGAATATATATAAATATTTATTTTAGATAATATTCTGATATTGAGACTATTAATAATAATAATAATAATAATAATAATAATAATAATAATAATAACATATCTGATTGATATTAGCTATAGTTTATTATTTTTTAATCATTTTATGTATATATAATCTATTAATAGTAGTTAATTATGCTCTGTATAGAAATTTATAAAAAGTTATGGTTTTATATATATTAACAATTGATGAAAATTTAACTAATCCCTTGCAGAAAGTAAGTTTCTCTCAATCAAATTCAAAGTCATCAGCTGTTTGGGAAACTATTTGAAATCGCAACAAACACTGCAACTTAGATTTCTGTTTAAATACACTCATAATTCTTGATTTGTTATTAGGTTTCCATACATTTCTATAGAGGAAGTTAATAGCCAATATTAGTAGATTATATATTTATGTAGTATTTAATTAATATGCATGATAAATTTATATGTAGGAAGGTATAACAGTTTTGAATAATTCAGTGCATCACAAATAACCTTCTAGATATTCCTCAAAAGAGAAATATTGGAAAAAAATTGTTTGGTGTCTTTTTTTTGTTTTACTCTTTATCTAAGAATAAATCAATTTCAATTTATCTACTAATACTTAGATAACTAGTTAGGTTGTCTGTGGCATAGCTATCTGAAAAAAGAAAAGATTAAAATTGATTGTAACTGGAAATAGTTTCAAGTTTCATCTGACCTGGATCCAAATCCTACTTCATGTGCCTGCATCAATCATTGCATCATGGCATTTTTGTATTTGATATATTGAATAATTGTATTTCAATATTGTGTTCGTTTTTTGATTTTCTAAATACGGTTGAACTCTGAAAATACCAAGATGTCAGTTTCTAATTGTCTTTTCTATTTTTTTTCTTTTATTTTTTTTGAGACCGTTTATACTTATTTAAAATATTTCTATAAAATAAGCAAATGGTGTATTGCTTGAGGATTTATAAGAAATGAAATAATTCAAATATTACATTTTTTTCTCCATATGTCAAATGCGTTGACAGGGAAGCGAATCCGGGCCAGCTGTTTGGAAGACAGCTATGCTAACCACTAGGCCACCAACGCTTGACAAATATTATATAATTTTATAAGTAAAATGTTACAGTTTTACACTTTTAGAGGTTTTTTTTTTTCCAATTAAATAATGAGTTTTGAATTTGACTTTCTGATAAATATGAATATATTTACAATAGAATGTAGTATACTAGGTTTGATTCCCAATTTTGGATCTTACAATGAGTGCTAATTAATTAGAATTAGTCAGCATAATACACTTCGCCCATAAGGATTGTTTTCACTCCTATATTATAAAAATATGGATTTTCCCCCACATTTTATCATTATTATGTTGTGTGTGGTTATATATAATTCAAACGTAGAGAATATTCGAAACTAAAAATAAATCTTTTAATAGTTGATAACCTTACGTATACATTGTCTTTTTTTTTTTTTTACAATATTACCTGGATAAGAATATAAGCTTATATTGATTTTGTTTAAAAAAAAAGAGAGATTCAGTTGAGATTTGTCAAAACCAATAATACTGCTAAAATCATTAACTTTTGTAACATTTGATAAAAATCAATAGTTTTTTTTTTTTTTTTTGAGATGTAAAAAATTTACTAACATATAAGATCTAAAAATATCATTGGTTCATGGGAATGTTCAAAAAAGAAAACATCATGGATTCTTGTGAGAGTTGATAAAAATAATTTAATTCTTTGTTGTAAGACTTGTAAAATCAATATTTTTTATGAAAGGCTAAAAGAATATGCTTTTGGGCTGCAATATATATATATAATACGGAATCCAGAAAAAAGTAAAACATTTTTTTATTATTACAATTTAGGAAGTCAGATTTTATATGTAGTACCTGATGTAAAAGTTTAATAAAAATATTAAATGTATAAATCTAACAGAATGTCTGTGATATTTCAGCGTCACAAGTAATAGATTGAATTACATTCCATATAATGATAACAGGATTGAATGAGCATTTTGTCACTTTGGTATTTGAATGTAATATTTAGTGGACACTAAAAACAATCTACAAGAAAAAGTCAGTAATACTCAGTTACTGCGGATGTAATCGATATATATTTAGAAATTGGTTGCAGATGTTGGAAAGATTTCACAAACAAATCATTATTTTGAACATATTTGACTGATCCCAGAGAGAAGAAGTGTTAAAAATTATGTCATTTCAAAAGCAATCCAGGCCTGGTCAGAGAATATGATTCAAGAGGTTTATTGTGACTAGAGACTACAGCGTCATATTAAGGCTGTAAATAAATTATATAAAAAAAGTTTCTATAGCTATTAATATAGTTATAGATAGTTTTATGATCTCCTTTTATATATACATACATTAGTAGTAAATATATTATAGGAAAATGTATATTATATTCTGTGCATTAATTACATGTTTATTCAACATCAGTTCCAACGATTTCAAATTAAAGATTAAGTATTAACCTGAACATGCCACATCAGTGATTTTCTTAATTGGTTTCAGGTATCTTTCTGTATTTTGTATTGTATTGTTTGTAACAGCTGCACTATTGGTATTAATACAATTGGTACATTTTACACTTCACAATAACTTTTTTTCTTAACCATAACTTTTATTTAAATGATTGAGTTTTTGTTCCTATAAAACATTAGCTTCTGATTCATCATCAAAGTTCTTTCTCTGTGCTTTTAAAGCCATTAAACATCACATGATCACTATTTCTTATGCTTGCTCTTAACTGTTATTAAACAGGCAAAACTCTCTATACGTATTGTCACTCAGTGCAAGCCAGAGTAATCAATGGATACATATAGAGAGTTTTGCCTGTTTTAATAGCAATTAAAAGCAAGCATAAGAAATAGTGATCATGTGATGTTTATTGGCTTACAACCAATTTTGCTTAATAGGATAGTGATGGCTTTGGTTATTAAACAACCAAAGACACCAAAATGTATGGGTACTGAACTGAGTTCAAGCTGATGAAAGCGTGGATTGAAAATATTATAATGTTTTCAATTCAGGTCTCATAGTTTTGTAGTTAAGTAGAGATAAAAGGTGGCTGCAGGAGGGTTGCATTAGATCCTAAGATCTAGCTGCAAGACCACAAGCCAGAAACTAATCTGGGGATATTGGATGAGTAGGCACTAGATGAGGATTTTAGACACAAGCCTTCTGGCAACCATTGATTATTCTGGCTTGCACTGAGTGGCAATATGTATAGAGAGTTTTGCCTCTTAAAGCCATCCATAAAAACTGCTCCCCTAACTCAAAAACAATGCAAACATATTTTTCTTTATTAAATAATTGCTTACCTTATTTAAAGGAGGCTAATATGAATCCAGTAGTATGTGATCCACAGAAACAAAAGGAAGTATTGCTTCTTTTTAATATTATTACATATTTGTTTGCTATTTTCATATTTATCATGTTTTAGGAGTTGTTTTTTTTTTCCATAAAAAATGACAAAATCAAGTAATTATTTGCTGGTCTGCTGAATAAAATACATTTGTTGCTTCTGGAACAAAGTACTCAAATAACGATATTTTTTTCTTATACTGCCATATTGTCTTTTTCTTTCATGCATAAAAATTACTTAAATAATATTTACTAAGGCTGTAACCTCAAGAATGTGCACATAAAAATGCGATAGTAGGGACCTCTACAGGTCTTAACCTCAAGCTTACATTTTGTATTGTATTTTATTATTGTGCTTATTTTTTAAACTTTAATTTATTTAAGATAGGAAATATATTTATTTATCTCTCTTTACTTTTTTTCTATTATAATACACTTATTACGTTATAAATATTTTATTTTAAAATATTGAAATTTTTTTCATTTATATTTGATTTCAATTTTATTTTCGCTGAATATAAATAATAGTATAAACAAGTAAATATGGAAGAATGAATTATATTATAAAGGGCAATATGCAATTGCACTTGGAATATTGTAATTTATAGAAATATTTTTTATAAAAGAAGTAATCAAAGATTAAAAAAACCACACACACACAATAAAAAAAATTGAAGTAATTTATAAGTACTCATTTTTAAATTTAAAATTACAACAGCAAAAAATAATGAATTACTTTCACCCTCTCTAATTTCACGACATGTTTCTCCATGATTTATTATCATTGATACAAAACATATGTGAATTCATATTCTTGCATAAAACAATTTTGTATTGCAGACACTGGTACTGCTTCATTTATTAATTTTCACGTTTATTTATTGTTACTGAGTGCATATAAAACGCTTATATAGAAATGTGGACTTAATCAGTGAAGTATTGAATAGCTTCACACACTCAGATCTAACTGCTCCAGCTTCACCTATTTATATAGAAAGTAGGTTGAAGTAAAGAAGGGTGGGTTCCCATCTTTTCTTCCAAAACATAAGCTTGTGGTTAAGACCTGTAGAGGTCCCTACTATTGCATTTTTACATGCATATTCTTAAGGTTACAGCCTTAGTAAATATTATTAATAGCATATAGAAGAAATGACCTTTTGAGATATGATTTTTTTTTTCACTCCATAATTGATATTTCTTGTAAACTAGATATTCAAAGGATTTGAATATAATTATTTTAAACTAAATGCATGAAAAAATATTTTGCTAATAATTTTATTAAAATTTAAGAATAGATGAATACTAGCCTCCCTATAGCCAACCTTAACAGGTATCAAGTATTAGCATGTGAAACAAAAGTCTCCACATGGAAATGAAATTTTATCATATTATTTCTGATTAATGACAACAAATTATGAAACTATGTGTAAACTCCAATGATATTATAGGGCTAGCTGCATGAAAACTACAGAAGTGAAAGTCATATACTTTCAAAATGAAAAATGATGTAATATTAGCAATTGTAGATAACTTAGGTATTAAGTAAACCCTCTACAGAATAATCTTGTTTACATCTAGGAAATAGAATAAAATTATTTTAACTTAATATTAAGGATAAATCAAAATCCAAAATGAAGATCTATAAATTAGATGTTCAGCACAACATTGATGTAACTGTATTTCAGAAGACTCATCAAAATGTAAATAAAGCACATTTTCTTAAAATTATTGTATTTACATTGGCAAACAATCTTGTAAAAGATACAAATTTTATTGAAGATGGTACAAATTGAATCTACACTCCTCTTCCAGATTTTCAATAGCTTTAACAATATAAGCAATTTCAATTCTATTAATAATCTTTAGAAATAAGTAAATGAAGATCAAACAGGTTATCAACTTTTATAATGGATTGATTTAAATAACATAACTTACTATACAATGCCAAGCAAGATAGAATTTTTAATCCAGGCAGATAGCAAACATAAACAATTCTTGATATGTGTTTACTTCAACAAAATGGTTGTCTAAACTTCTCATATTAAATTTCTCTCCATAACCAGCATAAACCAAGCCTGACTACTCTTTGAGTCCATATTTCTTTAGTTATCCTGTTTTAATTTAAAAAAAAAGATAACTGGAATTGATATAATGAAAACCTTGAACAGAACATTAATAGAATCTCTCCAATTCCTTCTTGCTGTGATATATTTAACAAACCTGTGACAACAGCTACCAGATGGTTTACTATTTTGGGTATTGAAAATAATTTATTTCAAACTGGAACAAAACAAGGAGTAATTTTATAGCTAGTTTTTTTATCTACCAAAGGTGCCAGAAACTGCTGCTAAATTTATAAAACCATATAACAGAAAAGCAAAGAAGATTACAGAGAAGCACAACTTTACAAAATCTAATTGTAAGGTCTTGGCTCTTTAAAAAAAGTTTGATGAATGCAAAACTATTCTTAAAAAAAAACTAATCAAGTTGCTTACTTTATAAAAATCAGACTTCTAAATGCAATATTGATAGAATGAGAAAAACATTATCTGAGAAGATTTTCACAATATTCATCTATACCAATATGATATAACTCATAAATGATGGTGAATTTGCTGATAATCCAAATTTGGCCATTTCAGCACCCATTTAACAAATAATTTTATTGCTCTGATTTTGGAAAACTTTTATGTTTGGATACATTTTAATTAAAATTATTTGCATATTCAAAAATTATTTGCATATTCTTAACCTTTATCATTATCAACCATGCCCTGTCCCATTTGCTGCTGGGGCGGTCAGATGGAATCTGTAGCTGAAAGATCATGGATTGTGGTCCAGGACAATCATTTTTGTTACTCAAACTTTTTATAAATTCCTGAGTAATAAGCCATTTAGTTATTTTTATTATTAACAAATAAATTTTACCTTAATTTTTATTATAATGATTTAAGTGCTATTACAGATAACAGTACCACCAGCTACTGACAATTAATATGCTAAGATTAAAACAAGAATAAGCAGATTAAATATATCATGGTTTGTATAATCATCAGAAAGTTGCTTCTACTTTTTTTCTTGCTGAATGACTGTTTTTATTTATAAGTGGCTGGTTGCTAACAATGATGAAAACAGCAATTAATTGCATAATATAATGTGTTCCCATATATATATAATCAAGTAAATACTTAGTTAACAAACTGTAGTGTATCAGTGTTATTAGATAGAGTGGAGAGTGATGGGTCATCTGAAAGTCTGTGCTCATATACCCTATATATTACATATATACACACAGGTATAGAATAAGCCTGTGTTTCAGTTATTACATTGTAGAGATATCTGCCCATCCTTGCATATGTATTAAATGGATTATGTCCTGTACATGTGGGGTTCAGATTGACCTTAGGTCAACATGGGTGTGACAAGAATCTCGGCTTCAGGGTGGCCTTTGAGCATTCCATCATCAGATTTTCAATTGGATGGATGTTTGAAGAGTTTGAGTGTGTAGTAGATTGGAGCCTTTCCATTAATGTATGAAGATTGTCTATCTTAATATATATCTGAGCACTTATAGTATATATGTGTGGGAGATGATAATCTGGACCAACTGATGATTGCTGGTTTAGCATGAAATACGTATATTGGTGATTATTTATCTTTTCAGCATGTGCTTGAGTGTATCAGTGTTATTAGATAGAGTGGAGAGTGATGGGTCATTTGAAAGTCTGTGCTCATATATCCTATATATTACATATATAGACACAGGTATAGAATAAGCCTGTGTTACAGTTAATATTATATAAGTAAATATAGGAATTTGAACGTATGATTTTTCAGTCTATATTTATTCTCCACTCCAACTCAAACAACTGTAATACACATATTCATATCATTAAATACCAGTCAACACTTAGACAATCCCAGTATTAATAACAATCAACAATTTCAAACTACTGCCAAGGCAATTTTTTTCTAACAATATTATATAAGTAAATATTTTCCTTTTGAACTTAGAATTTTTCAGTCTATATTCATTCTCCATTCCAACTCAAACAACTGTAGTACACATATTCATATCATTAAATACCAGTCAACATTTAGACAATCCCAATATCAATAGCAATCAATAATTTCAAACTGTTGTCAAGGCAACCTCCTTTTAACATTATTATATAAGTAAATAAAGATATTTGAAGTTAGGATTTTTCAGTCTATATTTATCCTCCACTTCATCTCAGACAATTGACATACATTATCACTTACATGTGAAAAATATAGATGATCCCCAATATATGTATTTCAAGCAGAATCAGCACTCATCAGTTGAGCTAGATCATAATCTCCCACACATATGCAATCAGTGCTCAGCTTATATTAAGATAGCAATTCCTTAAACTGTAATGGACAGTCTTCAATCTTCTCAGCCCTCCATCTATTCAGCCATCCATTTCATTGAAAAACCATCAATGGAATGCTCAGAGTCATTATATAAGAAATATTTAGTACACTGAATAAATGGATTAATTTTATATATATTATAATGTTTGCCTAAAGATAGAATTGATAACTTCGAAATTAATCAGTGATATTACTATAATTGATTATAATTAGTAGTGTTTGGCTTTGTCTTAGTATAATCTAACTCCTGTTAACGTATATATATAATGACAATAAATTTCCATTTTATTATTATATATTAATCTGCCTGATTGTTACTTAAATGACATGAGAATCAGCCCACTTATCATTTATGTTTACATCCTGCCATTAATACAATTGGAAGTCTTTTTTTCCTTCAATTTTTAAACAAAAGAAATTTTTTGTATTAAAAAAAGTTTGCCTTTTTCTTTCTCACATTTTTCAATAAAAAATTAAAATTGATATACACTATATATATATATTAAGTTCATTTTAAATTTAAAATAATTGAATTTTCTATTATATAGTCTGCATTTACACGATGTTTACTGTAATGCTTTTTATATTACATTATAGATACTATCATTGTTATTCAGTAAAATATATATTTTAATATCTTTTAGAATGCCTTCATTCTTGAGCTTGATATATTTTCAAATAATTTTTCATTGGAAAACAAGATCTGTTTATAGAATTATAAACATAGAATTGAAAAACCCTACCAAAATCTTCTGCAGCCAGTAATATCTTTATATTCTAGAAGATTTTATAATGCTTTCTTTCGTATTAATTAGATATTTATTACAAAATGGGATCTTGTATATAATCAGCCACTAATAAATATATATCCCTTATAGAAAAAGTTATCGGAAGACTATTGTTAAAACATAACTATCATTATTCCATTTAACTCTTAAATAATATCAATGTATGTTAGTGAAACATTTATATTTTGTTATTTGAAAAACTCAAAAAAGATTTAGCATTTACAATTATTAATAACATATTGATGATGTGGTCATATTTTAAATCAATAATCCTGGATACAGATATAAATAAACCTTAAAAATATTCTTATATTAATATTCAACAGTGAATATAATTATTACAATATAAGTAGCACCTATATTTTTATTGGATGGCATCCATCTGTATGGTATTATCCATGGTTTAAATAGCATTAAATAATATATTGCAACGATATATAAATATATCGTTACATTTATTTAAAATAAAAACTTAAAAGTTCGCATATAAAAATAAGTGTATTAAAAAGAAAAAAAAACTAAACGCTAAAATTAAAATGTTTGTTAAACGTAGATGCTAAACTTTAAAAATATTTTTTTTAATAAATAAAAAAAGGTATTTGAATGTATTTTTTTTTTTATAAAAAAAGATTTAAATATAAAAATAGTTTAAAAAAAGAAATAACGTAAGTAAAAATAAAAACAGGTTAATTAATTCCTGTAATCTGTAAATGGAAATGATTGTTTATTAATTATCCAAAAGCTGTCTAATTAAAAAGTCAGAGAGTAAATTAGATAAGAGAATAAAGAGATTTTAGCTTGACCAATGGAAGCACTAAGCCTTGGCTCAGACCCTAACGAAAGTGATGGATTAGTGACGTTTTGTTGATTGAATCCGTGTGGATTAATATAAAAAGGGAAATACAGTTTTTTCTGACAGTTCCAGCATTGTGTGTTTGAGAGGTGTTAGGACGCACATACCACACTCTCTATTTAAAAAGGAAAAATGAAAAGACTGTGATACCTTGAACCAGCTATTGCCATCTCCAGAACATTATCTTCCAATGGAGGCGTCGCGGGAATTAAAAACAGGAACCTGGACTCTTCTACCATAAGCTTTATGAAATGAACAATTATTAAAATCAATTAAGAACTTTCGTCAAGTTTTATAAATTGATAAACAAGCCAACTTAAATGTTAAAAACGGACTCTTATCTGACTCTTGTAAGTTTTTAAATCAAATTAATAATGTTTAGTTTTGTATGTTTTCCGAATGATAAAAATCATTTCCATTTTTTTTTTTATTGTATAAATTATTTATTGTTTAAATTTTAAATGAGGAAATTTAAGGTTGGGTATAGACGTTGCATAGATTCGTTAGCGGTTGATAATGTTGTGGTTTTCACATTCGATTAGAATATATGTCAACGATATCACTGCAAGCATCTTACGATGAATGCTAATGGGATTTGTATATTCCCTATGCAAGTGACGTTTATCGATGACTTTGTATTTTGATCGGTTGTGTTTAATTTGAAATGTTTTTGACCGTGGAATCTGTGCAGCTGATCTGTACTCAACATTTTAAAACAAATTTTATAAAATGCATTTGTGCGAACGTATCTAAATGTTAAATTTAAGTCGGGCATGAATGGCTATATAGTTTTGTAAAGTTATATTAAGGGAGGATAATCTTAGGTTATTCATTTCGTAGTTGAATTGGTTCAATGGATTGGATATATTTGTGTAATTGTAGATGTAGTATAAGGTTCGCTACAGGCAGGATTATAGATATACGCCACACACCCTCTGTTTGCCTATGGATGGGTTTGTAAGTCGGCAGAAGACCGCAGTCCATTCCTATGGAGTTTTTTGTTTATTGTTCTACTTGCCAACAGATGTAACATTCCTGTTGGTGGAGAGTCAATGTCTTCTCTATTTCTACTTATTGTTCAGATGTCCATTCCTGATAGTATAGTATTTTGTGTTGTCGTATCATGCTACATGGAATACATGAATGTATCAGATGGATTGGCACCAGTTGATTGCGAAATTTGTTGCCTAAGGTTAAATCAGGGAAGAATATTTTCTTTTCAAATGCAGATCTATGCAGTCTATTCATACTTGACTATCTAAATAAAATATTAAATTCATTGAAACTTAGTTAAATGTAAAATTAAAAGTTAATATAAAAATCTAAAATGTTAAACTTGTTCCTCAAAATTTAAATGATTTTATATGTGCGTAAATAAATATTTTTATGTGTTAATTTCTGGCAGTGGCTTTTATTCTTTTATATTTAAGATATAAAATTTATATTTTATTATCTCTGCTACTCCGCTAAGCTAGTGACTTGGGCTAACGATCGGAATATTTAAATAAAGTGGAATCTTAACAGCGCGTATCTGCCTACTTTATAAATTTTTCTAGGTTTAAATGCCTAAATGGCACCCTGTAGAGCAGATATGTAGTTTGCAGTTAGATTCGATCTTCACTTTCATTTCGATCGTTATAATATATATTTGGATTCATACAGTTTACATAACTGCTCACTCATATGAACCCAATCATGAATAATCTGGCTGAATCTTTTTTCATACACTCATTCAATCCAGTATTTTTCTAAGAATCTCATATAACATAGATATATGATGAAATGTTTAGGCAACTATTTACCAGTTTCTAACTTTTACAAGTACGTTAAATGATAATTTTAAAAATAAATTTGGTTTAGAGAGAACAGTGTCATTTTTCATTCACTTGGGAATGTTAAAAAGTTTAACATTAGAAAGCAAAATTTTAAAGAAAAGTTGTAAAAGCTAATGGATATTTAATTCATTTTATTTTTTGATAGCTAATGGATTTTTATGCTGCAAATAATCTTTTTCTATTTCACGTCACACTTTGTACTTTCAAAATGTGATGTCATTCACTTTTCGGTACCGACTTTTCACATGAAAAAACAATTTCTTGAACCGAAAAAAGTGCAATCATTGAAATTTAAGGAAAGACATTTGGTACTTATTTTTTGTGTATTGCTTTTTATTTTTTAAATATTGATGAATTTAAATGATTTGCAAATGTTGAAAATCGTTTATTTTTAAGTATTACACCATTGATACTATTTGTCAATTTCGGTTATTTTGGGTAGTACGTGTACATTTTACATTGGTAATTATTTTTTATGTATTGCTTTTTATTTTTTGAATATCGATGAATTTAAATGATAATGCCATAATTTTAAAGCAGAAACCAAATAATTGCTTTTGAATGCATTGCAGATGCTTATATGCAAATTGGAAGCTTAATAATTTGATAAAATTCTGTTTTTGGATTTCCTGTGTTCCACCATTGTTAATGGTTTCTTACTTGGGGGAGAGGTAGATTTTATGTTGATAATTATTTTTTGTGTATTGCTTTTAATTTTTTGAATATCGATAAATTTAAATGATAATGCCATAATTTTAAAGAAGAGACCATATAAGCAGATGCTTATATGCAAAAAAGCTTAATAATTTGATAAAATTCTGTTTTTGGATTTCCCACATTCCACCATTTTCCAATTTAAGTGAAGAATTCTTGATTTTAAGGGAGGGGGTGTCTGTCTTTGTCGTATTTTCAGCAATTTTTTTTTTTAATTTGAATTTTATAGCATTTTCTTGGGTTTTTTTTTTTTTTTATTTGTACTTTTGATGTATTTTTTTGGATATATATTTGCCTCAGGGATTTTTATTTGTCAATTTTTAGCCACTTTTGGATATAAATTTATCACTTGCAGGCTTCGGACTGTTTGTTGATGGTACCGCAGCATCACCTGGTAGTGATTGACCATGTCACACACAACTACCAAATTGCTCATAAATCATTATTAATTACATTTTCTGAATGAATTTAGGCATTAAAAATACTTTAAAATTTCACATATTATATATTTTACAATGATATATCTATATAGGGGTTGACACACATTGCTTGCAATATGTACATTATATAAATAAATGTAATAAAAAAATTAATCTGCTGCAAAAATGTGTTTAAACATATTCCTTTATAAGACATGTTATTTATTACCAATTATATGTTTTTGTTTCATAATTAAAAACTCATTCATATGTTTCTTGAATCAAATAATAGACTTCAATTACTATATAGATGTAATGCCATACAATATTTAAATTAAGAATAACTATAATACAGGCTTATTATATATCTGTATCAATATCTATAATATAAAAGGGTATATAAGCACAGACTTTCACATGACAAACTGCTCACAACTCCATCTCATATCACTGATACACTTGAATACATATGTTGAAAAGATAAATAATCACCAATATATCTATTTCATGCTAAATCAGCAATCATCAGTTGGTTCAGATTATCATCTCTACACATATATGCAATAAGTGCTCAGATATATATTAAGTTAGCCAATCTTTATACTTTAATGGACAGGCTTTAATCTACTGCACACTCCAACTCTTCAACCATCCATCCAATTGAAAATCTGATGATAGACCACTCAAAGGCCACCCTGAGGCCATGCATTCCATCATCAGATTTTTAATTGGATGGACGATTGAAGAATTGGAGTGTGGAGTAGATTGAAGTCTGTCCATTAAAGTATGAAGATTGACTATTTTAATATATATCTGAGCACTTATTGCATATATGTGTAGAGATGATAATCTGGCCCAACTGATGATTGCTGGTTTAGCATGAAATACATATATTGGTGATTACTGTATTTATCTTTTCAACATATATGTGTTCAAGTGTATCAGTGATATGAGATGGAGTGATGAGCGGTGGGTCGTGTGAAAGTCTGAGCTCATATACCTATATATTAAATTAAGAGTGTAATATTTTAATGGAGAGATAAAAAACAATGTAAACACCTTTTAAAATTTCATAATTATATATATATTGATAGCAAATTAGGAAAATTATTCCTGTTTAGTTAGCATTTTTATTATATTTAGACTATTATACGTAATTATTAATATTAGTAACCACATAAGGAAAAAATATTATTAAAATGACTAATCAAATCACAAAGAGATTGTAGATTTGTAAATTCAAAAGAAAATGTATGCTGTTTTTATTTAAATTTATGAGGTTTCAGTAACACTTACTTATTCGTTCTGCTATGGCTTTGTTTTCTGTGCTGGGTAGGTTGATTTAAAAAAAAAAAAGATTTGTTCTGTTGTAATTTAATACAGGATTTTCTTTAATGTTGAAAAATATCTTTTGAAATTATATATATATATTTTTTAAAACAATATTTTATGTAGTGAAAATTGTCATTTAGTAAATTTGTATATGATTTTAATAATAAGAGGACGAAAATACCTATATTTTACAAGCGTAAGAGATAGGGTCATGTGATCTATGACTTTTATTTTGACTATTTATAGTCTCTTATGCAATTTTATATTGCTAAGACTACTACTATATGGTATGGCTGATGATATATCAGCCCCATATAGCTATTTGAGTTGGATAGCTGGGTTTGAAGACATGTAGATGTCTGAAAATTAAAGATTTTTCACTCAATAGATAACTTTTAAGTAAGTGCTTGGCTTTGGGTTGGCATTTTTAGATCTAGTGTCTGAACCTAGCCTGACACCTCTCTGAGGAGTGCCAAAGCATGACACCATGGTCAGAGGTTTGGGAAGGAGTTTCTGACAGAGATATTTTAAGTGCTGGCTCTGGCTAAGCATTTATCATAAAGCTTGTAGAGGAATTGGCAATCCTCATTGTTTATAACTTACAAGCTTAAGAGATAGGGTCATGTGATCTATAACTCTTATTTTGACTATTTTAGGAAAAAAATATTTATAATAAATATATAAAAGTAGCCTTTTTAAAAGCTATTAAAGTAATCAAATAATTTAACTCAGCAGATCTGTATTAAAAAATCTGATGTACATACATTCTGTAAAATACATTGAAAAAATAATAATATAAGCATCAGCTATTCTGAGAAGGTCCATATATATTCTTTAAGTAAAGAGGTAAATAAGTGGATTTGTGAATGAGTAGATAGGTATTAAATAAATGATTGGATTGTGGAAAAGGGATGAATAGATTTTTGTCATATTTTCAATTATTATCAATCCATTTCAGAATGGAAGGACTCTCCAAGTTTAATTCTTTCTTTGATCTATAGCTTATGTCAACAATTCGTTTTATATATGCCCTTTATCTAAAATCATTTACAATCTTTTTGGAATTCAGTTTACGATTCAATTTCTTCTAGAACCTCTTCCTTTTTCAATTCTTATAGAACATACATGTTTGTTTTCTCATCCATATGTTTTATTTTTGATCACTTATTATTCTTTTTGGAATTCAGTTTAAGATTCAATTTCTTCTAGAACCTCTTCCTTTTTCAATGCTTATAGAACATACATGTTTGTTTTCTCATCCATATGTTTTATTTTTGATCACTTATTATTCTTTTTGGAATTCAGTTTAAGATTCAATTTCTTCTAGAACCTCTTCCTTTTTCAATGCGTATAGAACATACATGTTTGTTTTCTCATCCATATGTTTTATTTTTATCACTTATTATTTGATTTAAAAACTTTATTTTCAAAAAAATTAATGGATTTATTTTTTAAAAATATAAATTATTTGTTAAAATATTTTATTGAAATTATATTCTATGATGAATTTTATACAATATGTTTTATTTATATTAATAATGTATAGTTGATAATTTCTAATCCATTGTTATCAATATTTATTTATTTAGAAAAGGCTTTGAACATTAATTTTGTTCCTTTAGCATTTATTTTTAATTTTATTTTTCCTGTTTTTACTTAAAGCTCTGAACCATTAATTACAAAAACAATTGCAGGATCTGTAAAATTTAGATGACTTTAAATTATTTTGGTTAGATAAAATTATTCTGCCATACAGTTTTAGTGTCACTGTATAGTTTAAACACTGCTATTACATTTTAATAAATATTAGACAGAATTTGGTAATATCTTCAATCTATGTAACAATGTTTTAAAGATTTAGTTACCACAAAAACAGTTAAAAGGCAAGTGCTTTTTTTATAATTTATAAATTCAAAATAAAATGACAAATCATATTTACTAACGCTCAAGGCGCATAGTATTAAGGTTATAGCCTTAAATATATATGTACTTTGTTTATTTATCTACAACTTTTCTTTTATTTGGATATCATTTCTAACCAATTTTAAATTCATTTTGGTCTATGGGTGACATTTACTATACATTTTGCAAACTGGATTTTGAAAAATATTTATAATATACCTGTTATTGCAAACTCCGACCATGCTTAGCATAATTTTAACTTTCTTTTTATAATAAGTATATTGATCTAAATCAAGTTTAAAGTCTATGTCTCAGATGATGATAATAATAATAAGTCAAAAGTTTCTCAGCTAATAAATAATTGTAAATAACTTTGATATATTTATCTAAAAGATGTAATAATTAATAAGGTAGTTATTTATATATCTGTAGTTTGTGGAAGCAACCACTCTTCACACACATGTTAAAACTGATACTCCCCCCCAGTAATTATTTTAAAACCACACATGAACCATCTATGATTAAAGCTTATTCTTTAACTATTCCAACAATTACTTATTTGTCTAATTAAGATTTGAACTTATTATGAGCCAGGTTTTTAAGTCGGGATATTGCTTGCATAAATTCAGTTTATATATCACAGGGAAGAGAAATATTCCATTTTTAAATATCTGTAATAATGAATTTTATTAGTTTATATAGATGTAGTAATTAATAATATAGTGATTTATATATTTGTAATAGTGTGGAAGCAACTACTGGTCACACATGCTAAAATTGAGATACATTCTTCTATCAATACTTGTTTTAAAACCATATAAATTAATAAAATTCAGTATTATGGATAGTTAAAGATGAAAAACTTTCTCTTCCCTGTGATACATAAATTGATCATTGTGCAAATAATATGCTGATTTTAAAATAAAGCTCATACTAAGTTCAAACAATAATTTAGGCACAGTCAATAATTGTTGGTTAATTTAAAGAATAAGCTGTAATGATAAATGAATCACCTATAATTTTAAATAAGTATAGGGGATTTGAACTCAGATTTTCAAGCACCCTTCAATTATCCACACTATCTCATACAACTGATACACATACCCACACACATGCAGAAAAGATATTTATCACCAATATCTGTATTTCATGCTAAAACAGCACTCATCAGTTGGTCCAGATTATCATTTCCCACACACATATATAATCAGTGCTCAGTTTATATTAAGATAGCAAATCTTCATAATTTAATGGATAGGCTTCAATCTACTCCAACCTCCAACTTTTCAGTGATCCATATCATTGAAAATCTGATGATGAAAACCCAAATCCCATGCTGATGCCAATATTATTGCAATATTGGAGAATGTGTATCAATTTTATCTAAAACATGATAAATTGTCATTAAAGCTGTATTGCAATTACATGCTTATAGATTAAGTTATACAAAAAATGGAGGATAATTAAAGAATGGTGATAAGGAATTTGAAACTTTGATGATTTAAGATAACCAGCAGAGATATATCTTAGGAATCATTTACTTTTTTCTAATGTTTTTATTCATTTGTTTAAAGAAGTATAATATTTAGCAGATTTTAAATTTTTTAAACATTTTAATGCTTTAAAAGTACAGAGTTTTCTATTTACTAATGTAAAAAAATATTTTTATATTTAAAAATATTTATAAAACTAAGTCATTATTATTATTTTTTTGTCATCATTCTCATTAAAACTTTATTAAATTCGAGTTATAATTATTGATATTTATTTTCTAATAGACAATGACACTATAATTATTGTCTTTCTAGTTCAAATAATATATTTATGTCATGCTTTGTTACAAAATCATTATAGAAATGTCGTGTTTTAAAAATAAACATATATTAAATAGTGCCTTATGAAAATTACACCGATTATATTTTTCTTTGGAATTTTTCTGGAATTAAAAAAAATTATAATTTTTATTTCATATTCATCATCATCATCAACCATTATCAATCCACTACAGGATGAAGGTCTCTCCAAGTTCAATCCATCTTCTCCAATCTTTAGCTTCTCTTCTCCACATTACCCCTGCACACTTTCTTATTTTATCCGTCCATAACCAAAAATTGCTTCATAATTTTTTATTTCAAGAATTGATTAAATAAAGCAACATGAATTTTTTTCTGTACATTAAATATATACATATAATTTTGTAGTCATATTAATATTGTTTTAGCCATGCGATGTTTAATACAATGATAGAATATTAGACTCAAGAACAAAAGTTCAATGGATCAAATATTTACCTCTCATTTCTAATGCCTTATTGTCATTTGTGATCTCCCAAATAACTTTCCATTAATTATATCATTATTGATATTGCTTGTAGATAAATATATCGACAATAAATTCTTATATATAATTAAAAAAAATTTCTATATAAAAAATGAGGGATAATAATTCAAAGCAAACAAACTCTTATGGGTACGTTAATTAAAATATAAACTTTTGAAACAAACAAAAAATTATTTTAATGTGCAGTAAACTTTTGTTTTCACTTAAAAAATTGTTTCATATCACGTTGGTGGCCTAGTGGTTAGCATAGCTGCCTTCCAAGCAGCTGGCCCAGGTTCGTTTCCCGGTTAACACTTTGACATATAAAATAAAATAAAATAATAATAATAATAATAATAATTGTTTTATTTAAATATATATATATATTGATGAATACTTGAATTTGACCGGAAATGTCGAAAGCATGCTCAAGCAAGTTAAATGCTTTATAAATTTATAATCTTTTCTTGTAAAATTTGCAAAATGAGGTTTAAATATAGAATTAAATATATGTATAATGTTGGCCTAACATTTTATGTTACAGTCAATTTTTAAAAATAAATCTAATTAAAATGAAAAATACATATTCAAACAAAATTCAAGACTTATTTAATGGAGTTAAAAAAATAATTGTAGCTAAGTTATTAAAATACAGTGCTAAATTGAAAAAAAAAATCTTAAATCATTTTTCAGATATTTTACCACTGAAAATATTTGGTTCTAAATATAAATATTAAAATTATACATAATAAAAACAGCTCTCCATTCCATTGACATCCTGTGTAAGCTTAAGTAATCAATATTCACTGATATATTCTAAAAAATCCTATCCTTTTTATTGCAATCCATTTTCTCTTGCTGGTTTTTGGGCTTTATAAATAAGGCCTAGGACCTAAAGTTGGAAGAAATGCATAAGTGTGTACAATAAACAGTTTTAACTCCATTTTGTCTTGAATCTAAATTTTTTATTTGTTATTAAAATTACACGTGGAAATTTTTCTTCAGTACAGATGATTACTCCAAAATCTATCAAATTAAATTTGACAAATATACATATTTAATGTATTCCAGGTTTTATGTTTAAAGAATATGCAGTAGACCAATATATTTGAATAAAGATTAGCAAATAGATGTTTCTGAAAATAGTTCTGTACACTCTTTTGCTATTTATAATCATTGTATAATGAATGTTTATGTTCTTCAGAGCCATAGTGATTAAATTCCTAAAAATAAGAACTGAGAGTAATTATATAATTTTAATAGAGTCTGTTGAGTTTCATATTAGCTAATAAAAATATAAAATATAAAATGATGAAAAATTATAGCACGTAAACCACTACATATTCTTTTTAAATATAATAAACTAGTAGATTTAACACAAAAGCCATAGAAATGCATAATGTATTCAAAAATGGCACCACACAAAAATCTAAAATAATATTTATATCAATATATATAAACATTAAAAGATAAAGCTAAACTAGTCAATAAATAATCAAAATTACCCCAAATTCACAACTCAGTCTAGTCAAGAATATAAATTCTTAAACACTAGCAATGGTTTCACTGCTACAAGCAGAGGTCTCAAGTGTAAAGAACTACAAAATAGCAACATATTTAAGGTTTTTAAATATTAAGGGTGTATGGCAAGTAAGTGAAATTGTGGATAATGTTTAGTTTAAATATGTTGTTATTTTGTAGTTCTTTACTCTCGATACTTCAGTTTGTAGCAGTGAAACTATTGATAGTGTTTTAGAATCTATTTTCTTGGATAGTCTGATTGAGTTGTGAAATTAGGATAACACATAGTACAGAATTGATTGTTATGTTTAAAGTTGTAAAAAAGTTAATATGTTTTTAAAATGAAATTTGTTTTTTAATGTTATAATTTAATTATAAAATTATTTTATTATTGAGGTAAATTTATTGGTGGGATCTTAGTGCTTCTTTAATCAGTTGGTGGTGCATTTTAACACTGAAGATGCTCCATTATTTTACAATAAAGTTCTACATAGTAGAGAATTTTAATTATATATATCATCATTAATCATCTGTTTTAAACATTATTGATCCTCTGCAGGATGAATAATCTCTCCAAATTCAATCCAGTTTCTTCGATCTCTAGCTTCTCTTCCCCACATTATGCCAGTACATTATTTTCTTATTTCACCCATCACATTTCATTATATATATATTGTTTAAGGAGATTGCCTTGACTATAGATTCAGAATTATTGATAGATTAAGAGTTGATTGTTATAATGTAATATATATTTTCTGAAATATTCTTTTAACAATGTGGAAATATCTGTTCTATTTTGTATTAGAAAAATCACAATCGGATGATATAGTCTGTGACCAATGAAAATACTAAACAATAACATCTATTAAAAATTATATTATTTCTAAATATAAGAGATTAGATTAACATATACGAAAAAGATAGCAGGTTATGAGGGTCTATCAACAATGAGAGCAGGTTATGATGGACTATCAACAATGCTTGTTATTAGTATTTATTATAGAAACATCTGTTTTGAGAGAAAAAAAAAATATATATCTAAATAAAACAGAAATAGACAAAATGAATTTTTTTAAATCTCATTTATGCTTTGATGTTAAAAATATTTAAATAGAATGTTATAAAAAAAAAAGGGGGGGATATCTAAGGTACAAATCTCACTGGGAATAAGTACCTTTCAATGATATTTCATAAAAGCATGTAGACTATTTTTATACTGTTATATCTCACTTTACCTTCAAATAATGGACTAGTTCAGATTCCATCTTGTCTTGATTGGATTGAGCTTTTATTATTCATGGATCAATGGATATCCAAATAGATAACATATGTCCAATGACCAGAATAGGTCAATGGGCAGTGATGCTCTCTGAATTTGATTGATTTAATCAATCCATTTGAAGGTAAGGTGAGACCACAACTGTAAAAACTGAATGGTGGTATAATGTTGTCCACTGAACAGTGAAACAAATTCATGTTAGAATTGGAAGCTGCTAAACATAAACCATACATGAGACAAGCTATCACAAAACAGCCTGAAGTGTCACTGTGCCTACTCACAGGGCAAGCTGTCTTGATACAGCTGAAAGTGATAGGTAAATTTATAAGGGCCCCTGAAATCCCTTCATTCTATAGATGAGTACAACTAAATGTTATATCTCGCTAACAGTATTAGAAAAAGATATAATAATAATTTTATATATTATATATACACATTTTTATATTTGTTTATATTAATAAATATTATCAAAATTGGAAAGGAATAAAAATCCTTTTGCTGCTCTTCTGTAAAATAATAATCAAAAAATAATACTAATTCTTTACAACAACTATATAATCAAATAATAATTTTATACATAAAAAGCTTTTTTCAGCACCTGCTTTGGTGCCCTTTTCAAATGTTACTGGATGGTTTTAAGTCAGGTGATTTGTTAACGGTATATAGATTAATAACATTTGAAAAGGGCATCAAAGCAGGTGCTGAAAAAAGCTTTTTATGTATAAAATTATTATTTGCTTATATAGCCGTTGTAAAGAATTATTATTCTTTGATTATTAATCAATATTATATATTTATGTTAGTTTGTGCTTATTATAACCACACAGTAAATATAACATAAATTAATGTCTGAAGAACCATTGTCAGGAGCTAAAATCTTGAAAGATTAAAAGCTATTTAAGACTTAATATTTTCTATTAAATGTTTCAGTAAGGATTTTATATTTGTTTATTTATTATATTTAAACATTATAGTTTAATATATACAATAATTTATAATATATTGGAGTCAGAAATGTTGTGTGTGTAGTTAAAGAGTGGAAATATTGTTGCACAAACATACAATCTTACCATAGTCAATATAAGGAGATGCTCTATGGCAGGGATGGCCAACTTTTGTATTCATAAGATCTACTTTTTATTTTTAAAATGTGTTGCAATCGACTTGTTGTCGTAGGCAATCGACTTGTTGCAATAGGCGTAGTCTAAGTGGAGGGAGGTGTGAAATACATACTATTTTTATATATCTATCTAGTAAAAAAATAATTATTTAATGGGCCAAAAAAAAACTCATGTCCAGGGGAATTAAAGCAACAATATTTATTAATTCACTACATTAAATCAAGATTAAAAATATTATTTTCAATAATGATATGGCTTCACCTATCTAGAATTTAAAAAAAAATTTAGAACAAAAACAAAAATGACAAAAAAACTTGAAAATCTTGACTTAATTTGTTTCACTCGTTACCTGACAGCTTTTGCCAGATTGGCCTCGCGATTGACCAAAAATGGCTTTGCGATCGACTGGTGGATCACGATCGACTTTTTGGACACCCCTGCTCTATGGCATTAGAGCCTCATGATGACTAGACACTATAATAATTTAAGGGAAATGAAAAGAGGTAGAAAATACCATTTTGTATATGAAACAATGCCTAGCCTTTGATAAACCAACATTCTGTCCTACAATGCAAAAGGAGTACCTGGTCAGCATTGCTTATTTGTTATTTACAGTTGGCCTTCATATCTAAAGACAATTTCATTATATGTCAGCTGTGGAAATCATTGATAAACCTGGTCACATCAACCAGAAATCTTGATTGTTCAATTGGGAAGATATGGCAGAGAATACCTTGGTGAGCTACAATTTAACATGATGTTGAATTATTTTTTAAAAAAAATTTCTGTTGAAGGAATTAAAAAACAGCATCATAAAATATCAAATAAACAAAAAAATGGACCAGCATCCTGCATATGTGGACATGTTTGAGGTTCTCAAATTGTTTTGTATAGTCATTACATAATTATAGCATAATTACTCTGTGCAGTTGGTAGATCTGTCTTGGGATCTGGCATTTGAACGTCTTATGAACACTCTAGCAATAAAGCCGTTAGCATTTTTTTTAATCACCTAACTCATTTCTCACTTTCTTGTGAGCATGCATGTGTGTGTTTTTTGGAGTTGGAATGCCATACTCATTTACAAGTGGCTGTTTATTTTTTGTTTTTACTTTAACATATTTTCTGCCATTATTCCAAGCTTTTGCACAAATATCTGATACTGCAAGTAATAGAAAATTCTATACAATATGGACAATTGAAATCTTAAATTGGATTCCAAGAGATTGTAAAAGACCCAGGAAGAGACCACATGTGAGATGGATGGATGAAATAAGAAAGTATGTAGGGGTTATGTGGAGAAGAGAAGCTAAAGATCAGAGAAGATGGAATGAACTTGGAGAGACTTTCATCCTGCAGTGAATTGATAATGGTTGATGATGATAATACAATATGCATGATTAGCATATATACACATATTTATCATATAATTTAATTTAAAAAAATATATGCATTAACCCATCATCAATACTCATTATGCCATTATAAAAAAGACAGTATTGTCATGAGAAAGAAAGAAAAAAGAGAGAGAGAGGAAGTGGGAGGGAGAGAAAGAAAAAGAGAGAGAAAGGAGGAGGGAGGGGGGAGAGAGAAATAACACGAGTGAGTTTATACTGAATACACAAGATAAGGAAATGAACAGCTACTAGTTGATTCATGATGACACTCATAGAGGCAGGAGTGTAATTGGGCGACGAGGGTGACTGTTACAATAAACACTTAAAAACTTTTTTGCAAATTTTCTCTTTTCAATTATCTAAATGAAATTTAAATAAAATAAAATATTTCAGTTTACATATTTTAGAATATAGAGAATATCGTTGGACGTTATTAATTAATAAACTACGTACAGTATGTCAGTATAGAGTTTTAGAACAGTCATTCTCTTTTATCTAATTTATTTTTAAAATATAATGAAAATCTTTATAAATTTTTTAAAAAGACTTAGCCTGATAATGATTAAAGAGAGAATTAGTTGTACAAAGTCCTTTTCTAATATAAGCTACTAAGTATGGTTATTGAAAAATAAGGATTGGTTTAAAAATATTACACCTGCCTTATTAATACAAAAGATCAAAAGACCTAAGGACATCTGCTTTCTTTACACTATTTTTATAATAACAATGATAAAAGAGATAATAATACACAAATTATTAGTGCTGTATTACTGAAAATTATAAACAACAATATAAAGAATAATGCATTAATTCTGTTATAGTCCTAGTAATAATGATACGTAGTCTATACTAGAACGTGGAAAAAAAAATCCTTACAAAACATTGAAATAAGTATTTTCATATTTAAATATTTTTTTTTAAAAAAGCAAAAAATTTTACAATTTTAAACATCAAAAATATTCAAACTAATGTGAAAAAGAATTAAATTGTTTAGAAAATCAAACATAATTTAAAAAAAAACAACAACAACAAAGTTATAGACACATATTATAGGTTGAAGGCTTCCCAATAGGTTATTTTTAAACTGAACATAGTCGCGGAAGGTACGATGTGAGCAAATATGTAAGATCTGTGTTTGAAGCCAGACGGGGGTGCACCTAGGAGGGGGCAGTCTACCTGTGGGAAGAACTTGTAAAATACTAATATATTTTTAAATATCAAAATACAAGTAATTTATCTTATGTAATGTGGAAAAGTAATTGATCTAAATAATAAATGGCTTGAAATTATTTTGAAGAAATATTACATCCTTAGAAATATCATTAAACTTGTTCCACTCCTAAACAAACTTTATTCTGTTGCTTCTAATTATATGTATAAAAGTGAAAAAAAAAAAACATATTTGTATTTCAAAAAATATTGATATCACACTTTATTTATTTGCGAAATGTGAAAATATTAAATAAGTTTCCAAATATATTCAACATTTGTCTCTTTTAAGAGAAGGATATTAATTTAACAAATCCATGCATTTATAATTGCTGTAATAAGAAATGATATATTGAATCTTCAATGAAGTTTAAATTTTATACCTAGATTTAAAATGATTTAATAATTTTTAGACTAATAAATAATTTTTAAAAATTATTAATGTATATTTCTAAAAACAATATTCATAATAGCGTTCGTATGAGAAATGTAATTATAAATTGAATATTTGCAGCTCACATTATTTATATCTTAATGATGGAAGAAGCTATAAATTTTATAGTGTAACCATTAGAAATCAGCCAACACCTAAACATACCAATGTAGATAGTAATCAACATTTCTCACTGTTGCCAAGACAACCTCTCTCCCGTTAATAATAAGAGTGGAAATCCATTCTTACTAATGGTCCAATGAATATATATGGACACTTAAAGATTGCAACTTGATCACAGAGATAGATATAATGAGATATTAAAATGTTACAGAGATGGCAAGCCATATTAACCCTGGACCACATATCTTGATCGGGTGTTAAAACGTAATTATAGTATATTATTGGCTAGATATTTCAAACTGCATTCTGACAGAAAATTGCCAAACTTACTGTATTCACAACTTGGCATTATTATTTCAAATAAGTACTTTATGTCTATATTTTTATTCATACATTTCAAAAATGCATGATTGAAAGTTTTAAGTATATCCAAAAAAAATAAAATACGTTTATAAAAAAATCTATTTATCAAAACAAATACATCTGAGTACACTACTAGGATACATTTGGTCCAATTTTAAACAATTATTTTTTACTAAACTTAACTTAATAAAAATATAAATGGCAATTTATTTTGACATAAAAGATCTCCTATCTGATTTACAGTTTGTTATATTAAATATAAGAAATTTGAACTCAGATTTTCAAGCACCCTTCAACTGTCCACACTATCTCATACAACTGATCACACATATGTAAAAAAGATAAATAATTACCAATATATGTATTTCATGCTAAACCAGCACTCATCAATTGGTCCAGACTATCATTTCTCACACATACATATAATCAGTGCTCAGTTTATATTAAGATAGCAAATCTTCACACTTTAATGGACAGGCTTCAATCTTCTCCCACCTCCAACTTTTCAGCCATCCATATCATTGAAATCTGATGATGGAAAGCCCAAATCTCAGCTGATGCCAACATTACTGCCATACTCATGTTGACCTCAAGCCACTCTGACCCCTCATGTATAGGACCTTATCCATTTAAATATATAGAAGAGGGATGGGCAAGATACAGACTTCATATGTAAATATTTGAAAACCAAGCACTCTTCACAAACCTGGAGCTTAATTGTAAATATAAGGAATTTGAAATCAAACTTAAATATTAATATCTAAAAAGGTTAAAATTTTAAATGAGTAGTGATCTGTTTTTAAATTAATGAAGCCATAATTATCAATTCAAATATTAATTTAGATTTAATACGAATGATTTCAATCAACATGTAAATGATTTTACAGCTGATCAAATCTAACATTAGGACTATAAATCTATTTCACAGAATAAAGATATCCAAATACATTACAAACAGATTTCAAATAATTATTTTTTAAAATAATCTTGTAAATACATCCATCTTTTAAAATATCAATGTCAATATTTTTTAACCAGGTAAATGAAGATTCTCATCTATCTGATTTTCAGTTTGTTATATTGTAAATAAATAAAGCAACTATATTTGAAAAGGCTAAAACTTCAAGTAATCAGACATGTTTGTTTGTTCTGTGAAATAGATTTGTATTGCTAACTTTATATTTGGTCAGCTGAATAAAATTATTAGTATTATATCTAGATTACTATTTGAAATGATAAGCTGATTTAATTAATAGAAAACAAAGATCACCATTATTTTGAAGTTTCATTCTTTTCAGGTATCAGTACTCTATTTAATTACAATTTAACAAATCAGACATCAGATGTGCAAGGTATATGAGCACAGACTTTCACATGACCCACCACTCTCCACTCTATCTCATAATAGTGCTACATTTGAACACATATATGTTGAAAAGATAAATAATCACCAATATACATATTTCATGCTAAACCAGCAATCATCAGTTGGTCCAGATTATCATCTACACACATATATGCAATATATCCGGGCCTTATTGCATATATGTGTGTAAATGATAATCTGGATCAACTGATGATTGCTGGTTTAGCACAAAATACATATATTGGTGATTATTTATCTTTTGACCATATATGTGTTCAAGTGTATCAGGGTTATGGGATATAGTGGAGAGTGGTGATCAAAAGTCTGTGCTCATATACCCTATATATTACACATATTGATACAGGTATATTAGCTTGTATTTCAGTTACAAACATCAAATAGAAGATCTTTTATCTGACAAAGTAGATTAGCCATGATATTAGGAAAAAATGGATATATTGATAAATTTATTTTAAAAAAAATGATTTGTTGAAATTTGTTTGTAATGCATTCTAGTAAAATATTACATATGCCTTTGTTTGATAAAATTATTACATTTAATTGACCATAAAATAATTTATGTGTTGATTAAAATCATTATTAGTTTATAATAGAAAATATTTTAGTATTATAAGACATTAGAAATGTGATATAAAATGTTAATTAAAAAAATAGCATTATAAACTGAAGTAACCAAATATTTTTATAAAATGATCATATAATTAAATATTTCCTTTTTAAGCATTTTGAGAATCAAATCAACAAATTTACCAGTAATCATATCTCATGCAATTTCATATACAATTAAAATTATTGCAATTCTTGCTTTTTTGTTGTTATTGATCTTAAAGGATTTTTGTTTAAATCTGGAAAAAAAAAAAAAAAGGCACTATTAACTGAATAGTCAATAAAATTCCTATTATTGTCACTAAATTAGATGCACTTTCAATATAAATTAAAGAAATTGTAATTATATTCATATATGATGCCCCAAAATGGAAAACTGGCATAAATAAAAGTTATTATCAATTTAATTTTTTTAAAACATGTTCATGTTTAGTGCCCAGAAATGGAAAATCGATGCTCAAGAATTAGGATTAAATTTGCAAATTTTAATGTTTGTTTATTTACATTTTTGTTTGTGTAATTTTTTTTCTTTTTAACAACATGCAACTGAAGTTTTGTATGTTTTTACAGCATAGTTTCTGGCTTCTGAACATGTTCTTGGCTATTAGCTGGCTTCATACTTTCCCTGGTTGGAAATCACTCGAGTGGTTTCAGGTGTGGCTGGGAGGTGATTTTCCTGGAGGGAAGTCCTTGATACTTTCTATCCAGAGAACATTTTTACAATAATGTATATTAACATTTTTTAATGAAAATTTTTTTAATAATCCCTGAACAAAAGAAAACTTGCAATTGATATGTTTTTCTGTGAACAGGATTTATACCTTTTTGGGTTTATTTTTCAGCTAAATTTTGTCATAATTTCGGTTGTTTAATTCCTTATGAATTTTTTTAATTTACAAAAAAGTTCTTGATTAATTAGTGCAATATACAACTGATAGACCTTAACAATATTTTTAATTACAAATATATTTTGTAGCTTGAGTTTCAACAATAGAGTTAATTGCAAACCCCTCTAATTTCCCTCCTAACCCACATTTTCCCCAGAAACACACAAAAAAAGACTTTTAAGAAAAAACTTATATCTCAGGATACTAGTTTATGTTGAGTTATAATTAATTTAAATAAATTAAAAAAAAATCAAATGAAGAAATTCTGATTTCTTTACAAAATAAAAAAAAAACGTTAATTGATTTAATAAAGATAATATATTTTTATAAATTCTTACTATAAACTACAGACATTTTTACTAAATTAAATATATATATATATTGAAGCGATCAGTGTGTATGCACACACAGAGCTTCATGATAGTCATTTAAAAATAAGATATATATAGATTTTATAGATCAAATATCTAATTTTCATTTTTTTTGTTAGAAAATAATATACAGATGTGTGTGTGTGAGTTATTGAATGAGAGGGCATATATATCTTGTTTTATTGAAATACATTTTTTAGTTATATATTTGGAAAGGAAAATATATATTTCCTTTGTCTTTGTGTTTTTCCTAAAATATATATATATATATAAATAGGTTGACTCATTCTTTCTTTGCAAGTAACATTTTTATGAGTCTATTTTTTGAAACATTCATATAGTTGCATGGAAATGCTAATTATTTCTCATCTTTAAAGGCAGTTAAAATTTTCATACCTTAATTTAATCTTAATAGAATTTTGCTAACTAGTTTAAATTAAAAATCAGTCAACCAGTCTATTTTCATTTCTAACAAAGGTTGAATCTGAAGGCAGTTATGATATCTGTGTTAAAAAGAAAATTAAAAAGTAAACAAAAAGAAAGGGTTTTTGGTTGTGCTGAGTAAAGTTTTGTTTAAAGTTACAGGCTTATAAATACTGGGCTATTTTTCTAGTCAAGGCAGTAAAGTTTTAAGAGTCAAAAAGTAAAAGTCAAAAGAAGAGTAAAAAAGTTTTAAGAGTCAAAGTGTAGTCAAATACTCTCTCTAATAGACATTGAATGTAAGCTGGTGTCAAATAATCACCATGACCTCTGAGTAGATACATTTATCCTTCCCCTCAGGAAAAAATCTCCAGAAAGTGAATCTGTGGGAAGGAAAGAAATCTATTGATTCTGTGCTGCTGCTGAGAAAATGGAGAACTGACTTTGAATCCAGCCTTTCCTATGTCCAGTAAAGCCAAGGGTCGGTCCTGAAATAAGTATGAACCAGTGAGGAGACAGTTGTCTCATCAAAGTGACATCATTGCAAGTATGAACTTTTAATCCTTCAAGATAAAATAATTAAAATGCCTTTTATAAATAAAAAAACTCTAGAATATCTAAATTCAAAATTCTCAGATTTACAACTGCTCAGTAAAAGCCTATATCTTAAAAAAAAAAAAGGATGTGTTTTAAAGGGACAGTGATATATATATAAGTGTTTTAATTTTTATTATTATTATTTTTAACAAGTCAATCTATGTTATAACTATATTTCTACTTATTAATGGCAAAGAAAAAATGATTTTCATGTCTAATTTTAAATGTAACAAAAATGCTATAAAGTTTATAAATACAGCTTTTATTATTCATTTTGAGATATGCCATGTATGTTTTCGTTAGTTATAAAAAAAATCTATACTTTATTGATTAATTTTGTTTATGCCAACCCAGCCAAGTATGGGACAAAATGATATTTTTACTATTAGATCAATTTATGCATAAATTTGTTTATCTCAAATCTTAAATAGGAGAAGGGTAACTATTTTAGAAATGTAAAGTGACAAAAAGTCAAACTTGAATTTTTTAAATCATTTGTCCAATTCTTGCTAGGAAAAATGTCATTTATTTTTTTAAAAGAGAGAGAAAATCAAATATCTGAATTAAAATTTGCCATCTACTCATATATACCTTGTTAATAGAAATTAAGAATATAAATGATTGTTAAAATCATTATCTGTTTAATTTAGATTTGATTAAGATTCTTTATGACAATTAAATGAAATAATATATGTGTATGCATTTATTTATGTGTTAAAAAATAATAATAATAATGCTTCTTTCTTTTAAATATAAAATGGGCAGTATTACTTGTTACAAAAGTATGTGTTCATCTCACTATATATATATTTAGTGATGCATATATTTGGGGGGAAAGGACTATCTCAGCAGTCATGTTTTTGCCTCTTTAGCAATTTACGATGATAATTTGGTAGTTAAGCTTTATATTTAAGCTCGTGGGCATTTTATAGCCTATATAATATGGTTATCTTAAATTTTCCCATTATTACTTATTAAATACAGGCTTAAGAAAATATCTATACAGATATGAGTTAATGCTTTTTATGGGCAAATATATCAGTGTTGCTTAGTAGAATGATCTGTGCCTATATGACTTTTAATAATGAATATATGTCGAGTAATGCTATGTGAGCTGCCAGATGGATATTTTTACCAGTCCTGGAGATAGCCATTTTTTTGAGCCAATAAATGGGATAGTACTGTATGATGATATGGATTCAAATCCCACACTCCATTATTTCTTGCACAGGCCATGCCGATTGCGAATGTGTTTTCGTAGAAACTTCTCTAAATATTTTATTGCTCAATATGAAGATTGGCCATCTACCAATGCCAAATAATAATATAGCCAGCACAGGATTCAATCCCAGATGCCATTGTCTTCTGTAATTAGATTTCTTGATCATGCCTGTTGGTAATGCTGTGTGTGATAGATAAACCATATTTACCATATAACTATTGATAATAAAGGGAGCTAGAATTATGCTTTGGTCCATAATTCCTGCTGGGAATACTAAAAGTAAAAATAATAATAAAAATATATACTTAGCTTCCTCTACATATGTGAACACGCACATAAATTTATTATCTATATATATTTCTGGCCTCTCATTTAATTAAACCGTGCATTGTGTTTATTCTTGACAATTGGCATATTAATTTTGTAGTGGCATATTTCTTGATCAAATATTATCATTATCAACATATAATTTTTTTCTATGCTCACACATGTATAAAACTGATATTTACTATTTGTTGTAATTATTATTTCTGGTTAATTTGTAATACCCTTACAGTATCATACTGATTCATAACTGTTGTTGTCATGAATGCCAGTATGACTTCATTGTAATGCACACACACATCTAACACTAATGTTTAAATACTATTGAAATGATTATTTCTTGTCCATAACTTCTGTTGTCATTATTGATAGTATGACTTCATTGTAATGCACACACATCTAAATACTGATGTTTAATTATTATAATTATTGTTTCTGGTTTATAACTTGTGTTTGTCATTATTGACAGGTGATTTCTTTGTAAAAAATCATACATTTATCATGATGATACCTAAATACTGTTAACCATTGTCAATAACTGATAGTTAAATATTGTAATTATTATTTCTGGTTCATTTGTCATGTCCATACATGTACCATAATAAGATCCAAACATTATTATTGTTATTTCTATCTTTTGTTGCATTTGTGATAATAAATCAGGTATATCTATACAGTTGTCATGCCATTCCCTGGTTTATCACATCCACCCAACTATTTCCACACTTAATTAAATCACTTATGTGTAGATTCAAAGCCTATGAAATACATAAAAAAATGGTATTCTAAGCTGTATCAAAGTATTAGGTTCTGATGGGGCTGGTGAGTATCTTAGATTAATTTAATAATTCTAGTGCATGTCAGGCTGAGTTTGAATTGATAGAGTCCTTGTTTTACCCTGACCACCGAGACTGAAGAAAAACGATTACCATTAGTAGCATCATGAATGTTTGTCAGATAGTAGTTTTGGAGCACTGACAAATAGGTTAAAGCTTAGTATTGTTCCATGATTACCATATCCTGAACATGCTGAGTTTGAAGTACTTTTGCTAGATCTCTGAATCTTGTTGGCTGCTCACACAATTCTGACTGTTACAATATATATATATAAGATGGCAGAAAATATCTCAATATATATTTATTTATAAATTGGTTTATAAATAGGATAATTTACTGGGTGATACAAAAGTGGCCTGGAAAAAAGCCCTTCAATTAAATTCATTATTAAATAGTTCAAAACAGTCAATTGATAGAAAATCCATTCCTGATGTAATTTATAAGATTCCTTGCAGTTGTCATAAAATTTATATAGGTCAAAGTAAATTAAGTCTTAATGAAAGAATTAAAGTTTATAAGAGTAGAATTAAAATTAGATATCATAACTCAGCTTTGAATATTTATGAAGCGAATGCAGATCATAAAATATTGTTTGACAATGCAGAGGTTATTTTTTATGAAAGAATTGAATTAAAAAGAAGGCTAAAAGTAATTCTGATGATAAATTTTCTTGAATCTGAGACCATCAATTTCAGAAGACATCCTTCAATGATTGGTTTTTTTAAGTGAATGATGGAAAGAGCTATTTTGTTATATATATATATATATATATATATTGTATCTTTTTATATATATATATAGTTTGTATCTTTTTGAATTTCACTTAAACACATCTATATTCATTATAGCAATAATTTTAGGAAATGGCCACTTTAAATTTGAATTTCTTTTATTTATAATCCCTACTTAATTAATTAAGATGTCCTTTTGAATCTGATTTTGAATTTAAGAAACAATAAGCATATCATCATAGATATAGTATAACAAATAAACAATTTAAATAACTGCTTTATACAATGACTCCAAACTCACATAAAAGTGTAATATGCAGCAGTTTAAATGAGAGACAATTCACACACAAGATGAGCTCAATTATATTTAAATAATATTAAGTTTAATATAAAATTACAATGATTATAACAAATATTTCTTTTTCCAATGGTGATCATTTATACTAATATTTAGACATTTCACATTTGCATGTACACTATATACTTAAAAATGGCTATTGTATTCTCTGATTATTTTACATGGCTTTGAATAGTTCCTGACAATTTCAAGATTACAAAAAAAAACCTATTTTTTTTTTCATTTTGATAGTAATTGTAGCTGTTTTTTATATTTGAAAAGGAGACACAGATTTTATCAATGAATAATATTTTATTAAGTGAGTATTCTCTAGTCTAATGAATGATTAATAAAAATTATTAATTTATAACAAATTCTATATATGTTAAAAAAAGAGGAGACAAAACAAATTTTGTTTTCTAGATTTTTTGAATATAACTTGAAAATAATCATATTTAAAAACAGCAATCACTGATATTTCTTAACCAACATGATTCACTTCTTTCCTTATCAATCAATTAAATAAATTTACACTATATATGCATAAATTATAAATGAATACTCTCAATTTTTTCAGACACGAGATATAGTATTTTAAAAAGAATGGAATGAATCCACCATTCTTTCGACCCAAATGTTTAAGTATGGCAAATCTTAAGTGTGTGGAATTAAAATTTACCCATACTTAAATGTTTGGGTAAAAAGAATGGGTGGATTCATTCCATTCTTTCTAAAATACTATATCTCATGTCAGGAAAAATTGAGAGTATTCATTTATAATTTATCTTTAAAGAGCATGTGCATTGCCTTAATCACTAATATTACTATTACATAAAAACATAGCACTATATAAAATAATATCTCACTATATATTCATAATAAAATATAATTAGCCATAAAACTCAATATAATAACCACTCTTTTTTATTGCATTGCCAAATGTATACCATATAATATTAAATCATCCATGCACTTTACTACTGTTATACAATACTTTATTTATTACCCTCTTTTACAGTTTACAGTTTTGATTGCCCCAGCAATCTTCTTCAGAACTTTTATATCTCCTAACTTCAACTGTTGAATCCAAATTTTAAAATTGAACAGTTGAGATTAGAGGATATAAAAGTTCTGAAGAAGATTTCTGGGGCAATCAAAACTGTAAACTGTAAAAAGAAAGTGGTAAATAAAGCATTGTATAACAGTAGTAAAATGCTTAGATAATTTAATATTATGTGGTAAAACTCAATATATCCCTTCAGCTTTGCTAAGAAAGAAAAAGAAATGAACTATCGTTTTTCTACATTGAGGACCAGTTAAAGCAAAAAATCTCCGGATCGTTACAACTTATGTAACGAGCACAGACGTTCGTTACATTGTTTTTTTATTTATTTATTAAACATGAAAGTAAATTAAAAAGTTCGCATTTAAAAATTTTCTTTAAGAATTAAAAATTGAAATTAAATATCATCTTAAACTCGTATATGTTAAATCGCACAGATAATGAAAAATTATTAAAATAAAACTTTACCAAAGAAAAAGTATTTTAAAACTAAATTTTAAAAAGATTTGGAGATAAAATTATATCTTTAAATTTATCTTTAAATATATTTTTGATTTGGAAAACAGGTTAATTAATCAGAAATGGAAATGATTGTTAATTAGTTAAATGTAAACCAGCCTTGGGCATTTAAATGTAAAAACATCGGTCAGATAGGAAAACAATAGAAACTTTTAGCAAATGAAATAAATCCATTGGGAAATCGGACCTCAACGAAAAGGATCATCACATCGATGACGTAATGTTAAGTCAATCTTTCAAAGTAATATAAAAGGACAAGTTTGGAAATTATTAGGGATTGGTAATTGATTTATTACGATGTGAGAGATATGTGTTAGTGCGGAAGTGAAGGAGAAGGGATTGAAAAAAGACGCACGATTCAATCCCTTCAGCTTTGCTAAGAAAGAAAAAGAAATGAACTATCGTTTTTCTACATTGAGGACCAGTTAAAGCAAAAAATCTCCGGATCGTTACAATATATATATATATTCAGAGGTCATTATAAAATATAAATTATTGATGCTTTGGAATATCAGTCTAATAGTTATATATATATTTAATCTTAGGGCTTATGTATATGATTATCAAACAGTACCACATTATTTTGGATTCAGATTTCTTTCAAATTACTGGTCAGACTAAATTTTTTCTTCATTAACATACATTATTTGATTTATTTCATTATCAATTTTCTTTCTTTTCCATAGTACAACTATACCGTCCTGTATCCATTTCCTAGACAGGTAGAAATTTCTCTCATGTGGTCTACAGTTCTATCTAAAACACCTTATTAAAATTATTTGACTATTTAAACAGGTTTTTTTTGTGTGAGTTCAAAATAAGGATTCCTATAAACATAGCATTTCAGTTTTATCATTAATAAATCCAGGATAGACTTCAGTCAGTTAGTAGTTTTTCATTTTTTAGCTAATAATAATCATGATGGTACATCTCGATAACTTCTTTATTTTACTTAACCTACATGAACTCATTTTATTTTAATTACATTTCATTTTCAAAATACTATAGTTATTTAACTGATTAAATTTTTACCCATTAAAACCAAAAATTAAAAACAATCTTACTCTTTTAATTAACTTGTTTTTCTTTTTTTATTACTTGAACCAAAATATAGATTGTTTATTCAAATTTAAACTTTTAAAATCTATTTTCTTAATATTAAGTTATCTAACTGAGTTGTTTTTGTAGAAAACAACACATACAAACATAAAGTAAAACATACATTTTTTAAAGTACATTTTTCTAATTCTAAATTTTGATATTTGATAAGAAAAACTAGCTACTGTATACAATTTGTTGTTTAGCTTCTCTTAAGTTTAATCATTTATAATAAAACCTATTACACTATTTATACTTATTTTAAACTATTACTTTTAATAATCCCTTTTTAAAATTGCAACTCTATTATTATTTTAATAATTTATTCTAAGGAATTTTTATTTTATTATATAATGTTTTTTCAGATTTTGTTTGTAATGCTATTTTTATTAGCTATCCTCACAACAATTGTAAACCAACTCACTGCCATGTGGAAGATCACATGGCTGACCGTAAAATAGATGTCATCTATTTAAGATTGAGACTGATTTGATATCTAATTGTTCTATATAATAGCCATTTGCATAAACTTCAAATTCATTGGGGAGATAGATATATATATGTAAATAATATGCAATTGCTTTTTTGTTTTAGCTTTGCATGTTTATTAAATATAGTAATTTATATTATTTCAATGCATGTAGTCATTGCAATTTTAGTTATGAGTATACATATACTATCATTATGTTCAAAATTATAGTTAAGGATAGAGATGATTAATATAAAAATCGAATATTTTCTGCATAGAATTGCAAATATATATATGTGTATGTTTGTATTTAATATTGAAAGTTAATTAACTAAAAAATCATAATATTGTAATGGTTTTAATATAAAAATATTTTTGATATAAAATAACACTAATAATAATACTCTAATAACAAGTATACAAAACAAAATACTATCTTGTAATTAATTTTAAATGCTTTACACTAAATGTGAATTAATTAAAGTATAGTTGAAGAGAAAAAAATCAGTCTTATTGGCGAGAGTAATTTATTCTAAAGAGATTTGATAGCTGAGAAAATTGGAAAAACATGTCTCTCTTTTTCCTTTTTACACTAAGAAGATAAATGATTTGTAAGTTAACACCAACTGATTAATGACAGATGATGGAAAATTCAACAATATCAGTCAATCTTCGGTCCTTGTCTTTCAAATGAAAGAAGAGAAAAAAACACATTTAAGAGTGAATAAAAATGTTGATAACTAGTGAATTCATTGTAACCCAAAAACATTATTTCCATATTGTATGGTAATTTGCAGTACAGTTTAAATTATCAAATTATTTGCCTCTATAGAAGGATCTAATAGCTAGGATACAGTTCTCAAGCATTTTGAATTTCCACTGTGGCTAAAAAATGTAAGATTAATCTTTCATGTAAATGTCCTCTCATTATTAAAAAAACAAAAACAAAAATCAATTATAATAGACGCAGATTAAAATGACAGATAGCACATATATATGTAAATAACATCAATTAAAATTCGAATATTAAAATGTATAATTCATGTTTTTATAATTGATAATTATGAAAAATACTTTTAAATTGTTATAAGCACATATAAAATAAAAAACTATTGTATATATTGTTATAAAATTCCTCAAATATATTCGTTTAAATAAAAAATAATGTAAAAATAAATTTATAAACCTGTTTATTTTTTTTAAAATCCTCACATATATATAACAGTTGGTGTATATACAAATACCTCTAAACTTAAGAGATTCACTTAAGTTTTTAAAACTCTTACTGGAGGGGTAGTGCGCTGAGATTTATAATATTCAAGAAATAGCGCATGATCGGAGGTTGACTTCCTCTTTAATAATTATGTGTTTACATAATAATAATTTATTCTAAATAAAAAAAGCAGCCAAACTTAATTATTACCTAATAAAAGAAAGAAGCATACACACATATATATTTAAAACAGCCCTTTGTATCTGACTGCTTAAAGGTTAAGAATTCAGGTTAATCTGGGTTGGTCAGATGCAAGTGAGGCAATGACTGTTAAACATGATTAAAATGATGTAATTCTTGCTACATTTAAAAAAGATGTTTCTTAGGAATTAAGTCCACCATAGCTTTTGCCACATATTCAATCTTTTGTGGTTTTCTTTGAGATGGGAAAATTTAAATAAAAAATATTATTACAATGATTGTTAATTGCATTCTTTTATAATGATAATCATTTGAGAAAAAAAAATCATATGTTTTTTGTAGCAACATAGATAAATCTTATTTTTTGAAGGTATCATTATCATCATACACATGAGGCAGTGGTAAACAAGTATAATCATTCCAACTGCATGAGAAAAAATAAACACTAGGAATTAATTTTGAGACGACTATATAACACAAGGCCAAAATAAATCCACATACAAAACATTATAATTTATTCTTCTATTTGTCTGATATTTTGCAGTGCTATCTAATTTTTTTTCATGAAAAGTGTTATGTTTGGTCTGGATTACAGACCCAACCTACAGAAAATAGTACTAACACCAGTATTACAATTAATATAATTTTTATTATAATCACAAATATATACAACAAATAATACAGTTATAATGTGAACTCTTGGATCTGAGTCTTGTAGTTCTACCACTTCCAGCTACACCTGATAGCTTGCCTCACAAGTAGGGAAAATGACTCTTTCAGCTGTACAAGACAGCTTGCCTCGGGTCAGCAGTAGTCTTACAGCAACCAATACCTCTGCGAACTTGCCTAGAGAGAATGCTTACTGCTGATCAAGTTAGCAGGGCTTCCCTGGGAGAACGCATACAATCTTTGTAGGAGAGACAGATGTTCTCCCCCAGTTCTCATAAAAGGATGACTATTTATAGCCAGATCCTTACTGAAAACATTCAATTCAGCAAGCATCCCTGCTTATTGGCCTGTACTAATCATTGGCTATGGGTTAACTGCACATTAGCCTATTGTCCAACAGCAAACAATGTTTAATCCAATCAGATAAGAAAGAATCTGAAATAGTCCACTTCTGAGAGAATGGAAGACTATAACAAAAAGCTTCAATGCTATATTTAATAATAGCTCTCATTCTCTATTGTATTTACACCCACAGCAACATCTTCCCAATAAAAACAATCAGTACTGCTTTTTTATAATGTCTTTGAGATAATATTTTTAATATGAGCAGGATCCATCTTCCCCAATCTTACTTAAGCTCATTATAACATATTTGTTAGAAAATCTTTTATTCAGCATTTGTTTCACATATCCAATCCATCAATGATATGATTTTGCAATAATGAATTCTATAGAGTCACATTAGCAAGTCAAAGAAGATTGATTGGTTTTATGGTCATGCCATCGCTTTTTTAAATTTTTTACAGAGAATCTTTAAATGTTACTTTTTAATGCCTTTGTATTACATCATTAAATGCCCAGGTCTCACTTCCATATGACAAACACATTCAAATTATTATCTCCATGTGTAAAGCAATGTTAAATATCTTTAATTTGATACAATAAATTATAACAATCATTAAAGAATCTTGTGTTTAGAAAGAAGAGTATTCTTTAAGTGTTTAAATCTATACAGCACATGCATTGAAAGGTGATTCCCTAATGATTGTTACAAATTCAAAATACAGCTTTAGATAAATATAATACTTGTTATATATGTTCTTTATTTTTTAAACTTATATTAGCAGCAGCACATTGAAATAGGTACTGTGTCTCAAGAACTAAAGCTATTTTTCTGCTTAAAAAGTGACAAAGGTATTTAAATTTAAGATAGTCTTCTCTTAATATATTGAAAACATGAGAGGGTGTTTTTTCTATGCAAATGCACAGAAATATGCCATTTATGCAGCCCAATATTTCTGTGCTTTTGCATAGAAAGGGTATGGCCTATAGAACAGTTCTGTTCATATTAGATGTTGCAGGCTTATATGGGATTGCACACCAATATTATGCACCACTGATGTGCTTTATGATACTATGCAAATGTGCACACTTAACAGATTGCTACCATATACCATGAGGATGTTTGGAATTCAACTGGTCGTAACTGTCGTCAAAATGCCTTTGTAATAGTGATCTTACACCCTAACTGATGTAATATTACATACTAATAATTGTAAGCCCATCCCCATGCTTCCCTACCCATCACAGAATGTGAAAACAATTGCAAAAGAATTGGGTCAAGCACTATTTCACACAAGTCATGAGAAAAGACACATTTGCACAAAAACAGCTATGAGTCCAATGAAATGGCTGAGATTGCATGTTGTTTTGAAAATTGTAAGCTTGGTTTGATCAGAGTACTGCTTCATCTTTTGGTCAGATTAAGAACAGATGAGACAAATAAATTGTCTGAGGTTGCACATTGTTTTGCAAATCATAATCTTAGTTTGATTCAGAGTACTGCATCTTTTGGCCGATCCTTCGGACTGGCAAAACCATCGGAGGGCACCCCCAACTAATCCTTTAAACTGGCAAAACCATCACACACTCCATGCATATTCCAACACTACATGCTGACTTGTGGAATGTAATTTTCGTATTTTCGAAAATAAGGTATTTTACAAAATAATGTCGTTTGTAAATTGTTTAAACATAGTTTGCAAAATGTCACAAGGTGATAAAATATTTAATGTAATTTAAAAATAATTATTTTATTTTAGAAAATGTTAAAGTTGAAAATAAATAAAAAAGCCTGATAATGTTATATTTGTGTTTGTTTACATAAAAAGTACACCCTCTCTTGGTTTCAACATGCTAAGAGAAAACTACCAAATTTGATTAGATTCTCAAGCAGTAGTAATTGATAGTTTTATTGTAATACCACTGCTAAACATATCTCTTATTACTACATTGAAATAATCCCACTTTACTTTGATTGCATCATAATAAATTATAAAAATATTTAATCTAATTCTCTGGGGAGATGATTCATTATGGATATCAAAAGAAGATGGATTTTTCTAAGTCCTCATATTTATAAAAATAGCTGATTAGGTTTAAATTAATATAACAATCTGAGTTAAAAATAAAAAACAGATCCCTTATTATTTCTGATTAAACTCAAAACAAAAACATTATTACTTGATATTAGAGCCCTTCAAAAGTAATTGATAGTTTCCTAGCAACACCAATGCTAAATATACTTCTAGTTAATACTAAGAAATAGATCCATACTTTACTATGTTTACATCATATAGTATTATTCTTTTGTTCTTGAGAATTTTCTTGCATTTGACTAACCACAATATATATATATATATATATATATTGTACCATTTATTTATATATAAACGTTACAATATATATATATATATATATTGCAAGGACATCAAGTCATACATTACATGACATAATTTAATAAGCTTGTACTACAAATATTATGTAATGAGTACTAAGAGCTCTTAACAAGCTTATCTGAATATTCCTATCTCCAGACCAGATTCAAAAAAGCTTGTTAAGAGCTATTAAAAATAATTGTATAACATCTGTAGCACAAGCTTATTAAATTAAGTCATGTGATGTATGACTTGATTTCCTTGCAATTCTAGTTTTGCTCTTGATGTGTTGGCAGTGTTATATTGCTAAAGCTCTAAATTTATTTCAGTCCCAACTTGATTTCCTTGCAATTCTAGTTTTGCTCTTGATGTGTTGGCAGTGTTATATTGCTAAAGCTCTAAATTTATTTCAGTCCCATATTTCTATTTAAGTTAGATAGTTGGATTTGAAGACATATAGATGTCTGAAATTTTCAGATTTGCTACTTATTAACTACCAGATAAATGCTGGATTTGAGTTGGTATTGTTAGATCTAATTCCTGAATATCCTAGCACCTCATGGACAACAGCTGACAGCTAAAAACTGGTCTGGGAATAGGGATATTCAGAAAAGCTTGTTAAGAGCTATTAACACTCATTATATATATATAGTCCTTTATTAATTCTCTACAATCACAAGAAGTCATTGATAGAATTCATTTATAACCGCAAACAACATATTTAACAAAATCACTGAAAGGATCAATCCTGTAATGGATAACAATAATATTGCATGATAATTATTGCAAACTATTTCCTTTACTTGATCAGACAGCACAAGTTTTATGGGTTCATATATTATTTTAAAAATTTCAATAATTTTGAAGCTATTATATCAATCATATTTTAAAACATCTCCAATTTTTTTACTAAGATCAGTAACCTTTCCATTTTATATATTAGAAAGAACTATTTTAACTTCATTTAATTGGATATTTTTGTCCAAATCTCACATCTAGATGAGTAGATAAAATAATAATAATTAAATGATTTATTGCTCAAGAGTTCATAATATCAAAAATGATAGAATTGGACCAGACAACATCTGCAAAAAAACACATGGATCAATATGTTATTAAAAGTCATTTTCAATTCTTCTATCATAGAAAATGATCTCAAAATACTTCTATCAGCTCAAAATATCATTGCCATATAAAGGAATGGTGTTGATAGTTTTAACAGAAATTTGATGCCATTTTTTAAGTCAATATACTAGTTTCAATGCATTGAAAAAGATCTAAAGTGACCACTGTCAGCAAATATCTTTCTTCTTTGCAATTTAATCTTTTAACTCCTTTTTATACCTTTTTAGTAGCTGTTGAACTTTTGCCTTTAAATCTCTAGTTGATTATGAAGCTTCAAGTTTAATTTATTATAAGGTCTTAACAAATAATAAAGTAAACCATAGGCCTGTGGAACATTCTCAAATACTGAACTCATCACGGTAAAGGTTTTTCATAAGTTGTCCGAATATTTTGTTTTCCATACAATAATAAGAAAATCCCAATTACCAATTACTATTGGATGGTCAATAAATGGTTTTAATTTGGATTTGATTGTCTGAAAAATAATGTACTGAACTTGTTGAGAATTTCTCATTTAAGTAAAAAATAGCAGCTTTATTCCCATGTCCAATATTAGATCATGGCAGGCTGATACTTTTATTATTATTCAATGAAGTCATTTCTCTTCACATCCATTTTTTTTGTAAATAAAATTCCAGTAATTAATTTGTGCAATAATTTTGTATCACTATGGTCATTTATATTTCAGAAATTCGATGACTATCAAAGCTAACACATTTGTGTTCTTTATAATTTAACGCAGTGGTACAATGGCAAATTCAAAGCTAAAGGTTTCAAGGTCAATTCTTAGATAAGCAACATTTGAAGAATGGAATTATTAAATGTTGAATATGCCACTCAAACATCATATGACCTCTTGAGTAATAAACCATATAATTATTTAATGCATTTTTGATTTAAAAACAATTACTGAATACTTTATTTTTATTGCTAAAACAAATTATAAGACTCCATTACAAATGTGGTATACTGATTAATGCATTGGCTTTCTAAACTCATGATAAAATGTATCAGTATTTTAATAGCAGGATAGGAAAGATCCTAAATAATTAGAGTTAATCAAGTAAACGGCAATGCCCTTCCATAATACAAAACATTAATATGATGCAACTTTCAATACTCATGAACCAGGTGTCATATACAGAAGTTGTAACACCATGATTTAAATAACATTTTCATAATTCAGTAATGTTAATATTCACTCTTTGTATGATAAAGTATTAAACCATCAAACAAAGTCCTGTACAGTTTAACACAATAGTAAAGTGATAAACATAAAGAGTATTTGGGATTGATTGTCAACTAAATAAATAATTTAGCTGAATGCATCTGTAATGATCAACTTTTAAGTTAGTTGATTGATTGACACATGATCACTTTAGCAACTAACTATGCAACAATTTGATAAAAACATTGTCTTTTTTTAGATGTCATCTCTTGTTTAATTTAATAACCTTTTTTAAGATTAGAAATGAAAATTTGCAGGTCTTTTTAAAGTATGTACAATTTTCTATTGAATTACTTTCAAAAATAGAATTTATACAATATTTGGGTAATTTCCAATTGCAGTTTCTACACTCAAGTTTGACATTTTAGGTATTTATTATGGGACTGTGGTTACTACCTTTTATTTAAAGCATATCTATAACTTATATTACAGTGTTCAATGGTTTTGGAGGAACTCATTTCTCTGCTGTTACAACTTTATCTTATTAATTAAAAAAACCTGAAGATGTTATTATTATATCAATTTTTTGTAGGATTAACAATATCTATTGTTGTGGCAAAGCTATAAAAGAGATGAGGCTTAGAAATGAAAATTTGTGATTAGATGATACTTTAGATTGTTTAATATTGGGGTTAAACAATTGAATAGTGCAGAATTGTAAGAAAAAATGTGATATTTAATAATTGATTTACAAATTAATGATTATGATGCAATCTTTTTGTACAAAACTTATTGTTAAACCAAAAAGTACATCATTAATAGGGGATTGTTTTTGAAAACATTTTATTTTTAACTTTAACACAGTTCATTATGGCAACCGGAAATAACTTCTACTGGATAGAAAAAAATTGTTTTTGTGACAATGGTAAATAAAATATTCTTTAAAATTTTAGTAACAATAAATAATTTATTAACTTTTAGATTTTTTTTTTCTTTGATGATATCTAATCCTAAATACATCATTCTTTTAATAACATAAAATTCTAATATCTAATATTTCATTTTTTAAATTTTTGAATGAGTAAATTATACCCAATGGCTCTATGCCTCATTGTTATAAATAAAAACTTTGTTTAAATATTTTTCATATTTTTAAAGTATCAATTGTTAATTTTTTTAATTAAAATTACTTGAAAACTTAAATATACAAACTATAGATTTTTTTATATATATAAGATGTATAAAAAAGGTTTAAGTGTAAAAAAAAAATTGCAATATGGAAGAATATTTAATGGAACATTCATTAGGTTCTCAAAGGTGACAGGCATAAAGTTCCAATGAAAAAGTTAAATATTGAAATTATAAATGTCACATGCAGAAAAAATAAATTTAGAAGACTATTTTGGGGAATATCTTTTTAACTTTTACTATCCAAATACCATAACTAAATTGAGACTATATTTACACAGTTTAATTTTAATATATGTTGTTTTCAGTTTGAATAATATTTTTGTCAAATATTATTTTTAATAAACGTATTATAAAAATTAATGTGTAACATAATTAAAAGTACAAAAAATGGTCAAAGGTTAATGAAAAAAGCAAAGCTTAGTTTTTATATTAGCAAGACTAATATAATTTTTATAATTTATTAAATAAAAACATTTTCCAGATAATTGAAAATAATCTGAAAACAAAAATTTCTTTTACAATTGTTTTTTTCTTGATAAAGAAAATGTCACTGATTAAGTACATCTGGGGTGTAATTTGAGGGTCATCATTATTTTATACTTTTATTTGTTAGCTCCTGAAAAAAGGTTACATCAGTATTAGTTATCTATTCTAATATGAAATAAATTTGCAAATAACATTTTATGATATTAGACCAGTAAATTTGATTTTGATGATAAAAAATATCTCATCCAAAATTTAACTAAGTGGTAACTTATTTTTGTGCATTGAGTTCTGCAGTTTAATTTTTAAACTTTTTTTAATAACTTAAGCCAACCATTAATAAAAGCAAAAACTCAGGTATATAATTTTTATTGATCAGTTGAAAGTATATTGTGCAAAATTGCAATATACGTTCCAGGATAGACAAAGGCCACAAGCCAGAAACTAGTCTGGGGATATACAAGAGAATATACATGTAAATGGAAAAAAATGCATGATTTATTTTGTAAAATATGTAAGAAAGAAATAGAAGAATATTAGGCATTTGTTAATTGAATGTAAATGCTTGAAAACAGAAAGGGTACATATAATGAAGTTATGGAAGAATAAATATGAAAAAAGTGATTATACAGAAGTGAATTATTGGTTTTTATGCTGGGTTTGGGAAAAGATAAAGGGGATTTAGATATAAAAGTTATAGAGTTTACAAAAATTATGTTGTGGAAATGGAATGGAGTAGAATATGGGAAAATTTAGAGTGGGGAATGGAAAATAAAGTGCATAATTGCTGAGATATTTTTAAATTCATTTAAGGAGAAGCCACAATACATCACATCACATCCTTGTTTTATTCATAAGAAGTTTGAACATCAGAACTATAAGCACCAGAATTGATTCTGGGACAAAATTTCTCTACCAACTGCACCAATTCATGTGGGGTAGTGCCAACTGAAAAAAATTGTAACTGGTAAATTTAATAAGAGATGTCATTCCATAGTAAAAATCATGCCAGGAAAGAGTTAAAGACAATTACTGTTAAAATGTTTTTCTTTATATATGAAAATCTGAACTTTTTATCCAAGGAATAGCAAATGCTAAAAAGTAAAAGTAAATAGATGCATGTAAATTTGATTTCTTAGAAGATATTATTTATAGTTATATATTTGAATATTGTAGCTCTGATGATGACTGCAGAACAGTCGAAACTGTTAGTTTTGATATAAATAAATAAATAGTATTGATAAAGTGTTTAAGGAAGTTGTAAATGGTATGCTATGTTAATGTAGAAGTCAATACATTGGAAAAGAAAGAAGAAGAAAATTATATTATTTTCATAATATAGTTATTTCCATTACTTTTGAGGAATTTAATGTTATAAGGGATTGCAAGATAAAGAGTTCCTCTATGAGCAGTATATAGGAAAAATGTTGAATAAAACTAGAAAGACATTCATTTTTACATCTCTAAAGATAAAAAAGAAAAAAAAGAAAATCATATGGATTATTATTTTTTAATAGTAAAAACTAGAGAAGTAACATTCAAACAGAGAACATGCATGTTAAACATGCATTTATAAAATGTTCCCAACAATAACAAAGAAATATAAAAAGTGATTCATTAATTTTATAAATCACAGTAACCTGAGTAATACTGACATAAAAAGCATGTACTGAAAGACCTCACTCCAATTGTGAGAATGTTATTCAATTCAAGACTGAATTTAATATTTATATAGTAGTAATTATATCACACTTCGAACACTCGTTGGTGAAGTTAGAAATATCAAAATTAAATATCAGGCTTAGCACTTTCAAGGTCTTTTAACCTCAAATTCATAACTGAATAGTTATAAATGTTGTGGTGTTATTGATGTATGCTAATATATGCAAATTAATCTTCATATATAAAACAATTTTTAATATATACAGATCAATCAGCTTGTCCACTTATTAGAAATAGAGAAACGTGTTGTTTCTATATTAGTCCTAAAACAGAAATGCATGATTCTGAAAAGTTACATTTGTAAGAATGATACATTCTAAAAGAATAGATAACATTAATGATTCTTGAAGAATTCAGAATAAAAAAAAAAAACTTTAAGAGTCAAGCATTTTTTCATAGAAATAATTTTAAGATTGAATTTTGGAACTTAATTTTAAATTAATCACTGTTGTTTTATTGAATATTTTTGTGGAGGAGGAGGTAGTATTTAATAAAGAAGTTGGAAAGAAGTTTTAAAGAAATAAGGGGCAAAATTTTAAGTGTGAAGGCTTATATCAACCTAAATATAAAATATATTGGTAGTGGGAGAAGGAGGTATCTGTCATGTGAAGTTAAAAAAAATATTGACAAATTTTGATGAACTTTTATATAGTAAAATAATAAAAATTATACTCATCCTAATTTGAATATAAAAATTAATTATAACTAATTATCCTATATGTATATAGTTAGTTTTTATAAAAATATTACTCATCATCATCACCATTTCATCATCATTATTTTAGCCATTGGTAAATCAAAGCTTAGAAAACAGTGAGAAGAAAGCAAAAGGAAAGATTAAATTTGCTAACCATGTGATAAAAGGAGAACATTATGATTATTACAATCCACAGTGTCATTGTTATTATTAGTACAGAGAGATAACTGATGAAATTAGAAGTTAAAACTCTCCATCCAGTAACACCACTTGGTGCATGCCAGAGTAAATCAGTGGATGCTAGAAGGTTTGTTCATAAAATCCCTATGCCTACCTCACCCAATATTCTTAGACAAGTTTTTAGCTTGTGGCTTTCATCAATGAAAAACCTTGGATCTTAGAATCTATTGCAACCAAAGAAACTAAAGAATGGTGATCGTGTGAAATGGTACTTTATCCTAAAACTAACACATAAATTTACTTTTACTAATTTTTTAATGAATCTTAATTATTGACAGTTTCTTTGAATCTCCAGATTGACCAATATTTGTTCAATGTTTTCAGAATGAATTTTTTTTAACTCTTTAAGATACTAACTCCACCTTTTTTATTTGAAAAGATCTTAGTGAGAATTTCCTTTATATTTGAACATTTTATTTTTACAATTAAAGCTTTGTTTTCTATATTATATATTGATAATATTTGTATTATTTATTACAAATGTAAGCTTTCGAATGATAGACATTCTAAAAGTTAGCATTTAGATTTTGTAAAGTAGGAAAATAAATTACTAAATGGAATTCTTAATAATAACTTGATGCTTAGGATTATTGGACATAATTTTATCTATTCAAAAAGTTAATAGAACAAAATGTTAGATATTTTAAATTCATTTTTTAAATACAAAAAAAAATTAGTATTAGGCATCATTAAAGAAAGAAAATATATCTTAAAATTAACGATTAAAGTTATTATTATTAAAATTTTAAAAGGAATTTCCTTACCAATATTGATAAAAAAGTTATCCAAGAGAAAATACTTCCACTTTGCTGTAATGAACTTTTTCCAAAATAGAAAGAATAAACACCTCCATACTTCCCCATACTTTTTAAATTCATGTAAATAAAGATACAATAAAAGACAAATGACCCCCACTTGTCTAAAAAATATTTTTTTTTTCAAATAAAGTTTAATTATAGTCATATAAGTTGTTTTTTTCATATATCATAGCATTGTCTGGGAGGTGGCTGCAATAACCTCTCGGCTAACAATGCTTGACATAGTCATATAAGTTTTAGAGCTAAAATAAATATTTTAGAAAAATATTGCTTTAATATGTAAATAATGTATTAAAAAATACTTTATAAACATGTTTTTTACTTCAGGTTAAATGATCCACAAATCAAAAATTGGCATTTCTATTGTGATCAAAATAGAGATGGTCTGGCATCTTTTATATGCAAATTGCATATTATATTTTCAAATAGGTTTATATAATGCTAAAATATTTATATTTTTTTAACAAATATATTTAAAATGACTTCTGCAGTAAAGTAAAACTGCAAACAGTAATCAAATGATATTAGTCACAAAATAATGAAGAAAAAATATAGCTATCACAGTGCCATTGTAATGCCCCAAACAGTAAAATAGCTGAGGCATTATGGTGACTGTAATATGTAATGTTTAGTGTAATAGATTATCATTAATGTGTATAATTATTTTGAAAACATTGATCTTCAGCTAACATTTTATCCAAAAGAGAAAGGAGATACTGACTATCATAAGAGACTATACTTTCCTCTATATTATCAAACTTCTTTGTATCCATTACTTTTACTATTCAAAAGAACACATCAGAAATGTATCATATTAACTTACCAATAATTTTTACACTTCTCATTTAAGCATTGAGTAAAAAATTACAGAACCACAACAGAATTGTTTGGGTCTTTTCTTTTTAATTATAATGCTACATTATCAATACCATTGTGTCTATGTGGTCATTTTCAATTTACTATTTTTATTTTATATTTATTATTATCAGTATGCCATTGAGTTACTAATGAAATATTTTGCTGTAAGATTTTGCAAAAGCTTAAATGAGATAGAGTAGTATAATGAAAATTACACTACAAAAATATTATTCATTATTGAAAATCTCTAATCTAATGAATGACTAATAAAAAATATTATACTTTTATTAAATGATTTGTGATAAAGTCGTGAGGGCAGCATATTTAATACTTATCAATTAAACTGTAATATTCATTAAGGCTGTAGCCTCAAGCACATGCGTATAAAATGCGATAGTAGCAACCTCTTTTCTTCCAAAGAATAAGCTTGTGGTTTAAGACCTGTAGAGGTCCTTACTATCACATTTTATACGCATGTGCTTGAGGCTACAGCCTTAATGAATATTACTTATGTAATCAATGTGCTTTTAAATAAATTTATAATTAAACTGTAGTAATTTGTCATATATATATATGGAACAATAATAAAGATATGTGTAGGAGATTGTGGTCTGGGTCAACTGATAAGTGCTGCTTCAGCACAAAATGTTATATCTTGGGGATCATAGATTTTTTCACGTCTTTGGTCATATGTTTTTGATTACATCTCTCCATAAGGTGTTAAAAGTGTATAGAAATGACTATTAGATAATCTTTAGTCTAATAAATAATTAATAAAAATTATTAGTTAGTTTATCCATTTTTTAAATTCCAGGAATATGATAATTATTTCGTGCATATCACTTAGCTCCTAATATTGCGTTTTATTTATGAGTTTTCTATGCCTAAGTTTTTCTTGCTAATAGTATTTTTGTTTTCTGAAGCTATTTTTGTTTCACAATATTTTTATTCCTACAACACTAGAATTTTCACTTAATAATATTTTTGTTGCGTAATTTTCACTACACCACTATCACATAAGGTAGGTAGGTATTGGTTACTTCCATTGGGTTATTTGTATCAAAGTTGTGAGGCCAGTAAGTTTGACCCTTATTAATTAAACTGTAGTCATTGCCTATCTATATACTAAGCAATAATAAAGATATGTGTAAGACATTATGATCTGGACCAACCAGTGAGTGCTGGTTTAGCACGAAAGGTGCATCTTGGCGAGCGTACATCTTTTTCACGTGTCTTTAAACATGTTTATGATTACACTTCTCTACAAGGTATTAAAAGCGGATAGAAAACAGTATCTATCTTGTGTTAGTGGTATAATGGAAATTACTCTACAGAAATATTTCTTATTAAGTAGATAATTTCTAGTCTAATGAATAACTAATAAAAATTATTAATAGACTTTTTACGTTTATAAAATTATATAATTAGTAAACTTATTTCTATGATATCAGTTTCTTTTTTCTTATTACCTTTATGTTTGCAATCTTACATATTTTCACCTAGGCCAATTAAAAATTCTTCATGGTTTTTTGATAAATTAAATCTGCAATTCATATTACTTGGAATACCGCTTTTATTTTCGATAAGTAACATATGTATAATAAATATCACACGTAAAAAATTATCTTCACGGAATGTAAACAGAATATTGCAATGTAAAATACATTAAATGGGTTCTTTCTTTTATCACATAAGTGATAAATTATTTCTAATTCTCAATAATTGTAAACAGCTATTAAAATAATGATTTAAATTGAATCTTTAATTTACCATTAAAATAATCATTATAGCGTACCACACTCAAGCAGATAGTCTCAGACAAGATCAAGTAAAAGTTGGGAGCAAAAAAAAAATCTAAAGCAAGACATTTACTAGAGATAGAACTGGAGGGATAGACTGACACTTCTTGATAAGATTTTTTTAAAATCTTTCTCCCCCTCTTTCTTTCTTTTTTCTCTAGCCAGACTGTCAGGATATTGTTTCCTTTTATAACCTGTCACGATTTATCAGAATAATTTTTTTTTCCACTTTGGTGACCTCTAGGTCTTCAAAAACAGTATTATCCTTTAGACTGCTGCCCATGACAGAGCTTGAATGTTTCTCATTGAAAGGAGGACCCCCATCCCGGTGATGGTCAACTCTATTCTCAGTGTACCTAATAAATAAGCAGTGTCAGCTCTCTCTCCATGCGCATCTGAAGCTGACACAATCTTGGTAATTGCTCTTTCTATGATATTCCCCAGCACTCACTGTAACCTGTCAACCTTTAACCTTTTACACCCCCTCTATCCCTAAGGCAATTTCTCCTCCCAAAGCTCTCCTCACATGGAAGTGCTTGTGTTAGGAATGTAAAAGGAGAAAAAAGGAAACATATAGACAAAGTAAATCTTTTTTTTCTTGCGTATACTCTTTTTTTTTTTACATTAGACTTTATATATAAAACACTTTATTAGAAAAGAATTGCAATTTCTTTTAATTTTTTAAAAAATAAGTTTTAGAGTTGAAAGTACTTGCTTTAATTTTATTTTTCAATAAACAGCTTTATTACACCTCCCATGTTTAAGGATTGTCTTTTATTTCTAAATAAAACAATAAAAAGATCATTAGAGCGGCAATTAATCAGTATATAAAACTGAATACTATGTAAGAATATATTTCTTTATTTTAAACATTTGAAGTTTAAATAATATATTGTACAATATTAACAAAATTGAAATATTAATCAGATCTATTTTAAAATAGAAAGTCTTAAAAAAATCATTCAAATCGCATGTACAAAGAAGAAAAATCGTGCAAAAAAAAAAAAAAAGCTTTTAGACTACAGCACTATCATTTCATTTTATAGCTTTTGCACTCGACCCCTCAAGGGTCAAGTGCATCCCAAATCAGCACAGCATGAAATATTTTAAACTAGGATTTTGTTTTAAATAATTATTTATAGAAGTTGCAGATGCAACAATCCCATAATTCTCTTGTCAATATGGCTGATACATTTAAGAAAGCACTATAAATTGTAGATTACAATATTTGTTTTGTGTGTAATCATAAACATGGGCTATTATTTATATATGTTTTAAGTTAGTATGTCTTTTTTAAAAAGAAATGCATTTTACTCCCCATTTTTAAATAAAGTCTTTTTTCCAATCGGGTACATGGGCGTCAAATGCAGTTACTGAATAATAAAAAGGCTGTCTATCCCTTAAAAAAGAATAACCCTCATAATCTCACCCAGGATCAAACTGGGAGACCTTCTGCGTGTAAAGCAGACGTGATAACCGCTACACCATGAGATTAAACTATTAGAATAATTTTATTGTTTCTCAAAGATCTGTAAGCAAGTATCAAAATAGTATCGATTTTTTTTTACTATTTCACATATATATTGGTCAATACAATACTGCTGATGTTGCACTTCAGAAAATTTGTAATTCTTTTAATAAAATGCACATCTTTCTAAAATTTCTGGCTTTACACTGATTCTTTAAAATGTTATGACTATTTTTGCTTCAAATAATCTTATAAAGCAAACAACTTCTATTGAAAATAGTTCAAACAATATGAAAATCCCTATTCAAATAAATTAATTTTTTTGTGTCAGTATTTATAAACTTCCCAATATAGACTGATTCTATTATCCTTTTTCAGATCTTCATACATCTTTCATATTTGTAAGAAAATTCACTTTTCATAGTAGATTTAAGGCAGGGGTCCCCAACCTTTTTGGACTTAAGAGCACATTCTATAATACAGGCCAGGTGGCGGGCACCATTTATTTTTTCAATGTAAATTTATAGTTGGATATTGTTAATAATACACATAATGTGCAAAAAAACATTTCTTTCAAAAATAAAATTTTAACATATAATTAACGTTTATATTTTTACGCTGTAAAAGTATAGTATGCCCTACAATTTGATTACAATATAATACAATAATTTATAAGAAATTTTAAAAATTAAATTTATTTGTATCAGATAAATAATTTTTTATCATGTTAGGATAATGGCGGGCACACATAAAATGGTCTACGGGCACCATGGTGCCCACGGGCATAGGGTTGGGGACCCCTGATTTAGGGAATATGCAAATAGGAATGAAGCAGATTATCAACAAAATTTTAAAATGGATAGATTTAAACAATATGCATTTGCTTTATAATGTCATCAAAGAGGAACATTCTATTTAGGCTGATGGTAAATAGAAACAACTCCTGACTTCTGTTTTAATAAAAAATGGTAAATTATTTTTTCCAATGTGATATAAACCAACTCTAACAATTTTTGGAATTGATATTTTTATAATTAAAAGTTATCCTAGTCTAAGATGAAATCTAAGTAAAGTTGACTGGAATATTGGATACTTTAAATGAAATATTAATAGAATCTCTCCAATTCCATCTTGCTAGGAGAGATTCAACAAACTTATACCACCAAAAAGCATAGATAGCAAAAACAATCTATTCCAAATAAGATCAAAACCAGCAATATTTATCATAGCAATTATTTGTCTAAGAATCCATAATTTTTTTAATAAAATCATTGGAAAAAAAAGTTTTAAAAAAATCTGAAAAAACAAAACATTTTGTCACTTTACAGAAACTTGGTGGATATTAAAGTACCTCTAAAATAAACACTATTGTCACTGCTATTGAGATTATTGTTCTTATATATCAGAGTTCAAACTCCAAGATTTATAGAATGAGAAAAATTATCATTAGAGCAAAATTGCAAGCTTCTTTCACAATATTTCTCTAATGTCAATCTAATTAAATTAGTAGATGTTGGTGATGAAGTTTCCTTGATTTTCATAAAGCAGGAAATACTCTAGAAGTAGTAAGCATACCTCCCAGATTTCTAAAAAGTTTAGGATCCAAGTCAAAACATAATTTGGTGTAAACTATAATAATTAAAAAATATATCACTACTACTACTATTACTACTACTACTACTACTACTACTACTACTACTACTACTATTAGTACTACTACTACTACTACTTCTGTTTCCTCTCTTTCTTTTGCTTCTTCTTCTTCTTCTTCTTCTTCTTCTTATTATTATTATTATTATTGTTGTTGTTGTTGTTGTTGTTATTGCTATTACTATTACTACTACTATGTGTTCCCTACAAACTATTTGAAATAATCATATTAATAAGAGTTTTGTCAATAGTTGAGATTCATCTATTTATAGAGCAGATTATATTTATCCTAGAAAAAAGTTGTGAGCAAGCAAGTTTTATCTCAAATTGAAAAAAGGTCTTCAAAATAAATTAAAAACTGGTGTGGTATTTGATCTCAGCTTATGATTTTGTGTGAAAAAATAATCTTTAAATGCAGGAGATTAATTATCTAACAAAATGCTCTCCAAAAGAAAAAGGAGAATCATAATAGATATAAATTTTAAAGAACATATCACCACAGGCTTCCGTTATTTCATATACTTTGCTTAATATATTTATTTAAATGATCTTTCAAATGCAGAAAAGTTATCTATATTTTGATTTTATAAAGAAGAATCATTTCAGAAGTAGAAAAATGTTTTGATTATAAAAAGTTGGAAGTCTTTTTCACAGTTTGGAATCTTACTTCTAATCCAACAAAAACAGTATGATTGACTTTTTATTTAAACAAAAGATAAACATCTCATAAACTAAATATGATTTTTTTGCAATTGTAACCTAAAACACAACCTTATCCATGCTATTTAAGAGTAACTTTGAATCATACCCCTTTTTTTTTTTTCATTTGTCTAAGGTTAAATCTAGGTATAGTTCTAATGTAAATGTTTATAGATAAATACTGGTTTGAAGAAAAGGTTGCAAATCTGTTTCAAAGATTAAGATCATTTTATTATTGGTATATGGATATCTATTTTTTCATATATCTCTTCACCAGATACCAGAAATTGCCTCACACAAAATAAGTAAAAACCTGTTAAGAAAAAAAAAATTAAGGATAAATTGAAAAAAAAAAAAGAATATTGGACTTTCCAATAACTCAAGATGTAATTTCACTATCTAAGACATCCCAAATCAATATTAATTTTATAGATAATCAACCAGAAATCTACATTAAAAAATTAAAGCAAAAAAAATGGAATTCCTATGAAGTTTCTAATATTTTTTTTTTCTGAATCCAATAGTAAAGCTAGCTAAATTTGATGATACTATATGTTATTGGATTCTCATCAATACTTTATAAGTGGAATTTAATAGCTGCTGACCTATGTAGGGCAAATAAGTACATACCATGAAACATATAATTAATAATTTCATATTTATGGCTATATTTCAAAAATTGAAGCTTAATAAAATGACAAGCTATTATTAGTCAAAAAGTATTTTTGCATTTTTGTTATTTTCATTTATTTGATGTATTCAAAAGTTTCAACATTCATAATAGGAAAGGTTTTAATTGAATAGATAAATGACATGATTTTTAAAAGTAAAGAGATTCTGTACAGTATGTTATTAAATAAAAATAGGATATCTTATACTTCATTCTTTGTTTGTAAGATATTAATTCAGATTCTGTATATCATTTCCTGTCAAAGAACTACATAAAGTGAATCTAATGTAGAGTAAGTATGTGTGAAAAACATTATTTTAAAAGCTATTACAGTATTATTATTGTTAGTACAAAGTTGATAGATTTAATCAAGTTTGCCTTATTTTGAACAATTTTATTAAAAATATTTTTAGATTTGAATCTCTTAGTCTTGGATTATAAAAGCATTGAACGTTTTTTTAATCTTTATTTTCCCTTGCTTTTTCTTTTTTTGTCTCTCCCTTTTTTGTTGCCCTATTACTATTAAGTACAATATGTGGCAGTAGTGTAGAATGATAATAATGACAGGTGAAACCAATAAAGTCTACAAAAATATTTGTATGGCATTATGGTAAAAAAATTTGCAAATGAATAAATTATTTATAAGAACTTCAGATGTTGGTAGAACCTGATAAAGGCATATGATTATTGAAAAGAATAATAAAATTATCTTCCAACTAATTTTTTTAAATATGCTTATAGAATATTAGCTATTTATTTTATGATAGTAATTGTATTTTTTATTTTCTTAGAGGTGATCGATAATAATGCTTATGTGGGAGAACTTTGTGCTTAAATGCTTAGATAGGGAGGGTAGCTAATAAATATTTTACTATGAATCCTTTCTTTGAGTGATAAGCATGGACTTAGTAGATATAACTCTCTTTAACTATTTCCATTCATTTATTTTTGATAAACAAGGCATCATTCATTATAACTAAAATAATAAATAAATAACTGAATGGCTTTATTTGCTCAAGAGTTCATAAAAAATTGGAATGCTGGAAATGCCAAAAGTTGAGCATGATCTGTAGATTTTTTAAACTGCAGAGTCTGCCATTTTACTACTGGATCAAACCATGTGATAATTAAATGGTTTATTGCTCGGAAATTCATAAGAATTTAAAAAACTGAAATGATTAAATGGAACCACAATTTATGGAGTTCCAGAGTTTGACTGTACTATACTAAATCATGCTAGAAACTAGGCAAAATATGAAAGTTCGACAAGTACTCCCCCCCCCCAAAGAGACAATCATGACTATTGGATTTGAACAGTGAAAACTTTCCATACAGTAGTGCCATAACAATGCAAGATACAGTAATCAATGGATGAAGGAAAGTTTGTGCATAAAATCCCTACCTAATGCCTACTATATGGAAAGTTTGCAACTGTTTTAACAGTTTGTGCACGCATAGGGAATGGTGATCATGTCGTTATTGGATTTGTTGAACTTTTTTTTTTGTATTTTTACTTAGAAAAAAATTAATAAAGCAAATGAATGCCCCCCCCCCCCATCTATTTCACATATTATAAATATGTCACAAAATGAAGATTTCTTCAAATTTAATCCAATTTTTGCAAACCAGCTCTCACATAATCTTTTTTTAGGTGTTTTACAATTTTTTAGGATTCATTTCGACCTTAGCTGTCTATCTATTGCCATCTCTTAGCAACATTTCAATATATTTTTTCATTTCAGCCTCTTAATTTTTTTTAATGATGGTTGATTCTCTTACTCCTATTTTACTTTTGATTTCTTCCTTTTACATGTAATATATTTTCTCTCTTCATCACTTTTTTTTATTATTTTGAAAATTTTGCATTGTTTTTCTATTAAGCATTCAAGTCTCAGATTCATATACAAATGCTATAAGACACATTTATTAAAAAAGTATTTTAAAAAAATACTTTGGCTTTTTTTTCTTAATATCAATTTTTTTTTTGTACCAAAAATATTCTTCTTAGTTTAATTCTATGATTAATTTTCTCCATTACATTTTCATCTGTATTAATACTACAACCAAAGTATTTGTGATATTTAAATTATAGTAGAGTATTTTAAGCAAGTATTTTCTTTAATAAAAAGATAGGTGTGTGTGTGTGGGGGGGGTTTAAAATCCATACTTTGCATAGCAACATAGATGTCAAATAAGAGTTGCCTTTTAAAGTCATCTTATTAATATATTGTATAAAAATCAATAAATTATAAAGCTGAAAATAAAAGTTTAAAAAGAATGCATAAGAAAAGATGGTTGGAGACAATTACATGACAAATGGTGAATGAAATTAGGATATCTAATCTCATGCTTGACTAAGAACATTTTAAATAATTAAACAAGTTTTAAAATATCATTTGATAGGAAATAAATTAAAGGCTATATAAATGCAATATACTTAGAGACTATTAAATATAATCTTAATGAAATGTTGAAAATTGTCTACTTTTTGGACAAAATATTTTGATGAAATATAATTTGTAGGATTAAAAATAGATCATTATATTCTTATATTATCTATCTGTTGACTGTTTACTTACGCACTTCATTTGATTAAAAATCAAAATTATTTGAATAGTACATTTAGGTAATTGTTTTGACAATTTTTAGTTCTGCTCTCAGTTAATTTGCATCGTGATACTATTCTTTCCTGAGAAATATTGTTATTGGTTTTAAATTTATTATAGATAACAGTTTAATTATATTTTAAAAAGTAGTGATAATGTAGCACCAAGATATAAAGTAAACATTGCAGTTCCATTATAAAATAATCAAATGATTGATTAATTGGAGAGTCCTAGTGACGTTCAAGCACCAAATGACAAGTTAAACTTCAACCTAAAAACCTTCATCTGCAAGGATGTTTACTCTCTACAGGATATTTTTATTAGCAACTGAACAGAAAAAAGATACACAGTATTAACTATCATAATTATTTTAATATAAAAAAATATTAACTCGCTGACATAAACATCACATGATCACCATTTCTTATGCTTGCATATAACTGTTGTAAAAACAGGCAAAACTATCCATACAGTATTGCCACTCAATGCAAGCCAGAGTAATCAATGGATGCCAGAAGGCTAGTGCATAAAATCCCCATCTAGTGCCTACTCATCCAATATTCTCAGATTAGTTTCTGGCTTGTGGCCTTCGTCAGTGAGGACCCTTGAATCTGAGATTCTGGCTTGCACTGAGTGGCAATACTGTATGGAGAGTTTTTCCTGTTTTAACTCACTGACATTTAAGCATCTATACTTTTTACAAAATATTTAAAAATCTTTCCTTCTTAAACTTGTAGTTATTACTTGAAAGAAAGTAATTTGGCTGTGCTATACAACAATTACAATTTTTTAATACTGAATGTGAAAAATGATTTTATAAAACTGATAAATCTTCCTTCATGCTATGTATAAAGTTACAAAGATACTTACTTTTCTAATATTTTTCAATAATTTGATCACATGTTAAATCTAAACTACAATTTTCAAACAAAAATCTTTAATAAAATGCTAATATTTGAAATATTTACATTTATTTTTTCCACCCCTCATTTTTTAAAAAATCATTTGGAAATATTTTCAAGTGACATAAAGTCACAATATCTTTATTCATACAGTTTATAATTTTATATTATTAAATAGTTTTAATTGTTTTTAGAATTTTATTTTTATAATAAGTATTGCAAGAAAGAAATTAAATACCCAACTTTCTATAGTATTAACTAGTAAAGGTATAAGGTGTTCAAACTACGTTAAATACCATCTTAAATATTTTTACATATTGTTCATTTTATTTTTTCTATAGCTTTTATTTTATTCTTATACCTACTTTATATATATTCTTATTATTTCTCCTATATATGTATATCTGTATAAAGTGATCTTATATAATTCATTGGTATTTTAAGCCAGCAATATCTGAAGACTTGGATTTGTATATATTTTTAAATATGATAATGTAGAATTTTTAGACTACAGGAGAATAATGGATTATTAAATATATAGTAGTCCCTTCATAAACACCGATAGTTGATTCCAGTCCCTTTTGTGGTTATCTTAAACCAAGTAACAATGAACTGTGTTTAACATCTAGACACATAGATACAATACAGAGACAAAAATATCTATACAAATGGTGATCAAGTGATGTTTAGTCGTTAAATACAATACATTTTAATTTTAAAAAATTATACAAATTTAGAAAACAAAATAATTAACAAAATAAAATAATGCAATTATATATATATAAAAAGAATTCAATAATAAAGCTAGTGATAAAATGAAAAAGCAACCATACATTGGCTAAATATTATAGATTAAGAGATAATTCATGATGATATTCATATAGATAGATAGCAACAAATTTCTAATTTTTTATTATTATTTATGTAATATTTTTATTTCAAATTTTGGATTATGAAAACATTTTGATGAGTCTGTGAATACAAGGAAACTGTTGTATTATGCTTATAGTCAGCCATTTTGCCAAGTTAATGTTTATTTAGTGGGAGTTTCAGTTCATTAATAGAAGAGCTTGTGATTGTGATGAGTTTTTAATTATAAATTCCAAGTGTCAGATTTATAAAACCTGCCAATAATGAAATTACAGTTTTGATACTTTTGATTACTGCATTATTATAATATTTGGTTTCATCTCAATATTAGGTATTAATAGTTATTTTTATATGTTAAAATTAAACAATATTTAAGCATTTTCTATGTATTTATATGTATGCATATATAATATATTGAGGTTATACTACTAGTTTATTAAGTAAATAAAATACTCTTAGTTCAAAGCATATATAATATTAATATTATTTACTGTTCTTTATTACTTTTTACAATGCTTTGTAAAATAGGAATCAAGATGCTAATAAAGACTTCATAATACATACATATATATATCACTAAAAACCAGTCAACACTTAGACAATCCCAATATTAATAACAATCAACAATTTCAAACTGTTGTCAAAGCAACATCCTTTTTAACAATAAAGGTGGAATCCTATCTTTATTAATGGTCAAATATATTTATATAGACACTAAAGATTGCAACTTGACCACAGAGATTGAAATTATTGATATAGAGAAGTTTAAATAAACCTCTTTAAACATGTAAATATAACTTGTTCTGAATGCAAACTAATAAATAGTCAATTATAACATTACAAACTGCAATTATAATTTTCAAATAGCACACTTAGACACTTATATATATATATATATATATATGTGTGTGTGTATGTGTAATAAATAAAGTTTGATATCTGTATTCGTTTCACACTATATGTAATATACAAATCAATATATATATCAAAATACAGTACAATTTATATAAATTATATTCTTTTAGAAGTACATTCGACTATACACTTTGTAGTCTTTATCAACTATATGGACGTTATATAGTTGATAAAGACTACAAAGTGTATAGTCGAAAGTACTTCTAAAAGAATATAATTTATATAAATTGTACCGTATTTTGATATATATATTGATTTGTATTATATATATATAAATAATGAGCATGCTAATACCTCTAAAGAAGCTTATCAATAAATGCTACAAGAGAATGCATTTAAAATCTTTATCCCCATATCCAAAACAGTTTAGAGCTAATGGCTCTCCTCAGTGAGGTGTTAGAATATTCAGACACTAGATCTAAAATACCAACTCAAGGCCAGCACTTATCTAATACTTAACTATAAGTGCTGACCTTGAGTTGGTATTTTAGATCTAGTATCTGAATATTTTAGCACCTCACTGAAGAGAGTCATTAGCTTGAAACAGGTTTGGGATGGAGATAATTTTAGATAGAGATTTTAAATGCTTTCTCTTGCATTGATAAAGCTTGTTTAGAGCTATTAGCATGCTCATTAGTTTATATTGTAATATAATTTTATCAAGTTAAGTCACATGATGTATGACTTGATTTTTTTTCATTTATATATATATATATGTTATTTTAAAATGACTTTTTAAAAAATCAAAAATTCATTTTTCTGACTTCTAGATCTACAATATGCTGATGATTACACCAATTTATTTTAAAACTCAGATGACAATCTGTAACTGTTCTTAATCTTTTGGATGCTACATGCTTAGAAATGGATTTAGTAAAAGTCAGGTACTTTATTAGTTAATGATGGGTGAAAAAAATTTGATTTGGATAGCTATTAGCTTGAGGATATGAATCAATTTAAATATCAGTGAAGTTTTTTAGATAGAGAATGAATTAGGGTATTTTAGCATGTATTCTAATTTGCTACTGCTGCATTTAGTAAGTTAAAAAGTAGGATATTTTATCATAATGATATAATATTTGATTAAATACAAGTATATTTTATATACTTGAAGTTTCAAATGTAATTAATTATATAAGGGATTTGAAACCTATCCATTAAAGTTTGAAGATAAACTAGGCCCTGATTATATATATATGTATATTGGAGATCATTTATTTTTTTTACACGTATGTTGTCATGTGTATCAGTTGTATGAAGGAGAGCAGATAACTGAAGGGAACTTGAAAGTCTGTGTTCAAATCCCTTATATAATACATAATGATAAAATCAATTAAATTATTTAAAAAGAGAGCTGGCATTCTATCAAATATATTATTGGGATGTGGGATATGGATTCTCTATTGATATAATGTAAAGGCATTGAAAATTTTTTATTTTGAAAACATTACAGCAAAATCATAAGTTCTGTTGAATATGTTCTTAAGCATATGAGATGATATAGTATCTACAATTAAGAGTATTGTTACAAAGGTATACCTTTGTTGAATTTGGTATATGAAGTAGATGAAGGGTAACATTATACTTCATAGAAAAATATTTATGATAAATTTGAGCAGAGTTTTTGTAGGAGAAACAAACCATTATGTTAAAAATACTGTAAAAAAATTCAGTGTTGATGCTTTTAATAAGAGGATGACTGACATTAAAATATAATTAGACAATAGATCTTTCATAAAAGCAATGTGATATAGAAGGTGTTAAAAGATAATGTCACAATTGTTAAATTGGAGTCAATATTTTGCTTGTACAAACCATAATTATATCTTACAAATTAGTTTAAATAATCATCATAAAAACAGTTTTTAACCTTTTGTTTGTGATGATAGAATAAAAATATTATTTTTGAAACAAGTTATTGCAAATGAAAATCTTTCAACAAAGATCAGAAATTGAGAAGAAATTGTGAATAGCTCAAGAACAATAAATCATACACATTAGCCATGCTTGCATAATTTTACCTGCATGCCAATTGAGGACATCTTATGTACAATCAGTAAGTCAGAATACACAATATATATTCTTGGATAGTCTATATGAATTTATACTCAAAGAATGGAGAAAAATATTAACCACTGTTAATATTAACTGACCTCTATTAATATTGACAACTATTTAATGTTCTATGAGCTGTGTTAAATAATACACATTTTTATATGTAAGTTAACATTGTACAATACAATATATATATATTAATAATTTCTTGTTTAGCAAGAGCAGTATTATTGTAATAATTTGCTGAAAGTTAATAATTAAAAATTTCTGACTCATTATAAGATTTAATTAAATCATAAATTGAAATTGTAGTAATCTTTTAATAACAAGTTACATTCTAGTATTTACTTTGATTGTATTGTCACTTTTTTTTGTTTAAATTACTTTGTAAAAGAACTGAATTCTAATTCCTTGCCTCCAGACAAAGGTCTAATTATCTTATTTCCTTATATCATTTCTTTCTGCATCAGTGCTTTCAGTTCGCTAAGAATTTCTTGTTCTCAATGTTTTGTAATATAATCTTAAGAATTAAAAACTCAGACATTAACAATATTATTTACATATATTGCATTTCAAAATGAACCTCTAAAAAGTAATTTTTAATTATATATATAATCTCATGATTATATATATATAATGTATAAAAATGTGTATATTTATAGTACAAATAGTCCACTATTGGACACGTGACACAAATAAACAATGCAAAACTGCCTAAACGGGTGTTTTATGGAGAACTTGAGCATGGTTTTTGTGGGTGAGGTAGAATCTTTTCAAGTGATAAAGATTCCTCTGAAAGACATTTAAAAGAAATACAATAGTTTCCATCGGAAAGCTACGGCAAAGAATATAATACATTAGGGAATTACTATTACACATGGAATTGAAATATGTCAGAAAGAAAAGCTTTCTGTTGAAAACACTAAAATACAGCATCACAAAACATCAAACAACAAAAAAATAGATCAGCAGGTTTTATATGCGATTGTATTTGTGTTTTACAGATTGCAAAACTAATTTTTAAAGCAATTTTTTTTTCTTTGAGGTCATATTTGTTTACAAGTGGCTCCTATAAATTAAGAAAAAATGTATTATTCATAATAATTAGTTTAATTGTTGGATAGTTGACAATTATCTTTAGAAATCTTCCTTTCAATTTAAATAGATTTCATCATTTAATCTGACTTCTTTATAGCTGTGGTCATGTATCACTGTGACCCCTCCCCAATACTACTTATTATAGGCTTTTTAATATTTAGAGTTGTGGTCATAATTTTTAATGAACCTTCTAGAAACATCACTAGAATTCATAAGTGATATATTAAAATGCAGATGATAATTATGCAAATTCTTGAAAAGTCATGTGATGTTATTGCATATGAAGTAACATATCGAACTTCAAGCTCTTTAGTCTGTCACTTTAATTTCATTTAAAAAATTAATAAATTCTTGTGTGATAGAAGCTGTTATCTCTTCAGTCCAGTGTTCGGTATTTACATATTAGATCTACTGCCTGTGTTGTGATGGGAGAATGCCATATTTTTTAATAGAAGAGGGAGTGTGTTGCATTGGCAGAATACCATTTTAAAAAGTCACAATTCTTTTATTCAGTATTGTAATGTGTTTATTATTTTTGTGGTTAAGTTTATACTTTTCATATTGATAAAAATTTGACTTTTTAATGTAGTATCCTGCCATCGCAAACACAGATAGCAGGTCTCATACATAAGTAAGTACTTAGTGTTCTGATCTTTTACATAACTATATGTTCTTTATGTAACTCTTTAAAAATTTCAGATGCACGATATTCAATTGGCAAATAAAAACTATCAAATAAAAATATGTTACTCATATTAACTTTATATATTTGATTGTGAATATTGACAGAATTTTTTTTTTAATTTTAAATATGTTTCTAATATTTTTTTTCTTTCTCATGTGTCACAGCATCAGCTGGGAAGCGAACCTGCTAACCCGGGACAACTGCTTGTAAAGCAGGTGTCGCTGACCTCTTGACTACCTATGCTTGAATATTTCTAATATTTATTTATGTTTGTTGGTTTTTTGTATGTACGTGTGTGAATTTAAAATTAACAAAAATGTCAAACAACCAATGACTTATTGAATTAACTCTATTATAAATGTTTTACAGTTGATACTTCTTGCTATTTTTAGTTCATTTTATTAAAAAATTAAATGGATTTATTGCTTGAGAGTTCATAAATAATTTGAACATTAAAATATGAAATCAGTCCAAAAATCAGAGTCTGTCATTCTACCTTTCAATGGATCAGATATTGGGCATTCAATTTATATAAACTAGTTAAATATCCATATAGAACAATGCTTTTTATATATATTAATTTTTTTTTATCATATCCTCTTATACACTTTAATGCAAGTTGTTTTTATATACTTCCTTTTTTATTTTACTTACGGTTTCGACTGTTCTGCAGACTTCATCAGATCTCTCTATAACATTCAAGGAGAAGATATAAGAATAACAATGCTATTCTTTAGTATTACTAGTTGTATAAATAAAAATTAAAATAACTAACTGTATAATTAATTAGATTTGTGGAAGTTGGAGTAAACAAGTTTGCATGTAATTTTTGAATTATTGATTATGTTTACTCGATTAAAAGCTAAAAAAAAAACACCATATAAGTCTCAGTAATTAGCTAGTCTTTTCTATAAGAATGTTGAAAAGGTCTTTATTTTGCATTCAGTTATTTAAATTATTTTATCCTATAGAAAAATCAAAGTACACATAGCTCAATGCATATACATTTACAAAGGGGGTAAATTATTCACCCTCAGGCTATGAATTAAAAGCACTCTAAATTTTAAACAAAGGATCAAGAACAGAATGAATCCATTTAGTTTTAATGCTTTGATGTGTATAAAAATAGCTTTACTGACATAGCTAATTCAAAGTGAAATTAATATATCAACTAGATGGAATGTGGCACTTAATATTTATAAAAGTAATAATAAATTATACAAGGTTGAAGACTGAATCACTCTTCTCTTTTGACAAACGTATGCTTATAAATGTCAGAGCTCCAAGAATAGGTAGATTCATTATATTCTTGTTCCTTTGTTCAACATTTAGACTTCTTTTAATTCATAGCCTAAGGGAGGGTGATTTATCCTATATATGTAGTTACACTCATCCTATTAATAATATATAATCACGTACATTACATGAGCCAAAATGTTGAAACATTATTTAGAATAAATTATACTTAGAAAATGATTTGAATATCTGAGGGACAAAGTTTATATGGGAGGACTAATTCCTAATTGTTATAATATAGTTTATTATTGCTTCTCATCTTTTAACATTTTTTAAAAGTTACATATCAGTTGGATTTATTTCTCCTTAGTAAATATATATATTTTCAAACTTTTCGAGTTTTTGTCGATGCATCCCTCATTTCAACTCGCCATATCATAATCATCTACGAAGGCAAAAAGTCAGGCCATCTTCTCTCTCTCCTATGCATGTATTCCCAAACAACCCTAAAACATAAACACATCCAATAATTGTATTATGTATACATTTAGATACACGTAAAATTTCTATACCACTAGATATATATTTGTTCGTTTAGTTATTTAAGTTTATCACATTTTTTTTTTAAATATAATTTTCACCCAGTAATAAAATAATTGGATTTGAATGCTTTTAAAGAATTTCTAGTTCAAAGTACCGCGTGATCAAATCTCTTAACAAATTAAACATTCGATTTGGGGGAATTTTTTTATAAAGTTTAATATATAAGTCGTCATCATTATCAGCAGCCACTTATACAGAAAAAATTAAAATATGAAAAAAAGCAAAAACTTAATATGATGAATTTCGCAGTAGTTGTTACACAAACTGATCCTAATCGCAAATGCGTATATATTTATTGCATGCCATCTTTTGTTTATTTAACATTGTTATAATTTTATTTGACTTTGAATTTTTACTCTTTTTTTAAATTGCGTTTACAATTTTCATTATTGCATTTTGTTATTTATAATTCTATCACCTGTTCTTCATTTTTTGTATTTTATTTTTTGTTAGTTTCGTGACATTTTTAAGACCTTTGATGTAAATAAAATGTTTTAAGCTTCGCACATTCAGCTTATATATATTAACATATACACGTTAATTATGGATATCAGCATATAGAGAGAGATTGATAGATACATACATATAAATTTTTAAATTATTTCATCAGCTTTTATAATTTATATTATCATTCTTTATTTTTCAATTCAATTCTTCAAAGAAAATTTTGAGTTAAAACTCCACCCAAGTCTTTTTTGTCAAGCTGCTTTTAGAATCTAGCTTCCTTTCATAATCTATCAAGTCCAGAACAAGTTTTTCAAGCCCCAACTAGCTTTTATTTCCACCTTTGAAATATTTTATCAAGGAAATGAAGTCAAAACCTAACATTTTCTTGATGATGTTTTTCTTTCAGGGCAGACAAGAATTTAACAGTGGGGCATCCAAGATCCAGTTCTGGATTCTGGTTGAAGCAAAATTCCAGAGTGATAAGAGGAACATATTTAAAGTGTATTCATGCTTGCCTACCCACCATCTTGAGGGTTAAAATGCGAAGTTTCTTTCTTCTTTTATATCTATTCTTAACCTGCTACTTGTAAAAAGAAAATTCAAGACAAGTTATTAATAAAAAAAAGTAGACAAAAGATTCTCATCTTTTGAAATTTTATTATATGTATTTTTTATTTGATAATTTGAAATCTTTTAACTTTAAATTGTTTAATAAAAAAAATAAAACGGAATGAAAATTGATATGATATTTTAAATTTTAATTACATTTTATTACACAAAAAGTGAATGAAATAAATTTAACATTTTTTTTTTTATAGTAGGCTCTTCTATTATATACAATAAAAGAATTGTTTTAAAATACAGCCACTATTTTTTTATTATATAGAAAGTTTATAACATTCAAGTAATTATTATTTTATTATTTCTAAATATAAAGTTCACTGAAATTATTTAATTACAAAGATCAACAAAAATAAATATAATAAAGGCGGAATACCTACAGTAAAATGATTGAATGAAAGTTTCACTTTTAAATTGATGAGGATTCTTATAAATTAGTTTAGATGATTTCACTGGGAAAGTTTTCTATTAAAAATATAACAGTTACAAAAAATAAATTAAAAAAATAACAAACACAGTCTTCTATTTTAAAAATAGCCCATTAATTTCAATATATATACAACAAAACACATACAAAAAGATATACTTGATAAAGACTATAAAACAATATAGTCGAAACGTTGGAGTATATATTTTTGTACGTTATAATAGTTCATGAATAAATCAAGATTTATAAAGAAAAAGTCTGCGCGTGATTTGTTGTATATGTATTAACAGTTATGAAAATGTTGTGAAGAAAGCCTTAAGAAGAAAAATATAATGCAAAGAAACGCCATAAGTAAAAATCACCTTGAAATCATTATAGAAAATAGTTATATATAAAGGAGTTTGCTATTAACTGAAAGGAGACCCTTTGATTCCTCTTGGAGGCCTTAAAGGAACTGAGCAGGGCAAATTCCTAATGTCCACTCCATACGTTCTTGTCGTTGCAGCTGTTATTAATATGTGATTATTCATATAGTATACGAACATGGATGGGCTACTCATCAACATGCATTAGCCAGCGTGGTGAGTTTATTGGCTTTTTACCTCTGAGTTTAAGATCAAGAAACACCGTGGTCTTTCTTCTCAGTGCCTGATAAGGCAGAATGAATGTTTGTGTAAATGATAAATATTTTTCCAATACATATATACAATTATGACAGACAAAAATAAAGCATGGCCCTTATTCCCAGGAGGCTGTAAAGTCACCAACCAAGGCAGCGGTTGGTGGCTGAAGGCGGAGGGTGCTAAGAATCCCCTGATTGCGGACCCAGGCTGCCATTTGATGACGACTTTTTATTTAGGTACTTACAACTGCAGATCACTTTCAAGTGAAGGAAGATTGCAAGAATTAGAAGAAGAACTGTCTTATATTAAATGGGACATTATTGGACTTTGTGAAGTTAGAAGAAAAGGAGAAGAAACAATTGATTTAAAAAGTGGACATATACTCTATTATAAAGGCACACATATTGGAAATACAAGTGGAGTAGGATTCATTCTAAATAAAAAGTGGAAGAACAATATTGTGGAGATTGATGGTGTATCGGACAGAGTGGCAAGATTAGTTATACAACTTAATAGCAGATACCAAATGCAGATAATTCAGGTTTATGCCCCAACAAGTTCTCATAGTGATGAAGTAGTAGAAGATTTTTATATGGATGTACAAAAGGCTTTTGATCAGAGTAAGCAACATTTTAAAATTGTTATGGGAGACTTTAATGCTAGAATTGGTAGACAAATGAAAGATGAAATTGCTGTAGGTAATTTTGGTTATGGTAATAGAAATGAGAGAGGACATAGACTTGTGGAGTTTGCAGAAAAAGAAAAACTTTATATTATGAATTCATTTTTTGAGAAAAATGTTAAAAGGAAATGGACATGGAAGCATCCAAATGAAGGTACAGCAGAATTGGATTATATTTTGACTAACAGAAAATACATATTTCAAGATTGTAATGTTCTTAATAAATTTAACACAGGAAGTGATCATCAATTAGTAAGGTGTAAGTTACATGTTAATGTAAAACTAGAGAGACAAAAATTATTAAGAAAAACAATATTTACAGTTGATATTCCTAATCTTCAGAAACATTCTAATGAATTTAAATTAGAACTTACAAATAGGTTTCAAGTGTTAGGAGATTTTGAACATGATACAGATTTGAATGAAATTAATATGAAAATAACTGATACACTTTTACAAACTGCAACAAACATAGCTGGTAGAAAAAAGCAGCAATTGACTAATAAAATTTCTACTGAGACTAGAGAATTTATGAAGAAAAGAAGGAATATGAAGATATACAAAAATGATGTATTAAAAAGAATTGAATATCTTGAATTTTGTAAAATGGTACGGAAAAGAGTTGAAAATGATATAAGAAAGTATAACTGTGAAATAGCAAGGAAAGCTGTAGAAGAAAATAAAAGTCTCAAAAATGTTATACAACATTTTGGTATTGGTAGGAAATTTATATCTGCAATAAGAAAAAAAGATGGAATTATTACTAAAAAGAGAGATGACATCATGAAATTGGTAGAAGATTTTTATCAAGAATTATATAGTAATAAAGAACAAGTACTTCCTATATCTATTACATCTTCCGAATTGCCCAGAATTTTAAATGAAGAAGTGAGACATGCAATTAAGTATATGAAGAAAGGAAAGGCTCCAGGAAATGATGGAATTATAATTGATATATTAAAAGAAGCAGGTGAAGAAATAGAAACAATTTTAGCAAAGTTATATACCAAATGTCTAAATGATAAAGATGTACCGGAAGATTGGAAGAATGCAGTAATAATATTAATATTTAAAAAAGGTGATAAAGAAGATATTAGAAATTACAGACCTATCAGCCTTTTATCAGTTTTATATAAAATTTTTACCAAGATAATTACAACTCGTCTACAGAGAACTTTGGATTTCCACCAACCAAGAGAACAAGCTGGATTTAAAAGTGGTTTTAGTACAATAGATCATATCCAGGTATTGAGAGAAGTCATAGAAAGGACAAACGAATATGAGTTGTCATTATGTTTTGGATTTGTAGATTATGAAAAGGCATTCGATTCTATACACATTTCTTCAGTGATTAAAGCATTGGATCATCAAGGTATAGATCCAGGATATTGTCATATTTTAAAGAATATTTATAAAAATGCAACAGCAACAATTAGATTACATAATGATACTGGAAAAATCAACATTGAGAAAGGTGTAAGACAAGGTGACTCCATATCTCCAAAACTCTTTACAGCAGTGCTGCAAGAAGTATTTTGTGGATTAAAATGGGAAACTAAAGGAGTGAAAGTAAATGGAGAATATTTAAGTCATTTAGATTTCGCAGATGATGTAGTTGTTTTTGCAAATAATGCTTCAGAGCTGCAGGAAATGTTGCAGGAGTTAGCAGATGAAAGTAGAAAAGTAGGACTAAAGACAAATGTTAAAAAGACTAAAGTAATGTTTAATTGATTTGCTCAAAATATGAAAATAAAGATTGATTATGAAGAATTAGAAGAAGTTAACAGTTACAAATACCTTGGTCAGATTATTAATACAGATGGAAACATAATGGAGGAAATTAATCATAGAATTAAACTTGGTTGGAGTGCTTTTGGTAGAAATAACTTGATACTAAAAGGAAATATGCCTATGTGTTTGAAAAGGATGGTTTTTAACAAATGTGTTTTACCAGTTCTTACTTATGGATCTGAGACTTGGGACACTTAATAGAAGAGCAATACAGAGACTTCAGACCACTCAAAGGAGTATGGAGAGATGTATGTTGGGAGTAACAAGAAGAGATCGAAAACGCAATGTATGGGTAAGACAACAAACAGGTGTTACTGACCTTATTGAAAAAATTAAAAGTTTGAAATGGAGTTGGGCTGGACATATTTCTAGAAGAGATGATAATAGATGGACAATTGAAATTTTAAACGGGATTCCAAGAGATTGTAAAAGACCCAGAAAGAGACCACATGTGAGATGGATGGATGAAATAAGAAAATGTGCAGGGGTGTTGTGGAGAAGAGAAGCTAAAGATCGGAGAAGATGGATTAAACTTGGAGAGACCTTCATCCTGCAGTGGATTGATAATGGTTGATGATGATGATGATTATATATAACTATTTTCTATAATGATTTCAAGGTGAAACCTGGAATTATAAAAAAGTGAATAGATATCTCAGCTAGCCTTGCAAAATCTTATTAATAAATTAATTGTATTAAGGTGAATCAAAGAAACTTAAAGGCATACTGTTAAAAATAAGACTCCACCCACTAAATAAAAATAGATTGTGTGTCAAATGTAATGCTGAAAGCAAAAAGTTGTAGAAATACATTGAAAATTTCTCAAATTTAGAGTAAAAAAAGTTTAACTGCTATTGTAGCAAAAATAGTAATTTAAAAATAAATAACATGATTGAAAATAATTACATTAATTAATATCACTTTGAAAAACACTCAAATTAAGAAAAGAAAACTATGATTTCTATTGATCGCAAAAATGATAATTTATAAATGAAAATATTTGCTCAATATTTGAAATTAAGCATTGGTGGTCGAGAGGTCAGCACAGTATCCTTACAAGCCGTTGTCCCGGGTTAGCGGGTTCGCTTCCCAGCCGATTCTACGACACATGAAAAAAAACCCCACTAATTTGACTTCTATATGTGTTTGCTAAAACTTCGTAAAAACATGAATTTTTTTATTATCTTAAAAGATTAGACATAAGTTTATGTACAAAAGTGAATATGACACCCCTAGAAAGATAACTATATTGAAGAAACAAGTGAAATTAATTGGATTAAAATGAATATTCAAGAAATAATAGCATCTAATAAGAAAGAACATATATTGGTAACCTAGCATATTTTAGAAATAAGCTCATTCAAATAAACCTGTATAACGATAAAAGTAAAAGGTAATTATGTTTGAAGTAACTTATTGTATAACAATGAATCATCAGAAAAACAGTCACGAACTTTATCTTAAAAAAAAAATCGTAAAAAATATAACAATAATACATTAACTTAAATAAACTACAAAAGAGATAATTACAATCAATAATAATAATTTAGGTTTAGAAAACACATTAACTTATAATGATTCATATGAAATAACATAATAATGGTGATCCTTCCCCATTGCTATCTTATCCAATATCCCCAAACTAGTTTCAAGCTTATGGTATTCATGAATAAGGAGCTTTGGATCTTGCCCAGAGCATCTGAACCTTTAAGATCTAATGCTCGTTCCTTCCAGCATCTGTTATTTATCTCTCTCTCTTATACTATCAAATTATGAATCAGCTCAAATTAAAAACAGATATTTTCAATCTAAGCTAACTTGCTTGCATAGTGCTGCAGATGTGAAAACAGTTCAGTTACTATATATTATGGTGTCTCTAGTTTTGAAACAACTAGGGTCATCTCTATCTTGTGTCCAGGATTTGATATAAAACATAAAATATACCTGATTTTATTATACTGTTATAACAGAAAAAAAATTCACCATATTTTTGACACTCTGAGCTTTAGTAAGTAATAGTAGATGTTAGATAATAATTTTTATTAAATCCATATCCTGCACTTTCCTCAGGATAAAGGTGTCCATAATTATTAAAAAAAAAACTGCAGATACCATAATATATATAAAAACTGAATTGTTTTCAGATTTGTAAGATTATGCAAGCAAGTTGGCTCAGATTGAAAACATTGTTGCACTGGTATATTGGGAGTATAACAGAGAGATAAATGATAGATGCTAGAAGGAGAAAACATTAGATTCTAAAGGTCCAAGTGCATTAGTCTAAGATCCAAACCACCTCAATTATGAAAATCATAAGCTTGAAGCTAGTCTGTGGATAGTGGTTAGGATAGCACAGAAGAGGGATTTAATGAGTACTGTGATCTGGCAATTGTTATTAATTACTAAAATTTAGAGTAAGTGCATAAAGTTGGTGAAAATTATGCTACTATAGCGACAATGTAATTTAAGCTAAAGTCATGTGATGGAATCAGAATATATGTTATTGGTTTAAGCAGAAATATTAGATGAACCCCATCAAAGCCAGTTTGGGTAATGTATTTAGTAATGATAGAATCCTATCTATTACATATGAGTAATATATAACATCATTCTTTCTATGCTTATATTTTTGTTTTTTAAATCAGTTTTTTTAACAGTATAATATAACTTGCTTCATATATTTACTCATACAAAACCAAAAAATGTATACCTTGGAAACATATTAGAAAGTAATGTATTATTATTGTTAATATTAATCTTTGTATACAAAGAATATAAAAATTGATTTGTTATAAGATCTATACAATTATGCAAGTATGTTAACTTAGGTTTGCTTGAATAGTATAAAGTAATAAAAGATGAATGCTAAATGCATAAAATGCATTAGTTTAGCTTTCAATTCTAGTACTCACTGATAAAGGCAAAAGTCAGAAACTGGTTTGAAGATAGGAATATTACAGTGTTGTAATAACAGATAAGCTTGCAATAGAAAGATTGTAAAGGAGAGGGAGGTGATCTGTACTTAGAATATCTTTTTTAAATATTGATTAAAAATGAATAGAATATTCAATAAGTTAAAAAAATATCTAGTATATTACATAATGAAAGAAGTAAACCCATGATATGTAGTAGGATTTTATATACTCTATTTGTTTTTAGCAAATTGGACAACATACATAAGGTTGAAAAGGGAGCCTACTTCTGTTAAAGCAGTGTCATTTCTATTGATTTCACAAATTGTGATTAAAGCAAAAAATAGAAATTTGCACTCTGATTGTATTCATTTAAATCTAATTTTTATAACAAGAATAGTTTTAAAGATTATAAGGATTCCTGAGGTAAATGTAATAGGATAGATAATGGTTATTCTATATCAGTGGTCTTCAACCACCGGTCTGCGGCCCGGTGCCGGGCCATAGATGTTTTTTGCTGGTCCGCAATAGACTGGCAAGAAAGTTTTAATAACAAAATAATAAGACTAAACTTTTAATTAATATAAACAATTTTTATTTATTTTTTTCATCGCACTTTTACCTGATTAAAAAAAAGTAACAGAACAAAATCTAATCAGTCATACATAAATTAATTTGTTTTTCTAGTTATCACAGATGTTTATGGGAGGGGGGGATAGAATTAAATTTTTTATTACTTTTCTAAAAAAATTCAAAATTTAAAAAAAAAAAGTTTTTTATTATACAAACTCCATATATATATATAACTTCATCTAAGGCTAAGCTGTTTACATCTTTAAGAAAATTTATCTATAGACTTTTGCTGGTCCATGAAACCTTATCCTTATTTTTACTGGTCCACAGGTGTGAAAAGGTTGAAGACCACTGTTCTATATGATCAAAATAAAAACTAATAGATTTGGTAAATTTGAGTATATATTTACATGAATGCACTCTTTTTTTCTCTATTTATTACAAGACATCTTTTTCATAAATGTATCATTCTGTTATTATATGAATTATTTTTCTTATTGTTTTTACTGTGTGTAATTATTGAAAAAAAGTGTCACAGGTATGTCCGAAGTATATGATAGACTTATTATATAAATGTCATAAACAGAACGTATTATATTCCAATTGACAATCTTTCAATAAATGCACAAATGATTCTAAATCATTAATAGCTTAAGAAAGACCATGAAAAGCTTCTGTTAGGTAATAAAATAACAAGTATACATATTTTTATATGAAAGATATATTTTTGTGTACCCTTACATATATGGATTTGCGGTATGTACATTAATGAAAGGCGCAGTTAGTAAAGCATTTGATTTGGGATTCTGAGACCCCAGGACTGATTCTGGCACTCAGTTTTTTATGAACTCCCAAATAATAAAAACACATGCATTTTTTGTACTTTTACTGCGTGGATTTTTCTCCCAATTTCTTTATTGTATTTTTATGACAATCATTTTGATGTTTTAAGCTATATAAATTTTAAATTAATATATATATATATATATATATATATATATATATATATATATATATATATATATATATATATATATATATATGATAAACATGATATTACAGATTTTCAATATATCTGTACTACCCTTGTAAATGCTTGGAACCAAAGTGTTGCAGATACAAAAAGAATAGGACAAGTGCATATAAAAAATGATAAAAATTTTGATAATCAGTTTTGCCTTGTAGTTAATTCTCAAGAGATGCAAATGGTTTCCCAAAATTCTCCAGAATCTTATAAATTAGAAAATATTAAAATATTGCTATCTAATACCTTCATAAAAATAAAATCAAGCAGTAGTGGTTGAGAGGTCAGCAACAGCTGCTTTACAAGCAGTGTCCCAGGTTAGTGGTTCGCTTTCTGGCTGATGCTATGACACATGAGAGAAAAAAAATAAAATTAGTTAAAAAAATTTAAAATATTACTTTATCCTAGACATAGAATTAACAAAAAGTTAATTTAAGCAATGACTTTAAAAAAATTCTGGATTATTAAAATGATAAATCTTCAGCATAGATAATTAAAAAGGAATTGATTATCTACTAAATCTAAAGCATCCCATCTTAACTGAATTCTCAACAGATGATTAAACTATTCCTAAGCATTAATTTAAAAGTTAAATTCTTTATTCATTCTGAATGACACACAGGTGTATTTTAGAAAAATGATTATCCTGAAAGGTAATAGTTACTGAACTGATTCCCAGCTGAGAAAAATATTGTTTAAAAAATCTATGCTTGTTCACATCAATTAATTGAATGCTATTACTATGCTCAATATACCACATTGGTGCCAAACACCATGCAACTCTCAAGCACCTAAGCCCACTACTATAATGCAAATGGGAAAATTGATAACTCAATTTTTTTGTAAATGTCATTCATTTATTCATTTAAAATGAATAACATTATATAAAAAATGTTTTGCAAAAATACTTAGCTGTAAAAAGTTAGGATTGTCAAATATACATATTTATTAATTTATATTATAAAAGATTAATTATCAATACTAATGGTGAAATGATAGTATTTTTACTTGTGTTTAGTTCTGGCTTAAATTATTTTGCTGTAAATATTTAAATATTTAATGTATGAATCTGATTGTTTTTAAGTTGGTATTTATATGAGAAGAACATATTTATTATGTTGTAATATTAGAAGTGATTCATATCCATATAATGAGTAGTGTTGTTGCTGCAAAACAATTGGCATACATGAGATCTGATTGGCTGATTATTTTAGCTTGATTTCAAAGAAGGTGTTTATTGTCATAATTTTATTGGCTGGTTTATTTAAAATTTGTTTGAGTAATTAATATTTATTAGTCTATGATCAACTTGTATGTTGTATTATCATTATTATATAGCAATAAAATTAGTTGTTCTTAAGTTTTTAAAATTAATTATATAAGTAATTTTCCTAAATAAAGAAGTAAAATTTATATTTATTTGTTATCATTATTTTGTACTTAGATCATAGTGATGCTTCTTATGTTTTATTTTATTTCCCCCAAATTAAGCTTTGGGTATCTGATAGTATGTTGAACTATTTCCAGCATCTATCAGCAAATGTTGAATGTAAAGAAAATTTAAAACTTTATTGTAACCTTTTAAATGCAAGCAACTTATTAGTAATAACATATAAATAGCCAACACAGATTAGTAATTACACAAGGTTACAAGTAGTAGTATTCTCTATTCTTCTTCAGGTGTTCCTGGCCTTAACAGTGGTAGTATTAGCATAGAACTCCTCAAAGTGTGGTATGACTTTAGGAAGCTGTTTTAATGTTATATTGACTGCAGATTTTCTTTAACTTCTCTGCCATTTCTGGTATATATGGATACACTACAGTACCAATAATTGTTTTTTTCTCTTGGTGTCACTTTTTGTTGTCAATTAAAATTTTTATTGATGACATCTTATTGATAACCATTCTTTATGAGAGTTTGTTCTATATGAATGTTTTCATTTTCCAAATCACTGGTTTCTGAATAAACTTATGTTGCTCTGTTCCATAGTGATAGAATAACCCCTTTAGTGCTTATGGTATGATTGGATATATATGTCAAGTACTTTCCAGTGAATGTTTGTTTCCTATACAGTGTTGTTTTTACTTTGCCCTGAAGAAGTCTTGTCACAAAAACATCTAAGAATGGTAATTTTTATTTTATTTGAGTTCCATTGTGAATTTAATTGATGGTGATAGGTTGTTTATCTGCATCCAGGATGACTATAATTGTGCCTCATGGTGCAACCATACTATGAATGTATCATCACTATAGCGAAGTCACACTTTAGATAGAAATAGAATATTTATGGAGTAGTCTTTTATCACATCTAATAGACAATCATTACAAACTTTCAGGAAAATAGTAAACTTTGTATACTTTATGGTTAATATTTATTTTTATATTAATTTTCTGCAAATAATTACACTTTAATAGCATCATTCTATATTAGATTTAATTATAAAATATCTTTATTTTTTATTTGTTTGCCTTTTCTAGATTTCATTGTGTTGTTCTGAGACATTACAGGTACTTTGTTTAAGAGGTATGTTCATGAAAAACTATATTTACATTCATCATCTTATAAGCAGTGAGTGTGTTTTGATTCTAGAAGAAGATAAATCTGGAGAAAAAGACCAAGAATAAAAAGTTAGAAAATAAAGAATGAAAAGAAGTGTTGAAATCACAATTGTGGTGTGAATGTAAATAACAGGTGAAAATGTGATTACTCAAGTGCACAGTCTGATTTGTCATGGGGTTTGGTGCATTAATATTATAGAATAGCAGATTCTGAAGCTCAAGATCCATGGAACCCATTTAATCTTGTCACTTGAAGTACTTATTATGAACTTCACATGACGACCATTTCCCACACCAGCACATAACTGTTATTAATACAGAAAAAACTCTCCATACAGTAGTGCCACTCAGTGCCAGCCAAAGTAATCAATGGCTGCCAGAAGGCTTGTGCATAAAAATACCCATCTAGTGCCTATTCATACAATATCCTCAGACTAGTTTCTGGCTTGTGTCCTGAATGGCACTACTGTATAGAGAGTTTTGCCTGTATTAATAAGTTATGTGTGGGTGTGGGAAATGGTGGTCATGTGATATTTAGTGGTTTAACATCAATCCTGCATAATAGGATAGTGGTGGCTATGGTTGTTAAAGAACCAAAGACACCAAAATGTATGGGTACTGAACTGAGTTCAGACCATATGACTATATAAGCTATTGAGCTTAGCTTGAAAATATTGTGTTTTCAATTTTATTCTCATAGTTTTGTAGTTAAGTAGAGATAAAAGTTGGCTGCTGGAGGGTTGCATTACATCCTAAGATCTAGGTGTAATGCTCTCAGATCCTCACTGATGAAGGCCACAAGCTAGAAACTAGTCTGGGAATATTGGATGAGTAGGCACTAGATGGGAATTTTACGCACAAGCCTTCTGGCATCCATTGATTACTCTGGCTGGCATTGAGTGGCACTACTGTATGGAGAGTTTTGCCCATGTTATTATGAACTTCCAAATAATAAAGTCATTTGTTTATTTTTCAAACAACACAATTAGTGCATTTATATGTGTGATAGTGTAGACTCATGGCAACTCATTTGTATAAGAATCAAAGAGACTAAAGGCAGTAGATCAAAAACACTAAAGTAAAAATAAAATACAAAAAGAATTTAAATGAAATCATATCAAAAGTCTCTTTCATGTATATAGATATATTTAGTCAATTGTTAATATTTGACTACCAATAAAATTCAGAGATGGAGAGTAATGGCATGACTTTAAATTTGAAAGTTAATTTTAAATAATCAAAAAACAAATGAAAAACAAGATTATTCTAATATTATAGGAGAAGTTGATCCATCAAAGACTATTTTTGTTTTTTATATCCTCTCTATGTTCTTTTATCTTACTGTCTTCACTTAAATTAGCATAAAGAATGATGCCTAAGAGCCTCCCACGCTGTTGACTATTTCTCTGCACTAGTAGGGATGATAATGAGGGTGTGTGTTAGTGCCATTACATTCCCATTCTTTAACTATAGCAATAACAGTTTTGATTGGGGCAAACTTGTTTCAGAGAAGCCCCTGCTGTTTATGAAATTAATGTAAATATTATATATTACTTGTTATTACAAAATTGATTTTCAAGTGTCAAACTTTCGGCACTCTCAACTTTTGACACCATCCACTTCAGATAAAAACGTTAAAGATTATTAATAATTATTTATTACATTAAAAGATTGACATATCATTCTTGTTCAGATAAAATATTTTTTTCTAATAAATGATTAACAGTATTATCTGAAGTGGATGGTATCAAAGTTATGAATGCGGAGAATTTGACATTTGTACATCAATTTGTAGTAAAATAATATACATTTTTACCCGGGGGGGGGGGTAGGCTGGAAAATAGAATAGGTAAAGTTATTTACTAACTTTAATCTTTTTTTTTTAAATTAAATATTCATTTCAAACACTATTATTTCTTAGTTATGTCTTATTGATTCTTATTTATACTTACCATTATTATTATTGTGTTTATATTAATTGTTAATTCTATTATTTTTTTATTACGTTAATCACTACAGTAATCTTTATTATTTCACGTTAAATAAATCTAAATTTATTGCCAGCTGTAGAAAAATTTATTCATGTTGAACCATTCTGTAGGTTCGTTAGTCATGCATTTAGAAGGGAATTATTTGTTCACTCGTTTTGTTTTTTCAAAGCTAAGGGGGAAAATATTACCAGTCTTAAATTTTACAATCTAAATACTGTTCTTACAGTATATCTTTTCAAATTGTTTTGTAAAACATCTGGCCTTCCTAGAATTGATTTTAATTATGATAATTTGTAAGAGTATTAATAGTAAAAAAAGAGAAGTTATAAAAGGAAATGGGCTTTGTGTTAAACACATACAATTTTTTTCTCTGATTATATACGTGAAATTGATATTAGAAATAATCATTCTTAGGTGCAACACTGATAAAATTGTCACAACAATATACAGGTGAAATACAAAGACCAAATACAAGTTTATAAAAGAATTGAGAGTAAACGGCAACAATTATTATAAAACAAAATACCATAATTAATCATTCAGTTGCAGATATGTTATTAAAATCTTTTATACAAAGATAAATCCAATTTATAAAGAATATATACATTATTTTTTTCATATGTCAAATGCGTTAACCCGGAAGCGAACCCGGGCCAGCTGCTTGGAAGGCAGCTATGCTAATCACTAGGCCACCAACGCTTGACATATATATATATTTCTTTTGGTATGATTTTGTACATCATGTTTAATATATATATAATTTAAATTTTTTGGCTTTTATCAATGCATCCCCCATTTTAACTATCACAATGCAACCATCTAACAGTGCATATTTTATTATGCATAACATTTCACAAACAACCTTTAATCTCAGGTAACCCAGAGATATCAAGTACCTGAATCTTTACACCAATCTTGAAATCTTTACAACTTTTATTATATCACTTTTTCACAAAGCAGGGGAAAAATTCTATTCACTTTTAACATTTTGTGCGTTATTGCACTGGATGCATATATTTTCATGCTTTTACCTATGCATGCGTCATCACAATTTCACTATATCTCAACCATCCACCAGCATAGCACATCAGATCATCATAACCTTCACTACTTCAATAATAATATCTTGACCACATTGTTAATACAAATGGATGCATAATGACTGATTTTAGAATCAACTTAAATAGATGCTTTTGGTTATATATTCTTATGAACTTCATATGTATGAATCCATAATGACTGATTTTAGAATCAACTTAAATAAATGCTTTTGGTTATATATTCTTATGAACTTCATATGTATGAATCTGAGAATTGAAAGCTTAATAAAAGTGTAATATATTGTCATTCAGATTAAACAATGAAATAGAAAGAGATGTAGGGAATAATAAAAATACATTAAAAGTAAAATACATAAGAACAAACATATATTATTAATATCACTGAAAAAATTAAGATGCTGAAATAAAGCTGGATTGGATGTATTGATGGAAGAGATGATAATAAAGTGAATAATTAACATCTTGAGTTGTATTTACAAAGGATTAAAAGAAACATAAAAAAAGAGTAGATGTGAATGAATGGAGGAGATAAGGGAGTTGGCTAAAGTGCTGTGGAAAATAGAATAGTGCATCAGTAATAGTTAAAAATGGTGATGATTTATTAATATATAGAAATACGTATATATATATATACAGAGTCTAAATTTAAAAAAAATTGAGCTCTGTGTAAAAGTAAATTTTTTTTTTCATATGTCAAAGCGTTGTCTGGGAAATGAACCTGGACCAGCTGCTTGCAAGGCAGCTATGCTACCCACTAGGCCACCAAGCTTTTTGATCCTTAATATTATAAAAATACAGAACTAGAAAATTATACTATAGTAATCAAATGGTTTATTACTCAATAATTCATAAGAAATTTGAGCACTAGAAATGACAGAGTTGAATTATAAACCACAGATTTGAAGCTTTACAGTCTAACACCCTACTACTGTACCAAACCATGTAAGGCTTACTTATAGTTATTAAATACAGTTTAATTACTAGCTCTTAGGCAAAACTGTCAGGTGTGTTATGCACTTGCCCTACTTGGCATATATGCAGCTATGTGGATTACTTTACCATTATCTCCACACCTGTACTTTCAAATTTACTTTATATTTATTTAAATTTACTTAAGATTTACCTATACATATATGTTTAAGTTAAAAAGATAGAATGGATTCATTCTATCTTTTTCAAAAAACACACATCAACAACATATCCCCTTCAATTAAATTTACAATAGAACCAGAACAAGAACAAAAATTGGCATTCTTAGATGTTCTTGTAACAAGACTCCCTCATGGCAAAATCAAAACTACAGTTTACCGAAAACCTACACATACAGGAAAATACCTAGCCTATACATCTAATCACACCAGAAACACAAAACATGGAGTTATACTATCACTGTGGAACAGAGCAAAAGAAGTTTGTTCAGAAACTGGTGATTTGGAAAAAGAAAAGATCTATATAGAACAAACTCTTAAGAAAAATGGTTATCCATCAGCTGTTATTAAGAAAACATTAAACAGACAACAAAAAGAACCATCAAGAGAAAAGACAATTATTGGTACTGTCGTGTATCCATACATTCCAAAAATAGCAGACAAATTAAGGAAAATCTGCAATCAGTATAACATCAGAACAGCTTTTCAGAGCCATACCACACTACGAGGAATTCTAACATCTACAAAGCCTAAACTTGAAATGCTGCAAAGAAAAAACTGCATCTATGAAATACCTTGTGAATGTGGAAGAACATATATTGGTGAGACCAGCCGTCCCATTCAAAAGCGCTTGCAAGAACATAAACTGATGATTAGAAGAGAGAAAACAGATGTGTCTAAGGTAGCAGACCATGTATGGACCAATGAACATACGTTCAATTGGGAAAATACAAAAATATTGGATAAAGAAGAAAAGGTACAAAGAAGAAAATTTAAAGAAGCTGCTCACATGACAATGGCAAAAAATCCCATAAGCCAACCTAGTGTGACTATACATAATGTATGGAAATCACTAATCAACTTTGCTCTGAGGAAAAAGTGGAGAAATCAGGAGGAACCTCATAGATAAGTATATGAAATTACTACATACTGTTGCCTTTGGCAGGATGGCTCAGTTGGTTAGAGCGTTACCTTAAATTTCAATAATCAAGAATCTAAGGACCCAGGTTCGAATCCCATGCTAGTACTGTCACTGGTCAGGCCAGCAACACCTGAAGAAGAGGGGAGAAAAATACCTCTCGAAACGTTGTGCATATACTAACCTGTTTGCTGTGATATTACTAACAGTTAGTGCATATACTAACCTGTTTGCTGTAATATTATTAACATTTGTTTGCTGTGATATTACTAACAGTTGGTGCATATACTAACCTGTTTGCTGTGATATTACTAACAGTTGAATGCATTTGGAATATTTAACTAAAAATTAAACTTTTCTAAAGACATTCAACACACATATTAGATGATGGAAATAGTCCAATATAAAAATACAGCTAGAACACCATCATCACAAACCTTCAGAAAAACACCTTATCTTATGTTTGGGAAGGACAATATTTCTTAAAGTATTTAAATTTATATGACACATGTATAGTGGAGTGATCCCTAATGATTGTTAAAAATTAAAACATAGTCCTATCTAAATAAATAACTCATTATATATGTTTAATATATATTGATATGCTGTAAATTGTAAACATTTTGCAAAACATCATTTATTAAAACATAGTAAATGGAATTCCAAATGCTTCAGATTTGCCTATATATATATATATATATATATATATATGTTGAGATTAAAAAAGTAGAGTGGATTCATTCTATCTTTTCAGAAGACTTCATCATGTGTTTAGAAAGGAGGGTATTCCTTAAAATGTTTAAATCTATAAAGTGCGTGCATAGTGGAGTGATCCCTAATGATTGTTTAATTTATTTACAATATAAATATTTATGAAAAATAAAGTATCTATTTATTAATATCCTCTATGTAATGCTATTTTTTAATATTGCAATTTCTTAGCTGCAGGAGTAGTGCAATCTCCTGCCATGCCTGCAACCTGAGTTTGAATATGGGTAAGTAAATTTGTAAAAATTTATCAATGCTCTTTAGATTTTTTTCCAGATAAAGACCTATCTATTACTGGTTGAAAATGGATATCTTACCATTTTCAATTAGAATATAAAATAAAGATGAAAAAACATTCTATCTTTATTATCCAGTGATTGGAAAAGTTGGTTGAGCATTGCTTCTCCTTTACTGTTTCTCTTTCAGTGAATGATTGTTCATTCAATACACAATTTAAGGGATCATATCTGTTGTTTTTTAGTTTTTGCAAATAATGTTTTAGATCTTCAGGAAATGTTGCAAGATCAGATGAAAATAAGAAAGTAGAACTAAAGGTACATTAAAAAGAGAAACATTCAATGAATTTTTTCAAAAAATAAAAATAAAGATTGATAATAATGAGTTAGAAGAAGTTAACAACTACAAAGATCTTAGTCCAATTATTACTACAGATGGAAAATAATGGATGAATTAATCATGGAATTAATCTTTGTTGGAGTGATTTTGGTAGAAACAACTTAATATTGAAAAAAAATGTGTCTATGACTTTGAAAAAGGTTTTTAATAAATTTGTTTAACCAGTTCTTACTTATGGATCTGAGACTTGAACACTTAACAGAAGAGCAATACAGAAGACTTCAGGCCACTCAATGAAATGTGAAGAGATGCATATTAGGAGTAACAAGAAGAGATCTAAAATGAATTACATGGATGAAAAAAGAAATAGGTATTGGTGACATTATTGAACAAATTAAGAGACTAAAATGGAATTGGGCTGGACATATTGCTAGATGGTATTAGGTGGACAGTTGAAATCTTAAATTGGATTCTAAGGGATTGTAAAAGACCTAGAAAGAGGCCATATGTGAGATGGATGAATGAAATAATGAAGAGTGCTGGAATGATGGGAAGAAAAGAGGCTAGAGATTGATCAGAAATGGATTGAACTTGTAGAGGCCTTCATCCTGCAGTCGATCAATAATAGTTGAAAATAATAATGATGATGATACCTGATTTTTGTTTATATATATATTCACTGATGTGATTTATTATACATTCCAATAAATGAACATTTTAAAACTAATTAAACATGTGCATATTCTTCACATGTTATATGCATGAAAATGCAAATAATATTTATTAATATTTACAATTTACATTCAAATCTAAATAAGATTGATTTACCAATGACCTATTGCTATTTGAGATGTTTTAATGTAAGTCATCCTTATCTGCCTTTAAAAATAATTGAATAAATTTTCCATTTGAGATAATTTGAATTTAGTTTTTGTGCAGACTACTAAATTTAAAAATTGATAATACAGAATGTGTATAAACAAATTTCAAATGTTTTTGTTAATATTCCTCAGCATGTACAAAGTTTTGTTTAGTCAGAATTGTTTCCAGGAAAGAAACCTCTTTTTATCTCACAAAAATATCTATTCTTGAATACTTTTATTTGAATCTAATTATTAAACAATAAACAATTTTTCCCATACTGTATGCCAATTCACACACATTTGGTTAAAATTATTAATTGCTATATGTAAACAAATACATATAAATATGTACATAGGTGGATATATATTTATTGTTTATTTTACTACATTAGTGTTGTTTATTTAGAAATGAAATTCTTGGGAGTTTTTTCTATGATGTATCAGTTTACAATTCAAATACTTTAAGCATTGAAAATTTGTTACAAAAATGCTACATAAGTGAAAATACATTTAAAGTCTAGTAAAGGATACCTCTTTAAATTAGGGTTAAAAATTTTGGGATTTATATAAACATTTAATTTATATATATAGTGAAACTGTAATATACAGCATACACTAAACCAACCTAAAGTATATTGCACATAGTGGATAATATTCACATTTTGTTTACAGTAGTACATTGGTTACTGTACAAATCATCATCACCATCAACAACAACCATTATCAATCCACTGTAAGATAAAGGTCTCTCCAAGTTCAATCCATCTTTCTCTGATCTTTAGCTTCTCTTCTCCACATCACCCCTACACACTTTCTTATTTCATTCATCCATCTCACATGTGGTCTCTTTCTGAGCCTTTTATAATTTCTTGGAATCCAGTTTAAGCTTTCAATTGTCCATCTATTATCATCTCTTCTAGCAATAAATCCAGCCCAATTCCAGTCTTTTAATTTTTTCAATGAGGTCAGTAACACCTGTTTGTTCTCTTACCCATATATTGCATTTTCAATCTCTTCTTGTTACTCACAATATGCATATCTTCATACTTCTTTGAGTGGTCTGAAGTCTCTGTATTACTCTTCTATTAAGTGTCCAAGTCTCAGATCCATAAGTACAAATACACACACATATGTGAGACATAGATGCTTTTCAGTGTGTGTAATGTGCCACATACAAATCAACATTATAGTATAAACAAATTTTTAAAAAATAATTTAGTTTTTAATAATAAGTTGAGAGCACATGTACATGTATATTTACTATGTGTATATTCACTCAAAAAAAACATCAGAACAAAGTATTATACTTTGATCTTTTGAAGCTAACAATGTATCAGAGCAACCCAATTATCATCACAGTTGAACCTTTGTCTTGAGGCTAGATTATCTTTCTAAGTTGTTTTCATGCTTTCAAGTCTGTAACAACATCAGAACCTATGTACTTATCATTATTTGCAGTTACCCATTTCAGATTCTTAACTAAACTTCCCATGCAAATCTTAAGGTTTATGACGCACTACAAAAATGTTTACCAGTTTTTTTTTAATTTTTTTTTACTACTATTGAATTGATAACTTTTGTTTCATTGCTTAAATTTATTTTAAATTTTGAAAAGCTTCTAACTGTAGAATAAGAAAACTCTTCACTGCAAAAAAATACACAGAGGCAAAATTCCCCATGCAGTAGTTTGTGTAAGCATAAAGAATGGGGATCATGTGATGTTTAGTGGTTTAATATAAGAAAATACTATATTAAACTTTTGAAAAAAAAAACAACTTTTCTAATGCACGTGCTTTCAACAAGTAAGATAAAGAAAAATATAGTAAATTAAATTGCTTACACCCAAATTGCAACATTTAAGAAGATGGATATAGTGGTGGCACTTCTGGATGAAAAAATAGCTACTGCCGTATGTATACAGATTCTTAAAATTTATTAAATGTACAAATTTTAATGTTTTATTTTACCTTTGTTTTTTAAAAGAGAGATGCTGTCTCCAGCCTTGTATAATCGATTATGAGTTTAGTATCTCTTAAAGTGTCACATTCCATCTGGCTGATAAATTAATTTTATTTGGAATTATCAACAATATTAACAAAAGTATGCTTATAAATATCTGAGCTCCCAAATTATCAACATTTAGAGTGCTTTGAAATCATAGTCTGAGGGGAGAGTTATTTACTCCCTTTGTTCACATATACATTGAGTTATGTTTAATTTAAAGTTTTATATATAAAGTGGGTAAATTAATACAGCCCACATTACCACTTCAATAAAAATATAAGTATTCAAAGATAGTTAACCATTAATAATTTTGCTCAGATTAAAAAAGGATCACGTGGTAATATACTGTTTACCACTTCATTATATTTCCCTTGGAGTTCTGCATTTTAGTCCAATGGTAAAACAGTAAACTGAAAAGCTAAAAATATTTCGACTGATTCTTAATGAAGCAAAGATTTAAAAAAAATAATAAAAAAATTTGATTAATTAACTAAAACAACTGCAAACATTCTTTTACTTGGCTGCTTAAACATCACACAATTCCCTGGACAATTAACCCCACAACTATTTTTTTTATTTACACATATTCTCTCTTTTTAAAAACATTATGGAAATTTAACAAATATTTAATGCAAATAATTACAATTGTAATTTTAATATCTATTAAATACAAATTTATTCTACATTCTGTTATGTGCTGTATGGATGGCTGAAGAGTTGGAGGTTGGAGTAGATTGAAGCCTGTCTATTAAAATATGAAGATTTTCTATCTTAATATAAACTGAGGTTTGATTATATATATATATATGTGTGGGAGATGATAATCTGGACCAACTGATGAGTGCTGGTTGAGTACAAAATATCTATATTGGTGATTATTAATCTTTTCTACATGTGTGTGGTCATGTGTAGCAGTGGTATGAGATAGTGTGGATAGTTGAAGAGTGCTTGAAAGTCTGAGTTCAAATCCCCTATATTTATAATTAAATACCATTAACATATGATTAAGTCATAACTTCTATAATCAGTATAAAAATGTCACAACTGCTATCATGTATAGAGCATTATAATAACTAAATTGTGGGTGTTAGATTTTGTAATTCTATGAATTGTGGTATAAGGTATAAGTATTACCATAAAAAACATCAACTTTTGCTTCATGTTTAAACAAAAATTAATGAATTTAAGATATGTTTTTAGAATGACTCCAATTTTCAAAACGTAAGTAAAATGGAAAGTCAAAAAAAAAAGTGATCACTAACTATATTTTTTTTTAAAAAAAGAAAGACTTAAACATTTTATAAAAAATTATTTTTATGTTTATTTATTATCTCTGAAATTTGCTAAACAAGTTTTGGATTTGAATGTTTAGAACTTTACATTCCTTATAAGATTAAGATTAAAACAGATATTTACTTAACAATGTAACTAAAACATGATATCATTTATTCCAGAATTCTTAATAAAAATATATTAGATCAGTTATAATTTAAAAAGTGCAAATATATATAATCTTTGGCAGAATAGCTCAGTTGGTTAGAGCATTTGTCTTAAATTCCATATTTGAGAATCTAAAGGTACGAGTTGGACTCCTATTACTGACATTAGTCAGGTCAGTAACACCGAAAATAAGAGTGGAGAATACTACTACTCCAAACATTGTGTAATTACTAACCTGTGTTATCTATTTGTGTGTTATTACTATCAAATTGTTTGTACTTGAAAAGTTTAAATAAAGTTTAAAATTTTCTAGTCATTCAACATTTACTGATAGATGATGGAAATAGTTTTATTTAGAAGCTGTAATATAAATATATGGGTGGATGTTTTTCATGTGGTTTGGATTTTTGCTACATTGACCATTTCTGTGGATTTAATACAAATAATGTTATATTTCTAGGGACATCTGAAAATATTTCCAGTAACATGAACATGCATAGAGTGTTGAGGTCTTTCTTTGTATGGAATTGATTGACCTATGTTTACACCCTTATTTGTAAGTTGATTTACCAACTTGTTACACATATATAAGTGTGCATTCACATATAACTTATATAAACTATATATATCTGGGTATATCAAAATACCAATAGCTGATTGGTTATAATATATAAATCACATCAGCACAGACAGTACTTAAATAAACTTATAAAATATCAACAATCTGTTGACAAGATAACACTCATTTTTTAAATAATGTGATATTGCTTTTACAATAGATTTTTGATATTCCATTTATTTAAACATTGGGTTTAGAGGTTTGATGTATACTCATCATCATCATTTTTTAACGATTGTCATTTTCCTGCAAGATGAATATCTCCATGTTTATTCCAGCTTATCCAATTTATAGCTTTTCTTCTTCATATCACACTAACAATTTTTTTTATTTCTTTCATCAACTTCACATGACATCTCCTTCTAGGTCTTATCTCAAAGGATTAAGACTTCTACTATACTTCCATCATAATCTCTTCTAAGAATATATCCAGACCAACTTCATTTCAGTTTTTTAATTTTTTTTAATGTTGTCAATAATACCTGCTTATTTTTTTTTTAAAGTGTCATAGCATCAGCCGGGATGCGAACCCGCAACCCGGGCAACTGCTTGCAAGTGCAAGGCAGTCGCGCTGACCTCTCAACCACCAATGCAAGACACCTGCTTGTTATTTCACCCTTGCATTTTATTTTCGATCCCTTCTAGTTACTCCTAACATACATCTGTATATACTTTGTTATATGGGCTGACATATCTATATTGCTTTTCTATTAAGTATCTGAATCTCAGATTTATAAATAAGAACTGCTAAAACAAATTTATTAAAACTTTTTTTTTTCAAACATATCTACCAAACTGCTCTATCTAAGTTTAATGCTATAGTTAATTTCATTCATTGTATTTCCACCTGTATTAATAATATGACTAAGGTATTTGTAGTTGTTAATTTCTTTTAATATATGATTTATCAATTTTTACTTTCTTCTTTTGAAAAAAATTTATGGAACATTAATCTTCTTAACATATATTTTTAGTCCTACTTTTGCTTTCATCTTACAATATTTCTTAAAGTGCTGAAGTATTATTTTTAAAACAACCCCATCAAGTGCAAAATCTAGATGATTTGAATCATCTTTATGTACTTTTATTCTCTTAGCCTCTCATTTTAATGGACAAAATAGTTCTTATAAAATTGCTGCAAAAGGTTTTGAAGTTATGGAATGGCTCTTCTTTTTGTTAATCTTCTCAGTATTTCTATGTAATCTTATCATTGCCGTTGATGTTTGATGAATATTTTTCACCATATTACAATATCCTGGGTCTATATTTTGATGATCCAATGATTTAATCATTAGAAATCTTTATAGAATTAATTGCCTTGGTTTGTTCTATAACTCATCTCAATATTTGGATGTGATTCACTGTGATAAAACCACATTTAAATTAGCTTGTCTTTTTTTGGTTGGTTTGAATCCAAAGTCCACTGCAGACTGTTGTAAGACTGGCAAATCTGTAATTTTTAATATCTTCTTTATCACCTTTCTTAAAAACTAATATTATTTTTAGGGTTCAATCCTCTACAGATGTGCTGCATAGATTATAAACACTTAGGGAAAACTCTTCTTTCTAAACACAAGATAAAATATTTTGAAAAGATAGAATGAAGCACTCTACCTTTTTAACCTATTTGCCTATATATACATTTAGATTTAAAAGATAAAGTGGATTCATTATATCTTTTCAAAAGAGGAAAGGAGTGTTTTCTGTGTTTATAATTTATACAATGCATATGTAATGGAGTGAACCCTAATTATTGTTACAGATTAAATATATAGCACTATATAAAGTGAAAGTCTGTGCTCAGATACCCTATATATTACATATATAAACACAGGTATATAATAAGCCTGTGTGTTTCAGTTATCACTATATAAAGATATAACTCATCATAATATTATTATTGCATCTTCCAATCATGTGATATATCGGTATCATTTAGATATTTAGTATATAACATTGCCACAAATTTTTATATTTTTTTCATCTGCTTTTTTAAGATATTGATTATAATTCCAAGAGTTCCTGAAGCCTCCTCTTCTCCATATATTTAACTGTGCATCACCCTTTTTTATTTAAAATGCTGAACAATTCAGAAGATGTAATAGTTGTAGAAGATATTTTGGTTTTCTTGCTCTTTATTAATATATAATTCTTTATAGAACTCTTCCCCATATTTAATGATGCCATCTCACTTTAGTAATAGTTTCATCTTTCCTTCTCATTACAGAGTGAGAAAGCTATTTGAATTTTAATTATATTAAACTAAATCAAACTAATCTGTTTATTTAGTAAATTAAAAAAAGGTGTTCAAGTTTATGATGATTCAGTTAAAATTAGTGACTTTCTTATAACTTAATCAGAACAAGGGAAAGGATATTATCAATATAAATTTTGCATATATGATTGAGTTAATGTATTTACTTTAGTAAAATAGATACTGGAATGAATGTATTACTTTAGGATTAAGTTTCTTTTTTTTGTACTGTAAATATTCATTTATAAGGTATGTTTCAATAAGCAGTAATGAACTTGAATTTGTATTAATTTTATTAAACAAGGCATAACTCTCTATATAGTAGTGCTACCCTGTGCCAACCAGAGTAATCAATGGATGCCAGAAGGCTTGTGCATAAAATCCCTATCTAGAGTCTACTCATTCAATATCCCCAGACTAGTTTTTGGCTTTTGGCCTTCATCAGTGAGGAGCTTTAGATCTGAGAGCACTGCACCTAGATCTTAGGATCTAATGCAACCCTCCAGCTGCCACCTTTTATCTCTACTTTACTACAAAACTATGAGAATGAAATTGAAAACACAATAATATTTTCAATCTAAGCTCAATAGCTTATATAGTCATATGGGTCTGAACTCAGTTCAGCACCCGTACATGGAGTGTTTTGACTTGTTTAATAACAATTATGTGCTAGTATAAGAGAGGGTGATCATGTGATATTAATTTTATTGTTATTTTTTTACAATATTGCAACCACCAACATATTAATTACTCAAGTCATCTAAAAAAAGAGGCATATGGCTTTATTACTTGGGATTTCATAAGAAGTTCAAGGACCAGAAACTCCTGATTCCAAGTTGGAAACTTTACCAACTGTGCCAGACAATGCTGGACTAGTCATCTAATATATCTTATTAATCTATAAAGTATTTATGCATATAAACTTTTAAAAAAATTGAAACTAAATTATAGTAATATTGCACAAATAAAACAAACTGCTCAATAAACTTACACAATAAATTAATGGTATTAAGATGTTTTAGCATAATAATTGGGTTCAATTATCTTAAACTTTCTGAATGATAAAATATATGTTTATTTTTCTACATGAAATTTAGTGTAGTAGTGGAATAATAAATTCAAAGCAGATAGTTTCTGAACTAATATTCAACTGAACACACACACCCCACCTTTGTTCAGATTAACTAGTCACTCTGTCACTAGGGTCCTCTAATGCTACATGGTAATAGCAAGAAAAGTAGTTTACTGTTTAAGGCTCGAACAGGGAATATACACATAAATGAAAAAATGTGGATGATTTAGTCTGCAAGTTGTGAAAATATCAGGCATCTGTTAATTGAATGTAAATGCCTGAAAGCAGAAAGGATATAAATAATGAAGTTGTAGAAGAATAAATGTAAATGAAGTGATTATACAGAAAGGGGGTGGGAAAAGATAAGGAACATGGAGATATAAGGGCCATGGAGTTGACAAAGAATACATTGAGGACATGGGATGGAGCAGGATAGAGAAGAATATGGAAAAACTTAGGGCAGGAAATGGGATGGAAAAATAAAGTGGCTAACAGGTTTCTCTGGGCATAATGTCTGAGAGATTCATGACCTTGTATAAGGAGATGTTCACAGTGCATCACATTACTGCACAACAATTACTATTACTATGCATAAAGACATTGAGGTGCCAGTTTAATTTGCACTCATGGCCATTTTGAAATCTAAAGACCAGCCAAAACTGCCGCTGACACATCCAACCGATAAATGACATAAATATTGAATAAAATTACTTTTAATTTATATTTTAGAAATTATAAGCTAGTAAAAATAATATGCTTTATTTCATATGGGCATATAATATAATCTTTTAGTATTTGGGAATTATAAGCTTGGTTTGATCAGACTTTTGCAACTTTTGTATGATAGATACTTCATATCGGCCAAACCATCCTTCCCCCTCCTCGCAAATTCTGGCATTTTGCACATTCATACTTCAAATACTTTACAAAGGTAAATTAAAAAAAAAAAATCCATAATAAAATAAAGCATGTTATGATTATTAGCTTATAATTTTCAAAATATGAATTTAAAGTAATTTTATTCAATATTTATGTCATTTATCAGTTTGATGCATCGTGGTTTCTTAAATTTCACAATGGCCATGAGTGCAAACTAGATCAGGACTGACTTTCATAACAAAGCATGAAATTAAATATGATTAGCTTTCAAAGCAAGATAATCATCAGTATTTATAATTTACACATAACATTTTGATAACAATTGCATTTGACATTTTCAGAGGCAGAAATAACTCATTTTTCTCTGTAAACCAAGAACATTCAATTATAACGTGTAGGCATTATTTGGTAACAGTTTGCAATCTGCATTTGACATTACACTGCAGTATTTTACATTCAGTACAGATTTTATATGTCTTTAAATGAACATTATAAGTCATAAGGTGTATGTGATAACTAGGCTACAAAACAAGCATTATGATGGAGCTATAATATTTGATCATCGTCAGAGGTAATTTGCTATTATTTGCTAACCTCTTCATCTTTTATTCTCATTAGATCTATATCCTCTTAATACTTGCATTACTATGATGTTTTTGAAGATGCATGCTGTTATGTAAAAGTTTTATATAAATAATCATATTCTTCGTCGCATTTGTTTACATAATTTAAGCACCATTATCTTATTTAAACATTACATTACATATGTAATGATGATGGTGGTAGGGGAGTTTTTAATTAAATATATTGCAAAGGTCGTTACAAATAACAGGAAGTCTTAAAAAAGTAGTAAGTTTTAATATTGATTTTTCCCCTCATTTCTTTTTAATAAAATTATATATTTACAATAAAAAAAAAACCCTTTCAAGATTTATATCTTTTTAAAAATACGTTTGCCATGTTAAAATTTTCAAGTAATTGTTTCATATTATGGGTGTGGGATTTTTCTCTATAAAATTTAATAATGGGTGGAAGTTTATGAAAGTCACACTTTTAATTAGAAGCGATTGTAGAGGGATCACAAACAAAGGAGTTGTTTATTTAATGCAAGTAATAACTTATTTAAACATTTTTAGAATAATAAATCTTTCCTTAAATTGTTTTATCACTTCCTTTATCAGAAATAATATTTACTTTGTGACATTCTTATCTAATATCATAAACTAAGATATTTTACAATTACACTGAACAACAGATAAGATAATGGAGATACTCCGAGATGAAGTAAGTCACGTGATAAAAAATACTTTTAGTAATCATCAGTCTTTGAAAAATCATAGTGAGAATGGCAAACTACTGAAATATTAAACTGGTTTGTGAAAAAATAACTTAAGAGGAAATAAAAAAAATTAAACAATTTGAGGCACTTATATTTATCAAAAAAAAAAAAAGAGAAGTAATTATTCCACATTATTGAACAAGATTAAACAGCTTTTCTTTATATGATATACGGATGTGTATTCAATATATATAAGTACTGTAGCCAGTACATATAAAATTTTATGATAATAAATTGTTATATAGTAAGCAAAGGTGGCAAACGGCGGCTTATACGACAATATTGTTTTTCATTGCTATTTTCCTAATATTTTTAAATTAATAATCTATAATATATTCTATATCATAAATGTTTTGAAAATAAGTATTTTGAACTTTAATTTTTTATCATTTAAATAGTAACAATCAAAAGAATTTGATTAGTAAAAAAAAAAAAATCTGAGGAAGTATAAGACTACTATAGTTTGCAATTTTTATAAATACAATTTTAAATAATATTTTTTACGACTTTTGAACAGTCAAAAATATATGGATAATATTGTGTCTCCAATTAATGCCGCACTTCCGGTTTTTTACATATTCATGAAAAGTATTATATATGGCTCTTATTACCGATCTCCTTTTGAAATAAAATGTGATTAAAAACATTTAATATAACATAATTTTGGAATTAATTATTTAGTAAAAGAGGATTAGGTATTGGTAAATATATATAAACATTTAACAATATAAATACGAGCGGATTGATATACATATAGCTTTGATCGAAGATAAATTACTCAAAATGCCCTCCATCAACATGGCATCATTTCTCCCGCCCCCATTCAGTGCTTGTATGACTTTATTTGGCTTATCTTGTATTGTCTATAAAGTACTTTTTTCTAAATTATTTATTATGTAGGAATTTAATCTAAATGAAATTTTAGAATTTTTTTTTTTTAGGTAGATGAAAATTTCTGAACAAGCTTATACTTTTTTCCAACTAGCAGATATATAATCAATCTAACTAATTAGCCAAATATTGGCCTGTAATTGGATATTAACTATTTTTAGCTGCAATCAAAAACTGAGAATAATTTTTAAAATCCTCAGCATACAATGTGAGTCTGGTGATTAATAATAACTTGTCCATTATTTCTCCATGTAGGATGTGGAATTCTGTAGTAGATTATTTAAGGTTACTTTATATTTTGTCTTTTATACATTTTAATTGTTTTTAATTATTTCAATTATACAGGACTTATTTAATGCAGGATAAATAGAACTTTAATTTCTCCCCACAGACAAACAATATTTTATTATGAACATTTTTGGAAACTTTGTGATAGGATTTTAGTTTATATGATTTCAGAATTGTGTGGGGAAAATAGAACGTTTTAAGTAGAAACAAAGCACCTGTAGTAAAAATTATTAATAATTTTTTAACAGTAAATTTGTTCTGGTCCAATTAATAAAGAAATAAATTATAGTGTGTTCTTGTTAAATATATGTTAATATAAATTTAAAAAATCATAATCAGCATTTTTTGTGTTTTTTAAAAAAAGATTGATAGAATTTACTTAGCACTGAAGTCATAGTATGTACATAATATTTAAACTGTCTATTGCATCCTTTGCACTATAAATTGCCGAGTGCTTAAATATTAAATAAAAATACACATACACTATCTTTTTTTTCTTCATATGTCATAGCATCGGCCGGGACGCGAACCCACACCCGTCTGCAACCAACTACTTGCTTGCAAGGCAGGTGCGATGACCTCTCGGCTAACAACGCTTGACAACATACAATATTTTTACAATAATATATATATTTTTTCTTCCAGAGCACAGTACTAGTAATAGACTTCAAATCTAAATTATCCTGAATCAAACCTTAAGCTATTACTTCACGTGCTCAAATGTCATTTAGTATCTTGAGTGAGCCATTTATTTTTTTTCACCTGGTCAGAATGCCATCTTCACAATGACATTTAACAATTAAAATTTATTTCTATTTTAATTTTTGTATGTAAATCTCAATCAGATTTTTAAAGTAATATTTATGTAAAAAATATGCAATCAGTCAAGTGCTGTTAGACGAGAGGTCGCAGCCACCTTGCAAGCAAGTAGTTGGTTGCCGGTTGTGGGTTCGAGTCCCGGCGGATGCTTTGACATATGAGAAAAAAAAATGCAATCAATTAAAATTAATTTAAAAAGTCAGTCATTAAAGTCTGCTTCTCCTTTTCTTTTTTTAAATGAGGCTTTGTAAGAAAAAAAACCCACAAAGTTTAATTTTTATTTAATGTTAAATATGTTAATAGATTCAAAGTAAAAAAAATGTTACTTGACTATACTATATATTAATTCATATTAAAAATATTAATCTACCAATCATGAAAATTTTATGGCTTGTCATAATTTTGTCTGTTGGGCAGAAATTTTCCATATTATTACTTTGTGCAGTTTGGTGTATTGGTAGAGTAATGAATTCAAAAGCTAGATTCTCTGTATCAAAGCTTAACTGTCTCAGTGTTCAAATGTCACATGATCTCCAGAGTAAATACCAAAACTCAAAAGCTAAAGGTTACTGGATCAAATCGCAATCAGTCATTTCAAATGCTGAGAAGTTTTACATCCACAGGATTTTCACTGTAACATGTGATCTACATGATTTGACACAGTAGTAGAATTACAGAAATGGAGTTCAATGCCCGTTCATCATGGCCCAGCATTGTCATTTCTGTTGTGTGAACTTTTTATGAACTTTTGAGTAATAAGTCATTTATTTGGTTGTTTTTTAAAACGTCATATGTGATATGTTTTAACTCTGTGATAAAAATTTATTTTGAAAAATATATACATGTTTTCATTTAAAACTATAAAATTATTAATAAATAAATAATTTAATAATTTGTTTATTTGAAGATCCTGTGGTATTTGAGCATAAGCAGAGAAGATTTGAAGTTTAGTTTAATTAAGAACTTGTAGATATTGAAAACTTTTATCGAATCAAAAACAAATGTAATGATTTTTTTTTGTTTGTTTTAACAGATATATTTTAAACCACCACCATACATTTTGGAAGAATATAAATAAAGACATATCTTAAAAGATGTTACATATGAAATAAGAAAGTTGAAGTTCAGTTATTCCATGTGTTTTTATATAATTCTTTTTTTTTTTCATGTGTCAAATGCGTTGACCGGAAGCGAACTTGGGCCAGCTGCTTGGAAGGCAGCTATGCTAACTACTAGACCACCATCGCTTGACTATATAATTTTTTTTTTTAAAACAACAACAACACACATATATTAATGTTCAACAATAGCAAAAAAAAATTCCAACCAGTAGTGCCTTTTAATTGAAGTTAAAGTTTATGGGCTACAGATAATTAGTCTCTATTTTAAATAGTGACTTTTAATAACTATTAATGTATTTACCTGATTTGGTTGGGGTCAACGTCGCAATGTAGAAAATTTGATACTTGTAAATTAAATTATATTGATGATTTATCTTTGACATGTGAGATAATTTAAATGGTCAACTTATTTTATTAACTGGGCATTGCATTCTTCGACTAATTTGGTTTCAAACTCTTCATAAGAGTAATTTATAAGTTAATTCTTTTAAAAAATCAAACATGATAATAAATAAAACAAGCAATTTTTAAATTCAATCAATAGAATTCTATCCCATGGACAAGTATAGAGAACAAGCACACCACAAATTCACCCATTTCTCCACTATGTTCTCTTTTAGCCAATTCTTCGATTTCAAGTATATCTTTATCTTCTAGCAAGATCACTCTTTCCCGTCCTTTTTTTTAGTGAATTAATTTCTTAATTAAACTCTTTTTTTTTCTTTCTAACTAATGCAAGTTCAAAACTAGTGCTTTTTTAAACTGAGTTTTCAGAAATTATTTGTGCTTAATCACGATTTTAAATAGTAACCGTCTTTATCGTTTAATAAGTATGTACTTTTAATATTGACTATTGTAAAGTGGTTTAACTGCTTTTCAAAACTTTTTGTGTGTGGAAAGTATTTGAACGTGCCTGGTATTGACAGAAATTTTGGAGCCCAAGAATTTAATTAAACTTATAAAGATATTAGTTTTTGTTCTAGTGTATAATAAGATAAAAATTAAAAACTTTAAGCATTCTTTACAATTTGTTCTGACAATTTTAAAACTTTATCAATAAATAAACTATACAATTTGTTAAATAATGTTTATCTCTTTTCTTCACCCCTACACTTCCTTGTCATTAAAAATTTAAATGCTTAGATAGATAAGATTATATTTAAAATGCATAAAATTAATCTTAATTTGTTTGCTTGTCTGCATTTTTTTTTTTTTTGTTTTCTATAGCTGTCTTCTACAATCACGTCCTGAGGGTATTTTTAACAATTTAAGTATGCTTTTGTTAAACATTGAATTAATAATTTTTCAAAACATTTTAACACATAATTTTATTCTGAAATATATATATGTAACAGGTAGTTAATCATATTTTAAAATTGTTATTTTCATTGTTATTCTTTTATTATATCTTTAAATTATCAACATTATCTTTTATTACTGTTATTAAGTCAAAAGTAAAAATTCCATTGCATAATCAAACAAATTTTTAAAATATTCATAATGCTTGAATTATAATATCAAAACAGCATTGTTCTAAGTATATATATATATATTTTCCAGAATTTAAATTTAGCTATCAAGATAGTAGAATAATTAAATAATTAATATTATCTTTTATATATTTTTAAATTAACAATACCTTATTGTGATTATTTTTTCTTACAGTTTTGACTAGCTAACAATTTTTTCAGAATTTCAGAGAGCAGATGAAGCTCTGAAGAAAACTTCTATCTAATTGAAACTTTAAGGAGAAATAGTAACAATAAAAGAAATTGTTAATTTAAAAGTGCATGAGAGAATATATTATTTTATTACATATAAAAGTAAATTATATGATTAATTATTTACATCGTCTAATATTAAATATTAAAAATCTTTAGAAAAATCTTAAACTTTATTTAAATTTTTCAAATATGTTCAATTGTTAATATATAGCACAAGGTTTTGAGTGATATTATTCTCCTCTCTTCTTCAGGTTTTGGTGCTGCACTAGCATAAAAATCAAACCTAGATCTTATGATTCATGAATATTGAATTTAAGATAATGTTCTAACCAAATGAGCTATTCTCCAAAGGCAACAACAGTCAGTAGAAATTTCATATATTTATCTTTGAGAATTATCCTGATTTCTCAAATTTTTTCTTAAGATCAGAGGTTAATTAATGTTTTCCAGACATCATGTATTAACATACTGAGGTGACTTATGGGTTATTTTCCATTGTCAGGTGAACAACTTTGAATTTTCTTTTTACTTTTTCTTTCTATCCAATATTTTTGTATTTTCTCAGTCAAACATATCTTCATTGATATATATATACATGATCTAATTTCTGCTTTTTTAATCATTTTTTGAATAGAACAACTAGTCTCACCAATAGAATCCATCCCACATTCATATGGTATTCCATAGATGCCGTTTTGGTTTTTCAGCATTTCGAGTTTAGATTTTATAGATGTTAGAATTTCATATAGTGTGGTATCACTTTGGAAAATGGTTGTCATGTTATATTCATTGAAGATTTTCTCTAGTTTATCTTCTATTCCTGTTATTTATGGATAGACTTTTAGTGCTAATAATTGTTTTTTTTCTTTTTGATATTTCTTTTTGTTGTCTATTTTAATTTTTCTTAACAACAGTTGAAGGATAATTATTCTTCATGAGAGTTTGTTTTATGTTGATCTTTTCTTTTTCCAAATCACTGATTTTTGAATAAACTTTTTTTGCTCTGTTCCATAAGGTTAATATAACTTCATGTTTTGTATTTCTGGTGTGACTGAAAATATAAGCAAGATATTTTACTGTGTATGGATTTTTTTAAACTGTAGTTTTGATTTTCATCATGAGAGAATCTTATCACAAGAATATTTAAGAATACTAATTTTTGTTCGTGTCCTGATTCTATTGTAAATTTAATCAAAGGAGATATGTTGTTAATGTATGTTCAGAATGTTTGTAATAATGCTTCACTATATGGCCATATAATAAATGTATCATCAACATAATGAAGCCAATTTTAGGTGGATATGAAATAGTGTTTATAGCATTGATTTCACATTTTTCCATGTAAATATTGCTAATCTCAGGTGATAGTGGTGAGCCCAACATAGCCATTTCTTGATTTTGTTGGAAGAATTCTAATGTTGGTATTTGAAGTATGTTGTTGTTGTGCAGAATGTTAATAGTTTTATTGCACTATGAGTAGGAATAATTATTCTTCATTTAATGATTTCGCTATTATAGACAATGCTTCATCATAGGGTGCATTAATGAATAAACTTTCCACATCATGTTTACCAATATGTCAGTTATTTTATGCTTTGAATCCTTGTCAAAGGACTGTTCCTTGTATACTAAAGAACTATAAATTTTGAGAAGAAATCTTGACACATTTTGGCAAGGTGAATTTCTAGAATTAACAATAAGTCTTAATGGAATATAGTTCTTATGGATTTGAGATGAACCATAAAGACAAGGAATTTTGCTGAAATATGTTAATTCACTTTTTTCTGAATTAGTGAAGTATCTGCTATGCTTTTTTTAAAAATAATGTTTGAGCTTTGTTTCTGTATTCAGTATCAGATTTTTTGCCACTTTTTGTATTAATTTGATGTGAAGAGGTAACTCTCATATTCAGTTTTATTCAGAAAACTGTAGCATTGCGTTTATCAGTAGGGAGAATGATTATAGATTTGTTTAGTTTGAAAGATTTACTTGCTTCCCCTTCATCATAGAAAATGTTTGATTTCAATTTTTGGTGTTTCTGAATGTTTTTATTTTCCTGTGTAATTCTGATGCTTCTTCTAGAAGCAAAGTTTAATCCTTTTTCCAAACAAGATTTCCACCATCTGTTAGATGTTTAGAACTAAGATTTTTAACAGATGAAACTGGTATGTTGTTTAATACTGTATTTCCATAACAAGTTTTTTTTCTTTTAATATTTTATTTTTCCATGTAATTTAAAATATGATTTTTTCTTCTTCTTAAGAAGCTCTTGTAAAGTCTTCATCAGTAAGTTGTTGTTTTTTTTTAGAAAAGATAACCAATAAAATACAAAGTTAGATACTTGGAAACCCTTTGAGCATTATTTTTAGTCTTAACAGAGCTTCATTTGCTCTCTAAATAATTTTCTCAGTTCTCTAGAAGTGAATTAGTGGTTCTAATTTCAAACACTTAGGAATACTTCCTTTAGATTTATGTAAGAAAGTTAATTGATTTTCTCTTTGGTTAGTTTTAGACATAATTTTTCATGTCTAAAGTTTCACATAATATCAGGTCTATATCAAATACTTATGTCCAAAATAATTGTAATTTTTTTTTTTTTTGCTATTCAAATTATTGTTTATATACATGGCTGGAGATTATTAGGTGTACTATGTAGTTTAGAAATGTCTATCAGCTACAGAACTTATGAGAAATCAAGGCCACATAGAAAGATATTTAGTTCACTTTACTAACATTTTGTATTTGAGCTTGAATATCTAAGCATTAAAAAGATAAATGTCATATATAAATTAATACATACATTTTTTTTAAAATTATTATTTAATAATTACCTACACATGTGAGCATTGTTTCTATTCTTTTAATTAATATAATTTTTTTTATATAAAGCAATTTTTTTTATCTTTCTACATAATATAGCAAAAGTATTATATTGTTTAAATATTCAGAGAGAATTGGATGGAATAAAAATATACTAAATTACTTTACATGAAGATTAGAATCATTTAAAAAAAAAATTGCAGGTAAATTAAAGCAAAGGCTTTGAAATGATCAATATTTATTATAGAGTATAAGAATAAATATTATATGCATACATATCTACACTTTCTCTCACAAAAAACTCAAGTTCAATAATCCTTGATATAAACATTGTGAATTTCATGTATTTATTATTTGCTTGTTTAACAAAAGCCATTTTATATTTGTTATGTTTACCAGTTCTTGTGTCTCTTTTACCATTCAGTTATGTTATCATAATCTCAGCAAAAGCATTATACAAGTAATTTCTTTTCTTGAATTTAAAAAATTAAAAGTTCATTTAAAATGGACTAAAAGTTCAAAGTTAATGCTGATAGGAATTTTACCAGGTGTAAAATAATCCATCTTTTGTGTATGTATGTTTTTTTAAGTGATAAAGTGAAAGTAATCAAATTAATTTTGCAAAAAAAAGTGTATTTGTTGACGTTGACTAAATATTCACTAACATCTAATTTAATCGCTTAGTTGTTGAACATATCTTTTGCATTTCATCAAGTTTTATAACAAAAAGAATGCCTTGCAACCTTTAGTGCAGTGAACAAGTGACAGATTTTAAAGTTCAGTATATAAGGATGTGGCTCCGCTCTTTCACTTCGAGTGCTTGAATTTTCTATAAACTCCCAAGCAGTAAATCTTTCAAATACATAAAAAGAATGAAGAAAAATGGCTTAAGTTTTATATTTTAAAAACAAAAAAGAATAATCAATTGATTAGAGTTTAATACTATACAATCATATATGAATGTACTTCATTTCAATTTATTTGGGTGGTCAGTTATGATGTATTAAACTACTAAACATCACACGATCACCATTACCCATGCGTACACATGCTGTTATAACAAAGGCAAAACTCCCATACAGCAGTGCTACCAGTGTAAGCCAGGGTAATCAATAGATGCAAAAGATTTGCACATAAAATCGCTATCTAGGGGCTACTCTTCCAATATACCCAGACCAGTTTCTAGCTTGTGACTTTTATCAGTGATGACCCTTGGATCTGAGAGTACTGCACCTAGGTCCTAAGATCTAGATGTAGTGCTCTCAGATCCAAGTCTATTTATTACTCAAAGCCACAGTTGTTATTCTACTATCCAAAACTGCATTACTGCTTTTTTTAAAAATCATTGACTTTTTAATGAATACATATATTTTTAAAAATTAAATTGTGTCATAGATATACATAGTTGTGTGTTAGAGACATTCATACTATATATTTGTCTGAAGGTTTGTAATGATGGTATATTATAAGATGTGATATGTTGGACTATTTCCATCATTTAGAGTAAATGTTGAATGTATAGAAAATTTTAAACTTTTCAAATACAAACAACTTGTTAGTAATAACACACAAATAGACAATACACAACATTTTGAGTAGTATTATTCTCCACTCTTCTTCAGGTGTTGCTGGCCAGTAACAATATTCACTTAGAAGTTGAATTCGCACCTTTAGATTCTTGTATATTGAATTTAAGGCAAATGCTCTACCAACTGAGCTATTCTGTCAAAGGCAACATATAGTAGAAATTTGATATATTTATATATGAGGGTTGGTTCAAATCCTCCGGAGTCCTTCAATTTTTTTTTTTTAACAAGTCTAATTATTTTTACTTTTTCCTAAGAGCAAGATTAATTAGAGGCTTCCATACATTGTGTATTGCCACACTGGATTGACTTATAGGATTATTTACCATTGTCATATGAGTAGCTTCCTTGAATTTTCTTCTATGAATTTTTTTCTCTTTATCCAATATCTTTGTATTTTTCCACTTAAGCATGTGGTCATTAGTACATACATGATCTGCTATGGTAGACACATCTGTTTTTTTTCTTTTAACCATTAATTTGTGTTCCTTCAATCGTTGTTCAACAGGGTGACAGGTCTCACCAATATATTTCCTTCCACATTCACATGATATTTCATAGATGCAGTTTTTGTTCTTCAGCATTTCCAGTTTAGGCTTAGTAGAAGTAAGCATTCCTCAAAGTGTGGTATGGCTTTGGAAAGCAGTCCTAATATTATATTGACTGCAGATTTTCTTTAGTTTGTCTGCCATCTCTGGTATGTATGGATACACTACCGTACCAATAACTATTTTCTCTTTTGGTGTCTCTGTGTTGTCTATTGAAGATTTTTCTGATGACTGCTGATGGATAACCATTCTTCATAAGTATTTGTTCTATGTGAATCATTTCTTTTTCCAAATCACTGGTTTCTGGACAAACCTCCTTTGCTCTGTTCCATAGTGATAGTACAATTCCTTGTTTAGTGTTTCTTGTATGATTGGATGTATATGACAAGTATTTGCCAGTGTGTGTTGGTTTCCTATACACTGTTGATTTTACTTTGCCCCGAGGGAGTCTTGTCAAAAGAACATCCATGAATGCCAATTTTTGTTCTTGTTCTGATTCCATCATGAATTTAATTGTAGGAGATATGTTGTTAATGTGCATCCAGAAAGACTGTAATTTTTTCTTGCCATGTGGCCATACCACAAATGTATCATCAACCCATGTTGTCTATTTGTGTGTTATTACTAACAAGTTGTTTGTATTTGAAAAGTTTAAATAAAGTTTAAAATTTTCTATACATTCAACATTCACTCTAAATGATGGAAATAGTCCAACATATCACATCTTATTCATACTATATGTTTGTGCATATTAAAATGTTTATTAAAATATTTTGCATTACAAACTAAAGATTTTGATTGTTTTTTTTTAAATTCCCACAACCATTTGGTATTTTAAATAGATAGAGGATTTATAAAGTAAACATGTATTGCTGAATTATTATTAAATACAGAAAAAATGTTATCCTTAAAGATTCAGAAATCAAGCATATTGGATTAATGACATAATATGTATATTATTTATTTAAGTTAAAATTAAAATAAATTATTTTTAGAAAAGTCATTCTGCTTATGGGAGATGAGAATTAAAAATAAAAGTGAAAATCATTTTATTATTGAACCAAAATTGCCCAATTGTAAAATTATTTAAAAAAAATAAAGTTAAGCTACTATATTGCGAAAATGTAAATATAATTTAAAATTACTTTTATTAATAAAATGCATATAATAAAAATATATTACTTGTTGTCAATATAAAATAATGCTTAAAAAAAAGATCGGGAATAAATGTTTTCGATATCATTTCAGAAATAAGTAAAAAATAAATGTTTATTTTTAAGTTGCAAATTTATTTTTTGCTGAGAGCTTTACTTAATTAAATTTATTTTCTCTCTACATTATGTTTTTTATCAACCCCTATTCTATTTTAAATCTACTAAATATAAAAATAACAGAAAGCTTCAGTTTCAATAATAATTTATTATTTCTAATGTATACAGTGATGTGTAACCATACAATTGAGGTTTACATTGTTGTGTTCTGATGAGTCTATGTTGTGCAATATGGTGTGAACATTAAATCTTTTACGTATTTGTTATCTGATTGTTAGCCCCCCCCTTTTTTTTTTGCCTTGTTGTTAGTTTGGCATAATGTATAATGTCCAAGTGTCCTCAAAGCTTTCAACAAATGCTTCAATTAACACTGAGCAGTTTCAGCACTTAGATGTCATCTTTATTATATCCATTGTAATATTTATGACTAAACTGTATACAGATGAATTATTTTAAATATGCAATTTAGACTCTAAAATTGTTTTAAGCTATATCACAACTCAATTGCTGTTATATAATCTACACCATCAAATCTAATCAAGAATAAATAAATAAAAAGATTGTCAATTTTTATATATTGGATCAAGGTATCAAAGTTGTTCAGGTTGAAATTTGAGCTGAGAAAATACTTTTAACCTCTTTGCTTATTAGTGATACATTATTTTCATCCATTATTGATACACTGCAGGATGAAGGTCTCTCCAATTCAATTCAACTTCTACAATCTCTAGCCTTTCTTCTCCACATCACACCAGCACACTTTTTTATTTCATTCATTCATCTCACATGTAGTCTCTTTCTAGGTCTTCTACAATGTTTTGGAATCCATTTTATGATTTCAGGTATTTGTCTATTATCATATCTTCTAAAAATATGTCTAGCCCAACTCCACTCCAGTCTCTTAATTCTTTCAATGATGTCAATAGCATCTGTTTGTTCTCTCACCCATGTTATTTTATTTTTGATCTATTCTTGTTAGTTCTAACATCCACCTCTCCACACTTCTTTGAGTGGTATAAAGTCTCTGTATTGCTCTTCTGTAGTCTCAGATCCATAAGTAGGCACTGGTGAAAAAGCATTCTTAAAATTCTTTATTTTCAAACGCATATTTCTACCAAAAGCACTCAAACCAAATTTAAGTCTATGATTAATTTCATCCAATATGTGTCGGTCTATAGTAATAATCTGACCAAGATATTTGTAGTTGTGAACTTCGTCTAACACATCGTTATCAATTTTTATTCTTTTTAACATTTACTTTTAATCCTACTATCATTATATATATATATTAGAAGTACACACAGGAAATAATGAAAGAGTGAGTTGACGTGAAACATTTAGAACAATGTATTTCTGTTTGCCACAGTGAATTTTAATTATAAAAATCTGGCTTCGTTTTATTTTATTTTAAATACTTCTTTTACTATATAATTAAATGTTAGTGCTAGAAGCTATCCTCCAGGAGATAAGAACTGCCTACTAATAAAGCTACCTGAAAGCAGTGTCTTCTTTATTAATCACAATAAAATACTCTCACAAAGTATACAGTAATTGGACTGCTAACGACAAGAGTCCAAACCCTAAAATCATAAAATAGAAAAAAAAAACAAAGTTATAAAAATATAAACAGTAAAGGGAATTTGGGAAAAAGCACGTGATATTGGGAATAATCTAATAATAATAATTATGAAAAATAATAATAAAGATAACAATAAAGCAACAGGGAGTAATAATAATTATAATATATTCTATTAAATTATTTTAAATATTAAATTGATTAATATTGATAACCTGGATAATGACAATGATTATCATAAACATAATTTCAATTTATTCTGTTTGTCCAAATCCATTTATAACAAAAACAATAAAGGTCTTATATATAATAGTGGAACTTTAATTTATCCAAGACTGTGCTTTTTATTAATTTTGTTTTATTTGAGTCATCGAAAAAGATTGAATATTTAGATTGTTAAAATAAAAAAAATAGCTTGAACATCAAACAAATTTCATAATTAGTGCCACAAAATCTAGAGTTAAACCACTAAACATCACATGATCACTATTCCTTATGCTATCATATATTTGTTATTAAAACACTGATGAAGGCCACAAGCCAGAAACTAGTCTGGGGATATTGGATGAGTAGGCACTAGATGGGGATTTTATGTACAAGCATTCTGGCATCCATTGATTACTCTGGTTGACACTGAGTGGCACTATTGCATGGAGAGTTTTGCCTGTTTTAAAATCTAGAGTGTCTTTGATAACAACTTAACATACCTATATATGCTTTGTACAGTTTGGCCACTTGGTAGAGCTTGAACTCATTATAAATTCCTGAACAATAAAACCATATGCCCTTTTTTATACTTGAATATGATTAAAAATTTTATTTCACCACATGAAAATAAAATAAATGAATGTATTATTGCACAGGAGTTTGTAAGAAAAACAGGCAAAACTCTCTATACATATTGCCACTTCATGCAAGGTAGATTAATCAATGGATGCCAGAAGGCTTTTGCATAAAATCCCCATCTACTGCCTACTCATCCAATATCCTTAGACTAGTTTCTGGCTTGTGGCCTTTGTCAGTGAGGAGCCTTGAATCTGAGAGAACTGCATTTAGATCTTAAGATCTAATGCAACTCTCCAGCAGCTACCTTTTATCTCTATTTAACTACAAACTATGAGTCTTAAATTGAAAACACCATAAGTTTTTCTTGTTTTAATAACAGTTATAAGCAAGCATAAGAAATGATGATCATGTGAGTATGTAAGATGTTTCCTCAGAAATAATGGAGTGAAGCTGCATTTCATGGATGTTGAGTTCTGGGGGGAGGGGGGTTGCCACTCTACCACTGTACTAAAGCACATTGAAAATTTTGAGAACACATGAATAAAGTTAGTTGACAAAGACACAGATAATAATATGATAGGGTTATATTATATATAAAAATAGATACATTTCTTAACTAATATAGTGACTTATGTAAAATTTGATTTTTATTTCAGGTGTGTTAACTCATTAAAATGTTTTTTTTTTTTAACAAATGGAAATAATCACTATATCACAAGAGATAATCACTTTTTTTTTCCTTTTCTTATGTTATGATTTTTACTTTTACATATCATACCATTTACAACTTTCTTAAACAATTTAACATTACTATTTTTATATCCAAAATTTATTCTAACAGTTTCGACTGTCCTGCAGTCATCATCAGAGCTACAATATCCAAATATGGTCAGATTAAAATGTATATTTTATTTGTGTATTTAATTATGTATATAAATACATGTATCAAATGTATTAGTTGTATAATTATATATTTGAATATTGTAGCTCTGATGATGACTGCAGGACAGTCAAAACTGTTGGAATAAAGTTTGGATATAAAAAATAGTATTGTTAAAGTGTTTAAGAAAGTTGTAAATAGTATAGAGATAATCGCATAGCATGAGAGTGCACTGGAACTGATTATTGTGTTCTGGATCAGAACCATGATTAGGGAAACTAGACAGCCAATTACGTGTGGGGCCCAAGTGGAAAATTCAGCAATTATCTTTAAAAATTACAGTTTTATGCAAGTTATTTGATTTGGAAAAAGATAATCATAGTGTGATTATTATTTATAATTGAAATTCAAAATATTTGTTCTTAAAAATCAAAGTTGACATATTTTTATTAGATTGAAGATTTTGCTTAGGGCATGCAATACTGGGGTACTAACTCTGGTGTTTATTTGTATATCATATTTTTTTAATGTTTTTCTTTTTATGTATGCTGGGAATTGTTTAGGCAAATCCTAATTTACATAAATCAAAGATCACCAGTATTATTTAGCATTATTATTGAAAAACAAATTTCGTGACTTTTGATCTACCATAATCAGCCCTGTTAAAAATTTTTGATCATTGTTATGGGGGGGGGGGGATTTATGTTTCTCATATATTTAATAAAATTATTGTATCATCTCATGGTAAAGATTTTTTAAATAAAATAATGATTCAGATATCCATAAGACATATTTAATTCGAAATACATCTGTTTTTATTAAGCTTCAATATCAAAGCTGGTCTGTGGCCATGAGTTTTAATTTCCAAGACTGCACCTATATCACTGCATCAAATCATATAGGGTGACTTAGTACATAAACAAAAATAATATATTATAAATAATCTTTTACAATTTCATAGATCTATATACAAATATAGTAGCTTTTTTTCCACTTCAATTTTGTCAGTAAAGAAATAATATATATATTGTCATTGTAGCTCATATTTATATATAAAGAAATAATATATATATTGTCATTGTAGCTCATGTTTAGTATTCTCAATGAAATTTAATATTTAATTTTATGCTTTCAGTGTTTCAATTATAATATATATCCTACATCAGAGTTGAGCAATCTCTTTACACCTGCAACTCTCATGGTCTGACTGAAATTTTATGTGACCCATTATATGCTGTTATCATCATATTATAAGTATATAAGGATAGTAATAATAAAAGTTATTTTACCACATATAAGTATATATATTTTAGAACATAAGATTTGATATAAAATCTTTGAAAAAACTGCCTATTAACAAAAAATGTATAATAATATTTGGTTTTTAATAGATCTGTTGATTTGCATCAATTACAACTTTTTTAGCCTGTTTGAGAAAATTTAAATGTTCAAAAACATAGTACCACATATCAATGCTAGGTGGATAGTAACATTAAAAACAAAACTCTGAGAGTAAGCAAGAGAAATGAGAGCAATATAAGAGAAGTGCCATTATGTTTACACAAAGTGGATTGGAATATAAAGAAGGAAATGTTTAAACCCAAAAGTGGTCAGACACAATAATTAATTGGGCAGTTTTCATGGATTTTTTAATAATGTTTAGTTTTTTTTTTTTTTTTCAATTAAAAATTTATTATCCAACATGAGAACTTTTCAAAATTTTCATGCCCCCTAGGATGCTTATTGCTGCTCTACATCAAGGGTAATTATATATATATATATATATATATATATATATATATATATATATATATATGATGCATTAAAATATATAAAACTACAATCTTTAAACAACCCATAACAGAATGATATGTATATATTATGATGGCATAAGGAGTTTGTTATTAACTGAAAGAGAAAAGAAAAGATCTTTGATTCCCCTTTGAGACCTTAAAGGAGTTGAACAAGGTAAATTTTTAATATACAATGCATACATGTATTATGTGATTATTCATACTGAAATGACCATAATTTAGATTGTTGAACAAAATGCATTAAACAGTGTAGTAAGTTTGTGTGCTTTTTACCTCTGAGTTTAAGACAAGACACATCATGGTCATCTCAGTTGCCTGTTAATTCTTAACTGAAATATGAGTTGAGTGTTCTTGAAGGCAGGATGTCCGTGTGTGTGAATAATTTATTTTCATATAGATATTTACATTCATGATAGTCAAAACTACACTATGGGACTCATTCCTAAGAGGCAGTAAAGTTGTCAACCAAGACATTAGTTGATAGCAAAGGCAGGGGTATTAAAGAATACTTTGACTGCAGACTCAAGTTTCCATTTAACGATGATCTTTCATTTAGGCACCTACAGCTGTAAATCATTTTCAAATGAAAAAAGATTGCATGAACTGAAATAAAATCTGTCTCATATTAAATAGGATATTGTAAGATCTTTGTGAAGTTAGAAAAAAATATGAAGAGATAAACTAATTTAAAAAATAAGCATATATTTTATTATAAAGACACAAATATTGGAAGCACTAATAAGTATGGAGTCTTTATGAATAAAAAATAGGAGAACTATATTGTCAGGATTGATGATATATCAGAAAAAATGGCAAGATTAATTCAAAGCTACCAAATGCAGATAAATTTATATTTATGCCACAACATGTTCTCATTATGATAAAAAAATTAAAAGAAGTTTTATATAGCTATGAAAAATGATTTTGATCAGATCAAACAAGATTTTATTATTGTCATGGAAGATATTGGCAATTTTGTTATGGTGACAGAAATGTTAAATGGAAAAGGGCATAGATGTATCAAAGAATTGGGTTACATTTTGACTAATAGAAAATATGTGTCTCAAGATTGTAGTCTTTTTAAAAATGAGATTTAAAATATATATTAATTCAAACGTAGAGACAAAAGTTATTTTAAAAATGGCATTTGTAGTTGAGTTTCCTAATCTTCAGAAATATTCAATGAATTTAAATTAGCACTTGTAAATTATTTTGAAATATTAATAAATTTTCAAAATGGTTCAGATGTGAATGAAATCAATAGGAAGATAACTGATATGTTTTTAAAAACTAAAATGAAAATACCTGCTACAAAAAACAACAATTTACCAGTGAATTTTCTACTGAAATGAGTCATCATATGAAGGGATATAAAACTTTTAAAAAATAAATTATTAAAAGGAATTGAATATTTAGAGTTTAGTAAAATAGTTCAAAAATGAGTTAATAGTGATATAAAAAAATGTAACTATAAATTAGCTAAGATAGTTATAGAAGAGAATGAAAGTTTCAATAATGTAAGCCATTTTGGTATTGAAAGGAAATTTTTTTTCAGCAATAGGAAGAAAAGTGAAACTATTATTAAAATAAGAGATGACAATCTGAAATTAGTGAAAAGTTCTATAAAGAATTATATAATTAAATTCTAAGCACTAGAGGTGATAAAATAAGAAAAGCTTCAGTGTAGATGTTTAATAACTTGAGCTAAGCATTTTTGATATCTTGGTTATGATATCATATTTATAGCAATGAGTACTAGACAGGAGAATGGTGGGTATAAATAGAATGTAAATTTATGTAATGTATCCAAATGAATTAGATAGCCCACCTTTTAGAGAGGGGAAGCAGGATTTCTTTTCATTTATGGAGTTTGAGTTATTGGCAATGTACCACCGAAGCATCAATATCTCTACCAAAAGATCACAAGCACTCCAGAGTACAAATCCATATTTCTAGAGCATTAAAACACACTCGACCACACATCTGAGTCTACATCAGTCAGCATTGTGTACATCGAATGAAATGACCCCAAGTGTACATCACCAATAATTCAAACTCCATAAATAGAAAAGATCTTTCCCCTTTCTAAAAAGTGGGCTATATAATTCATTTGCATACATTTACATAAATTTATATTCTATTTATACCCACCATTCTGCTGTCCACTATTCATTGCTATGAATATGATATCATAATCAAGATATCAAAAGCGCTTAGCTCAAGTTAACTTATGTCTATACTGAAGCTTTTCTTATTTTAGCATTTCTAGCATTTAGAATTTAATTACAATTCGTTTAGGAAAAGTTTACCAATTTATATAAAGAATTATATAATAACAAGAAAATAGAAAAAAAAAAAATTCTGATAATTTCTACATCTTCTGAGTATTTTAAATGAAAAAGTGAAAAATTAATCTGTGAATAAGGAAAAAGCTCTTTAAAATGATGGATTGATGTTTTAAAAAAAGATGAAGATATAAAATACTATTGGCAAAACTATATATCAGATATCTAATGATAAAGTTATTCTAGATGATTGGATGAATGTAGTATTATATTGATAAATTTTAAAAATGTTAAAGAATATATTAGAAATTACAGTTCTATCCAGTTTTCTATCAGTTTTTTGTAAAATATTTAATAAGAAATTACAACTTGTTTATAATCAACTTTGAATTCTAACCAACCAAAAGATCAAGCTGAATTTAAAAGTGACTTTAACACAGTGGATTACATTCAAATATTGAGAGAAATTGTAGAAATGACCAATAAATATAAGATGTCATTATGCTTTGGACTTGTAGATTATTAAAAGGCATTAAGATATCATTATGGGTATTAAACAATTCAAAACAAAGCAAAACTCTCCATATAGTAGTGCCATCTTGTGCTTACAAGAGCAATCAATGGATGCCAGAAGGCTTGTATATAAAATCCCTATCTAGTGTTTTTGAATTGTTTAATAACAATTATGTGCTAGTATGAGATAGTGATCATGTGATGTTTAGTGGTTTAACTCTGGATATTATTATCTTCTGAAGAATATGGATCAAAATGCAACAGTAGTGATTAATTTACATGATGATATTAAGAAGGTTAAAGTTGAAATGGCTGTTTACCAAAACATTTGTATCTCCAAATTTTTTTACAGCAGTTTAACAAAAAATATTCTATAGATTAAAATGAGCTGCTAAGATAATAAAGGTAATGAAGACTTAATGTTGTTTAGATTTTATAGGTGATTTGGTTGTTTCCGATTTTCAAGAAATGTTACAAAAATTACTAGATGAAAGTATATGTACTTAAATGAATTATGTCCTGTACATGAGGGGTTAGAGTGACTTATGGTCAACCTGGGTGTGACAAGAATTTTGGCAGCAGTGTGGGCTTTGGGCATTCCATCATCAGAGTTTCAATAGGATGAATGGCGGAAGAGTTAGAGGGTGGAACGGATTGAAGCCTGTCCATTAAAGTATGAAGATTGGCTATCTTAATATAAATCTGAGCACTTATTGTATATATGTGTAGACATGATAATCTGTACTAACTGATGAGTGCTGGTTTAGCACAAAATACCTATATTGGTGATTATTTATCTTTTAGACATATATGTGGTCAAATGCATCAATAGTATGAGATAGTGTGGAGAGTTGAGGGTCATGTGAAAGTCTGAACTCAAAATACCCTGTAAACTGCATTATTTGTACAGGTTTATATATAGCCTGTATGTTAGATATTAAATAGATGAAAGTAAGAAAGTAGGACTAAAGCTGAAAGCTAAAATATTAATGTTAAATACATTTTCCCAGAAGAGAAAAATAACATACATGAAAATAAAATAGATGCAATTAATCATAGAATTATCCTTGGATGATATATTTTGGTAGAAATAACTTGATTTGAAGGAACTTATGAATTTAAGAATAGGCCACTTAACAAAAAATCAATACAGATAATGTAGACCTTTATGTGTTTGAACAAACTGGTTTTATTGAAATCTTTGAACAATTAGCAGACTGTAATGGAGCTTGATTGGATATACTGCTGAAAGAAATGATAATATATGGAGAGTTAAAGTTTTAAATTGGATACCAAAAGTTTATAAGAGATCTAGAAAGAGAGAATGATGGGTAAATAAAAAAAGGAAGGGTGTTGGTGTGATGTGAAGAAAAGAGGCAACAGATTCAAGAATCTGAACTAGACATGGAGAGACATTCATTAGCCAATGAATCAAAAATAGTTGAAAATGATAATAATGTATGTTGCATCCATAATTATCTTTAAAAATAGGGATGTCGATTATGACAATATATCATTTTTATATATATAAACTTTTAAATACAAGTTTTTCTTTCACCTTGAACAAAAAATCTTAATTAGAGTTCAAATAATCTGACTTGGGTGATATTAAACTTTTAGAAATATGGGACTCTATAATATGCTTTCCAAAAACACTCATTTACTGTACTGTTGGATAAAGTGACTAGAAGATACAAAACCTTCAGCCTTTGTCATGACATTCTAATTTACTAGATCTGAAACCTATGGACTTATTATAATGCTTTTTTAAGAGAAGTATTTTTTTAACTTTTACAGTGTGATCTGACTAACACTTAACAGATGTATTAGAAAAATGTATTATACAGTATGTCTCAATGAAGAGATGATACTTCTCTCTCCAAACTTCCTACAGTGCTATCTTTGAATCAATACATGTTACATAGTAATAATGTTTAGCTATGTATTACAAAAATTTTGAGGTGCTAGCATGTTTAAATCATGAGTGTCATCATTTTCAATGCTCTCCCTGCCATTAAAAAATCATGCAAACTAGTGGAAAACATTTTTGCGATTCATGTCTCACTGCATCAACAGCAGTTTTACCCAGTCTAAAAACAGAATTTATTGTTAGCATATTTTCCCATTATGGATTAAGATCCAGACATACTATGACCTCAGACATTTTGTGTTGAATAGCTATGTTACGTCACTATATAATACATATATTGATTCAAAGATGGCACTGCAGACAGCTTGGAGAAAGAACCAATCATCTTTTCACTAGGATACACTATATATACACTTAACACATTTTGTAGAATCAATACTTTTAAAACATTTTAAATAAACAGTTACAGTTAGTTAAAAAAGTATGATAATGGTTCTTAAAAAGTTTTTTACCTATCAAAAACTACATAAGTGAACCTTTAAGAGATAAGGGTTATCATGCATCTGTATAAATATTAGTATGAGTTTATTTTAAAATAAAAAAAAAATTGTTTAATGTTCATTTATATGTGTGTTGAGAAACACCCTTGTAAATGTTTGCTTAAATATGACTAAATTTGTATAACACATACAATTACATATATATATCCACTGTACTACATAGGTGCATATGTATTTTATGTGCTTATATATGTATATTTGTGCATGTACATGTATGCATATGCACATGTGGGAGCAAAGATTTATATAAGTCAAATCTATTTTTTGTTTTTTAGTATATAATGATAGGTAGATACTGACCATTAGTAGGTGGTCGATTTTGATAAAAATTTGGAATGTTATTGTGAATACATATTATGTGAAACATAATTTGCCAACATTTAAATATCATTGTTGCTAGCTTCTGGAATATAGAGAAGAAATCTGGGTGTAACTTTATTGTGTCACATAGATTTTGTTAACTTTAAATTCACAAGTGAAAAAATAGAAAACAAACAAAGCTATGTATATATACAAAATAATTTTACAAAATTTTACATATTATTACTATAAGTAGTTTTAATTATCTACTAAATTAATTTATAACTGCTTTGTATCTGTAGATTTTGAAAACAAACTGAAGCCACAAAATTAATTTAAGCAGAGGCCTTAGCAACACGGTATTTACAACGATGCCAGACGTCTGATAAGAAGTAATAATTCACTATAAAAATAATATTTAAAATAGCTATTTTGTAAAATACTTGCTTGGCATTTCTCAGTTGGATCGTTTATCTCCAGTAGGTTATATTTTAATCAAATTGAAATTCTTAAACCACCTTTATCTTTCCCTCAAATCATTCACTCCAACATAATGAACGAAAAAATATATAAATAAATAGCTATCAAAATGCTTTCAGTCATAATCTTATTGAAATTACTTTTGTTTTGTATAACAAAAATTAATCTAATTTAGAACATGAAATACTTCTCTCATTTACCCTTGGGTCTAATTCTCAATATTTCTAAATTAGAAGACAAGTTCCTTATAAATAAAGGATGAGAATTAAAATTATTTTTTGAACTTTTTTTTTTTAAATTTCCTTCCACTTCTTCCTATTTGCATTGCTGAATTATATATAATATAATACATCATATACACCTTAAATCATATGTTAAACTGCATTGTAAAGTGTCATTTAAGGTGTATATGGTGTATTATATTAACTTTTTTTTTAATTGGACTACATTTTAAAAGTATATATTTTAAAATAATTTTTTTATAGTAGTAAATATCATATTTAAGTAAAATTGTATTTCAATTGATTGTTTTAAAATTGTCTCAAATATATATATATATTTTCTTTGATCCTTGTTTAATCTATTTTTATATATATTAGTCTAGTGAATAATTATTAATTTTTTTTGTTTGTTTTGCTCCGTCATTTCCCCCTTTTCTTCATATTCTTTTTTTATTTCCATTTCAATCTGTTTTTTCTTCCAATTGTGTGTCAGCTTTTTCTTGTAATTTTTTGATCTGATAGAAAAAAATATATAATATGGTATTTCCTGTTTATATCTATTTTGTATTCTGTGTCTTCTTAGCCTATGTTTTTTGTTTGTCATTTTAGATTTCTTTGTTGGAAATATTTATCTAGAGATTTCTTTTATTCAGTTAAATTTATTGATCTGTGTTTTTTATTTTGTTTTAGTTTTAATTATTATTATTATTATTATTATTATTATTATTATTATTAGTTATTGAGGTTTTAACTTTAGTTTTTTTTTTTTTAAAAAAAGACAACAAATGTTTTATTATTTTTATTAGACAATAGAACCATGATATCTACTATATTTTGTGATCATACATCACATATAATAGTGCATAGTTTATTGTTAAACTTTGATTTTAAAAGATTATGCATTGTTTTATTAAATTGCATGTGTATAGTACTTTTTCCTACATGCATGTATTTTTAACACAAACATTTTCTATGTGTATCATATGCATATATAAATCAAGATTGTAATATAAATAAAATTATTATTAATTATAAATTTCGAGAGTAAATTAACATATATACTGTGTATGTTCATTTATTCACATTCACTTAAAAAATTAAAATTATAACAAACAATACAGTATCTTTATTTTAAAAAATAAAATAAAATTAATAATGCAGTTTTAGATTTTTATCACAATTAAATATACTATGGGTGATCCCCCCTCCCCAATAACTTATTTCCTCTTCAGAAATAAAATAGGAGTCTCACTGCAGACTATGGATGGCTTTTCTGGTTGTTTTAATGTTTAACTCCATCACAACTTTGGAATCTTTATAATCATTCTTTCTTGCTATTACACATTTCAGATTCTTATTTAAGCTCATAAAATTTTGAACTTTCTGACACAATATGAGAAAAAAGTATAGTTCTTTTTTTCAGTCATTACTAAATCAATAACTTTCATTTTATAGTTTAGGAAAGATACTTTATAAATTTTATTAAATTTCATAAAACATTTATCTTTATGTTTAGAAAACATTTTATTATGTGAAATACTGTTCACATCAAATGCAGGAAAGATAATAAAGCAAAAAAATAAAATGTATGTGTATGGAAAAAGATCGCCTTTTTATATTGTGAAATTTATTAAATTTACAATTGTTAATGCTTTACTTTTTGTTTAATTACACTTTTTTGAATAACATATATTTGAAGTAGGATATATTAACATAGTATATAACAACACTTTCACTATATACAGTATTTACTATATGCATTTTTTAATTATACACACAACTAAAATTTGCTAAAAAAATTAGTGATGTGTTTATATGTAGTGTTTTTTTAAAAGTATATAATTGTTAATTGTTTTACCTCTGAATAATATAATACAAGTTATTCCTCTATGATCACTTTTTGAGAGCTTGTTTGTGCCTTAATATGTAATTTATTAGCATATTTAATTTAAAAGATGTAATTTTTAGCATTTAGCATTTAAGTTTTATATTTTCCAAAATAAAAATAAAATGTGATAAGTATTTTTAAAGCATTTTTAACATTATAAATTTATAACAAATGTAATTCATTACATTTTATTTTTTATACTTATAAAAAATATAAAATATAATTAAAAATATTATTTAATTAAAAAATAATTATTACATAATAAAAACTAAAGATATAGAAATAAGAAAGATAATTATCTGTTTGTATCAAACTGCAAAAACAAAAAATGAAATTCCATTGAAAACTGTTTAACACAGTTTGAAATCCTATCAGAATTTTTATTTTAATCACATTAATTTTTTTCCTGATTAAAGATTCCATCTATTGACTAAAATGTAAACTATTGTTTATAGTTATTAAGTGTCAAAGTCATAGATCAAAAACTGTAAAAAAAAATAAACACTCATAAAAATCCAATGTACAACAATGCTAAAACCACAGGATACTTGTGGTGAGTTAAATAGTAATCTATTAAGTTCTACGTAAATTCAATAATATAATTAAATTTAAACATATTAAATATGTAAGTAGTTTATAAATTAAAAATTTAAGAAAACATAAGATGCTAGGAAATTGTGAAATTGGGATTGTAGATAAAATTGAGGTTACTGGTGAGAGAAAATGATTAACTAATCCACAGAAGTGTGTATATATTGAACATATTCAAACAATTATGTTTGTCTATTTAAGTCACTGTAATTTTAAAACATTATATGGATAAATTACATAGATTGTTAAAATTATGAATAAGCCAGAAAAATATGATTAATTTTTTTGTTAAAGATAAAAGGATTGTGAGATAAGATGGATGGTTAATGTTGAAAAGAATGAAGAAGGATGAAGATGGTTTTCAATTTTATGACAGTGCTTTGGAACAACTGTTTTAGCTTAATAAATCAGGAATCAAAATGCTATACTAGTTTGATTGTGAAATATTTTATTTAAATCAATTTAAAGCAAAAACAAGAATTTTAATATCTTAGATTCTGGATTTACAATATAAACCAATAAAATATCATGCCTATAACTTATATATTGCTGTTTTATCAGAATACATTTTTTTATCACCTCTATGCCACTTTCTGTAAGATTTAGAAAATTTATAAATGCCAGAAAAAAGATGCATTAGATGCTAAAGGGCCAGATATTTCAAAATCCAAAGCTCCTCACTGATGCAAGCCATATGCATGAAACTGGTTTGGGGAAATTGGCTAGAATATTACAGGATAGGAATTTATTAATCATGATTATTGTGCATTTATTGCTTACTGAAGTGTACAGTGAATGGCATAAAGGAGTGAAAGAAAAATATATGCGGCTAGACTTCTAATATACTGATGATTATACTAGCTTTATTAATTTAAATAAAAGATGTATAGAATGTACTCATTATTTTAAATGCAAACATACCAAGACCTAGACTTGGTAATTAATGTTAAAAAAAAAAACATTTTTTATCTGCAAATTTTAGCATCAATGACTATCAGCTTCAGTACAGAAGTCAATTTAAATATCACAACAGCTAGAAAATGAAAAGTGGACTTAGATGTAGAAATGTGCTAGTCTTTTTAATAAATTAAAAAGATAGAATACTTCATTACAGTGTAAGGTCACAATTGTTTCTTCATCCACTGTACTCGGATTCTCTATTAGCACAATATAAAAGCATCAGAGAAGTTTAATTTAAGGATTTTTCATAAAATTTCTAAAATGTGATAAAAGACCAAATTGTATTAGTGGTCAAGCATTGAACACCTTGTGGTTAGTGTAGCTGCCTTCCAAACAGCTAGCTCAGGTTCGCTTCCTGGTCAATGCTTTGGCACATAAAAAAAGACCAATTAGTATGTTCGTCAACTTTTTGGATATGATACTATGAAATCCACTATTATAAAATAACATTCTCATTAGATTATATATGTGAAATAAATAAATAATACAAAACTTTCTATCATTAAAAACCACTCAACACTTAAACAATCCCAATATCAATATCAATCAACAATTTCAAACTTTAAATACATTATATATATAAAAAGTGAATTTGAGTAAGAATTTTTATGAAAGAGGCAAATTTTGTTTACATTATAAAGATTATCTCAAAGCCATTATAAAGGAGTGTAATTGTATTTATGTAGTGAACTCTTTTCATCATTTGATGTTAAATATTGAATATCTTTAAAAAAAATTAACTGTATTTAAATTTTCAATTACATTCAATTCTTAGCAATAGCATGCAGATCAGTTGGTTAGAGCATTACCTTAAAATTATATATTCAATAATCTAAAGGTCCAGGTTTGATTCCCTTGCTAGTACTGTCACTGGTCAGACTGACAACACCCGAAGAAGAAGGAAGAATACCAACTTGAAACATTGCGTGTATACTAATCTGTGTGTATTACTAACAGTTGAATGCAATTGAAAATTTAAATAAAGTTAAATTTTTATAAATACATTCAATATTTAACATCAGCTGATGGAAATAGTCCAACATAGACATACAATTAAAATGCCATTATTACAAACATTCAGGCAAACAAAAAGTGAAATATTTATTGTTTTCATTTGGAAGAGAAGCGTTGGAAAATTATAACCAGACACAGTGTTTAGAAAAAAGTTTGCTTGCAGGAAAAGCTAAACAATAATATCACAATACATTAAATAACCAGAGTAATAGATCAAACTATCAAACATCACATGATCACCATTTTCTATGCTTGCTCATAACTGTTATTAAAACAGGCAAAATTCTACATACAATAGTGCCACTCAGTGCAAGCCACAGTAATCAATGGATGCCAGAAGGCCTGTGCATAAAATCCCTATCCAAGGCTCCTCACTGATGAAGGCCACAAGCCAGAAACTAAGCACCTATATATACAAATAAAAAATCGTGATTAAATTAATTTTTTATTTGTATATATAGGTGTTGAGTAAGAAAAAACAATTTAATACAATATATTACACATATTATGTTTTTAGCATATATTCGTTTTTATTATGTATACATTTACAATATCTTAATTGATCATGCATTTGCTTACAATTATATGAGTAATATTTATTAAAATGTGTTATTTAATTAACTACAATACTTTTTTCTTGTTTGACTAATGGTTGAATAAAACAACAATAGGCCATTTTATAAAAAAACACTTTTTTTTTGTTCATCTCACTTAGTGACTGATCTGCCATACTAGTTTCCTCAATCCTAGACAACTAGTTTGGAGCCCTCATACCCTTTATGGAGCTTGATCAATATCTCCCTTTTTTTCTATTTTACTTCCTGTGATTCTTTCAAAAATAAACTCAACAACTATTAAACTATAATTAATACCTTCATTGCAGTAGGCACACATAGTCTTAATTGTTATCATAACTCATTCTGTATCAACACATTATTTAATTCAAACATATCGCTATGGCCAGGATGTTTTTTATATGCATACTGCTTATAATTTCTGAGCTATGAGTTCATTAGTACAAGTTTTTTTTTTTTTTACAAAAACTACTTCACTTTAACATTCCAATCTCTCATTCTCATTCTTGAAACTATTTTTTCATTTATATATTTGTTTAATTTATTTATATGTGTAGTCTCTTCCTTTATCATCATGATCACTAGTGGACAGTGTATTTAAATGATCACTAAATCCTGATAACAATCCACTGTTAGGATCAACATATTCATCAGCAAAATCTTGTAAATAAGTATGATAGAATTTGGATCATTTGCAATTGCCTAAGCCTCTTTATATTTTCTTTTCTGTCTTCTCTTTTGCACAGATTGTTCTCATGTTGGTGGTAGTGAAAGTATGGCTTATAGTGAGCTCATAATTGAGAAAGATTGATTTGTATTTATTATTCTGTCTGGCTCTGTTGGACAAGTTATGTATGCTGAGCATACTTCTAATTGCTAAACTTTAAACAGTGCTATGATTATGAGAGTAATCTGCCAAAAGCTTGCTCAGAACATTTAAAACTTTTGAATATCACCTTTTCATAATAATTCGATTATAACAAAGTAATATTTGTACAAATGTAGTTTGCATAAAGAATAAAATTAATTATAATTGAATACTCTAAATAATAATGGAATTACAAATTAATTAAGGAAACAGATAAAGAAGCTTTTTTTTTTTTTTTTTAGAAATCTTAATTAAAGTATATAGGTATTTAGCACTAGAATCTTTACTAGTATATTTTTTTCTCCATATGTCATAGCATCGGACGGGAGGCGAACCCGCAACAACCATCTGCAAACAACTGCTTGCTTGCAAGGCAGCTGTGCTGACCTCTCAGCTAACAATACTTGACTAATAGTATCTTATTCTATTTCACAAGTATTTCTGATCAACTTTAAGCATGAGGTCTAAGATAAAAATAAAATTAAAGAATTTCAAGAAATAATAGCTGTATGTCCTAATTTGCAAGATATAGGTCATGAAAATAATTTGAAAATAAAAAAACATTTGTGATTCCTGCTTTACTTCAAAAAGTGTTCATAATTTATAATTTGTTTATTTATTTATACATATTATTTCAAATTTGCATATATTTGTTCATTTTCATAATAAAGTGGTTTCTTTTTTCTTTATAATCTAAAGCTGAGTGCACGTTCAGTGAAGTTCACCCTAATTGTACAAATGAAGAGGAAAATCAATATTATACATCAAGCATTGTTTGCCTAGTGGTTAGCATAGTTGCCTTCCAAGCAGCTGGCCCAGGTTTTCTTCCCGGTCAATGCATTTGACATATGAAAAAAAAAAAAATTATACATAATAAATATATTTACACAAAATGTCTTTCTTCTACTAAATTTTTAGTTGTGCTTTTATATAAAAGTAATTATCATAAATAGTTACATGTATACAATTTTTTTTTCATATGTCATAGCATCTGCTGGGATGTGAACCTGCAACAACCGTTTGCAACCAACTGCTTGCTTGCAAGGCAGCTGCGCTGACTTCTCAGCTAATAATGCTTGACTGTATACAATTTCTTTGATTTAAATATAATACAAATATACAAGTCATAATAAAAAACAGTCAACATTAAGACAATCCCAATATCAATAACAATCTAACTTCTAACTGTTGTCAAGGCAACCTCTTTTTAACAATAAGGATGAAATCCCACCCTTATTACATTTTAATAATATATTAAATACACATATGGATTGCATCATATTATGTACATAAAGTATTGACTGGTTTGTAATGGTTATATATATATATTATTGTATACTAAATTATTGTATTTTATTTTTCTTTAATATACTTTTTAATTTGCTTTTTTATTTTACTATAATGTAAGTTTTTTTTTACATAGTGATTTCTTATTCTAGTTTCATATCGATTACAATATTTTGCATTTATGTATGAATCCATTTTTGTTAGACTCATTTTCAATTGTTTGGATATGAGATTTTTTGAATATATTACCAAAACGTTTTTCTATAATTATATATACAAGAAGTTCATTAAAAAATATTATTTTGTAGCTAATTTTTTTCTTTTTTAATATAATTTTTATTTATTAGATTATTCTTTTTTGCAACAATGCTAATCTATTGATATTAGAAAATCTGACATGACAATACAATGTTATTTCATATCTCAATGTAGATTCACACAAAGATTTATGTATCACATGGTCAGCATTTCATATGCTTACACATGCTGTTAATAAGAGTACCAAACTCTTCCTACAGTAGTGCCACCAAGCGCAAGCCTTCATAATCAGTGGATGCAGGAGATTTGTGCATAAAATCCTTATCTAGGACTGATTCATCCAACATCCCCAGACTAGTTTCTAGGTGTAGCACTGCAGTGCTCTCAAATCCAAGGTTTCTCACTGATGCAAACGACAATCTAGAAACTAGTCTGGAGATGTTGGATGGGTACGCACTAGATAGGAATTTTTATGCACAAACCTTCATACTTTCATTGATTATGAAGGCTAGCATTTAGTGGCACTACCATATAAAGAGTTAGGTTCTCTTATTATTAAAGATTTATATTAAAACAGGTGCAGTTCTCTCAGATCCAAGGCTTCTCACTGATGAAGACCACACACCAGAAACTAGTCTGGGGATATTGGATGAGTAGGCACTAGATGGGGATTTTATGCACAAGCCTTCTGGCATCCATTGATTACTTCGTCTTGCACTGAGTAGCACTAGTGTATGGAGAGTTTTGACTGTTTTAATAACAGTTATAAGCAAGCATAAGAAATGGTGATTATGTGATGTTTATTGGCTTAAAGATTTATATGTAACAATAAAAATATTTAAAAGAAAAATCTTGATTTTGTAAAACATTTTCTACAAAATATCTAAATTTTTTTATTAGACTATTGATACAATGTTTTAAGATATTTTTTCCATCTATTATCATTCCAAGATATCTAATATATTTTACGTGTTCTACTTTTATGCATTTATTATTACTACATATTATATTTGTAGAATATAGAACACTAATGTGAACTTAGATATATATCAATATTTTTATATTTCTAATGAAGAGAAATTGTCAATGTACATTTTGTTTTTCTTCATTTGTTTAAGCTTTCTTGATACTTTCTATCAATGTTGTTATCTATACTTACAATAATAGTATCATTTGCATATTAATACATTGATCCATCAATATTAATATTTTCTAAGTTATTTATAAAAATAAGAAATAATAATACATTAAGTGTAGAACCTTAAGAAACTCCATATACAATATATATATATATATATATTTGTTAAACCACTAAACATCACATGATCACCTTCTCTATTCAATACATCTGATATTATTGCTATTTTAAATAATTTTTTAATAATAGCCTGAACAATTTCCTCTAATTCCACAATTTTTTAAACTGTGAATCAATTGCTTATGTTTGGTTTTGCCAAATGGCTTATAAAAATCTAAAGAAAATTGTATTTATTATTTTTTATAATTTAATTCACTATTAATTTTATTTGCAAAATTCTCCAATAACATATTGATCGTTCTTTCTTCTACGAATTCCTATTGGTTTTTTATTTAAAATGTTATTTCTATTTAATTTTTAAAAACTAATTTTATGAATATAAATTTCCATTATTTTATAAATTGAGGGGGGAATAGCTCTATAGTTATCAAAAAAAAATTAACCTCAGACTTAAAAACTGACCTTACTAAAGGTATTTTTAATAATGTAGGAAATTCATTATTGTCTATTATATTGTTTTATTGGCCACGTAAATAATAATATCTGACAATATATCAATATTTTTTAATGTCTGTTATTATTATTTTATCTCTACCTGGACTTATATTAATTCTATATATTTTTATTTCATATAACTCATCTTCATTTAAATTTGGCTTAGAAATATTGGATGAAGTTGACGTCCATATATAGATACACATTAAGCAAAATTATACAACCCTTTTATGGTTATATTTATTATCGAGTGTATGTCCTTTATAAACCTGGTCAATAATTGTTTTACCTCGTAACATTGAACACTTTGTAATCCTTCATGGGTAAGTGTACCCGATAATTTTTTGTAATCTTTTAACTAATAAAGGTTACTGTTGAAAGATATAACAACATAAATAATGATGGAAAAGATTAATTTATTTAAAATTACAGCTTAGCACTGCTCTCTATCAGGTTGGTCATATTTATAGAACTGACATAGGTTTATATAAATAGAATTTATAAGATAAATAATTTAAATATACCATTTATGTGATAAAGCAAAGCATGAGTCTTTCTTGTTTATTGTGTTGATGTCATTTGCAATAAACCACACCTTTTTATATTTTCTTTTTCAATCATTACATTTAGCACAAATAGCTTTAATATTAAGTGGATTGAAATTGTAGCCACATTCGATTTCACATTTCAAAAATATAGACTTAATATTGGGGTCTGTTTTAGCGCATTTGTATATATATTTGTGTTGTGCTAATGTTGTAGTGCAGTTGGCACAAGACTCACTATAGCAAATTGCATTACATGTTAGTTCAATGTATTTAATTTTATATACTCTTTGGAGATTTTGATCTGGAGCTAATTTGTCTTTAGGGTTGTATAACATTTGATTAAAATTAGGTAGGTTCTAAAACTAATATTGAATTTATTTGAGCAGATTGTTTTCATCTTTTTAGATATACATAGTATAAAAGGAAGGCTGATGCATGTATTAATATTGTTCAGAAATATTACCAAATTCATCACTTTCTTTATTTTGCTGTAATATTTTATATAAATGCAATTTATCTACTCTACTTTGAACACTTTTTAGTAAAAAAGTTGTTATTGTACATATATGCATAAACAACCTTATATTTTGACTGTCTTGTTATTTATATAGTTATATATTTTATTTTGTTCATTATATTATATCATAGCTCTGAAAAAGACTGCAGGACAGTCAAAACATAAAATTGGGCATGAATATATGTACAATAAAACATTTTTTGGTAAAAAGTGTTCAAAGTAGAGTGGATAAATTGTATTAATATTCCTAGTATTTAAAGATGAATATAATTTTTTAAGAGTTATTTAATATATTAATATTATACCCTGAACTGATTAAGTCTTTTATATAATTTTCAATATTGTCTTTTCTGTCTGATTCAACCTTGCATAATTTATAATTTCTATACAAAAAACATTTAAAGCCAGCTAATTTATGTGAAATTGGTGAATCTCATGTCAACTGTGTTACAAGATTAGTGCAGTATAAATATATATACAAACATGCTAAATAAAATAGGCTCCAATATTAGGTCTATATTTTTGGAACATGAAATCAAATCTGGCCACAATTTCAATCCACTTAATATTAAAGTTATTAAAACAGGTCAAACTCTCCATACAGTAGTGCCACTCAATGAATTCCAGAAGGCTAGTGCATAAAATCACTATCTAGTGCCTACTCATCCAATATCCAGACTAGTTTCTGGCTTGTGGCATTCATCAGTGAAGAGCTTTGGATCTGAGAGTACTGCAACTAAGTCCACAAGCCAGAAACTAATCTGGGGATATTGGATGAGTAGACACTAGATAGGAATTTTATGTACAAGCCTTCTGGCATCCATTGAATATTCTGGATTGCACTGAGTGTGACTACTGTCTGGAGCGTTTTGGCTGTTTTAATAACAGTTATGAGCAAGCATAAGAAATGGTGATCATGTGATGTAATATTTAAGTTGTTTGCACTGACTGCAATGATCAAAAAAGAAAATATAAAGCGATGTGGGTTATTGCAAATAAAATCAATGTAATAAACCAGAAAAACGCATGCATTGCTTTATCATGTAAATAATGTATTAAATTATTTAACTTATAAATTTTATTTATATAAATCTATATTAGTTTTATGAATATGGTTGATCTGATTAAAAGCAATGCTAAGCTGTAATTTTAATTAAATTAATATTTCTAACATATTGTTTCACCACTGTTTAGTTTGTTATATTTAGCTTAAGGAAAGAAGAAATATTATTGAATTAACTATTATATGTTTTTGAAATATTAGTATCATTATTAGATTTTGTTTATTTTATTATCCCCCCCCCCCCCCCAATACAGAATTAAATGTATTTGCTGGAATAAACGTATCATTTATATTAAACTGCTTTTTTTTTTTTAAAATCTTTATCACTTATAGAATTACATTTCCTTACAAATTTTCCATTATTTTTTCAATTTTTATGGCACTTTTATTTTCATTATTATTCATTTGTTTAAATAAAATAACTATTTCTCTGCTTTTATAATAAATTAGATTTCATTTTGTTTTTAGTATTTTATATTTAAGAAATAAATCGTGATTTTGCTTTTCTTTTTTTTTTAACATTCTTTTCATAATTTTCTTTTTTTTTTTTTTGTATTAATTGTAATATTTTTATTAATTTATTCAATTTATCTTATATATATATTTTTTTTTTTTTTTACATTTTAAATATATCTTTGAAAATATCTATAAACTTATCACACATAATGTTAATGCCATTAATTTTTATTTTATTTTGTTCTTGTTGGTTTCTTGTATAAATTTTCTAATTAGCAACCTTGGCACTATCAAGGGCTTTGAACGTTCCATCATCAGATTTTCAATGAAATGGAAGGCTGAAGAGTTGTGAGTTGGAATAGTTTGAAGCCTGTCCATTAAAGTATAAAGATTGGCTATCTTAATATAAAGCTGAGTACTGATTATATATATGTGTGAGGATAGTAATCTAGACCAACTGATGATTGCTGGTTTAGCATGAAATACGTATATTGGTGATTATTTATCTTTTCAACATGTGTGTGATCAGATGGGTCAGCAATATGAGATGGCACTGAGAGTGGTGGGTTGTATGAAAGTCTGAGTTCGAACCCACATATATTACATATATAAATGCAGGTTTAAGCCTGTACAATGTATTAATTAGCTTATTGTTATATAATATCAATTTGTTTTCAACTATTTTAGATGTAATTTTATTTTGTTGTACTTTTGTTTGTTATAGAAAGAAATGTAAAATAATGAGCAGCAATCTCTTATTATCTTCCATCCGTAAAAATGTCTAAACAGTTTCAAAATAAAATCAACCGATTATGTACCAAACTTCTCTGGAGAGGAAGGACAGTTGCTATTAGCTTGCGAGGCATCCAACGACCACGCAGGTTCAATGGACTGTCATTCCACTCAATACAAGCAATCATTTTACAGAAAACCCACAACACTCTACATAATCTGATCATCTCATGTGGATACTCCAACATTATTAAAAAAATTACACCAACAGATCGTCCTCCGCCCTCTGCCAGTTCATGGATAGCCTCCCTAATAAACCACTTACAACTTTATAACCCAATAATGCCCTCTAACCTTAACAAAAAAATCACCTTATGGGAAGCATACAATATAATCAACTATAATCAACAACCCATTAAAACCAGCCTAAAAATAACCAACCAAAGACTCATTTCACACTTCAAAAGATGGAGTCTGGAACCCAAATTCCTTGACTTCATCATTAAAATAAATCTTAATGCGCTTCCCACGAATTGGTTCCTTTATCACCGAAGAGGTTTTAACAGCATTGATCCTATATGTGGTCTGTGTGCTCGTGAAGATGAAACCATAGACCATATTATACACCGATGCCCAAGACTTAAAACACTGAAAGAGATAATTATAATTAATTCCAACATAAGACCTGATATGATTTTCTCACTTGAAAATGCCATTCATAATGGTTTTTTTTCAATAATAAGGCTTTCTACCTTTGTCCTTTATTCCATATGGATAGTGAGATGCAAAACTCTCATGGAATTACCCCCGCCACAAATCATACCATTGTTTTATCAAACGCTCAAAAAAATCAAGAAACGTGACTAACTCCTGGCCTCCAGTAAAGTCTTTGATGACACCTGGTCTTTAACTGCTCTTTCATTTTCCTGATTATCAACTCCCACCTACCCAGCATTATAGAATAGGAAATTCTAAAAGAAAATATGCATGTTTATATTAAAAATGCTTATTCTATTAAACAAGTTTTTAGAATCTCATCACTATACCTAACCACATAAGAGTATAACAATTGTACTGTCATAACAAAATCTAGCCAGATGACAAATAGAACATTATACAATCATATTATTGTACAATTTATTCATTTATCTATCCTTTATTAGTATGTAATCACTATTTATTGTTAATAAAATTTTTTGTTGAAATGAATAATTATAATGAATGTTTTATTTCATTAGGCTTGTGAACAAACTATATTATTCATTATAATTGCTTCTCTTATTTATGGTTTAATATGACAAAATACACCATAATAAGCTAATGCGTTTATATAACTTTCAGGTTCATACCTCATATTTAAAAATAAATAAAACATTAATTTTTGCATAGGTTTTAATATAAATTCTAACTTTATTTATCTATTACACTTTGTGTGGAAAATATTTTTGTATTATACATTAGATCAGAAAATTGATTTATTTAGTAAAAAATATTAATTATTGCATGTATTAGAATAGCAGCTATTATATAGCTCATATTTTTTACCCAGAAGGCTTCTGATTTACACCTGGTAGTTTTACACTGAATGTTCTAGAAATATTAATTCTTTTTTTGTTAACATTGAAGTAATGAATACCACCACTAAGTGAAGAAATTGTCACAGACAGCATTACATATCGTGAAATTTTTTTAAATTTCACATTATTAAATTTTTATAATTACTTTTTCTTTCATAAATAATAATTTTTTAAAAAGCTGATCAAAGAAACTTAGACACTTGTTAAGCCCCCCCCCCCCCGACAATTAAAAATAGGAGTTCTTAGTTGAGACTTAATTTATAATTAATTTTATTTAATAGTTAAAAGTAGATAAAAATTATTACACTTCTCACCAAAATAATGAAAATTCCAAATTTCTTTTTTTTTCCAACAGAAAAATATCAAGACAGAACGATGTTTAAATTATCTATTGAAATACACTTGTGAATTCATATATATATGTCAAAGCGTCTGCCGGGAAGCAAACCCAGAATAACAGCTTGGAAGGCAGTTATATACACTAGGCCACCAACGCTTGACTAAATTCAGATATTTAGAATATCTTTTTAATGAATTTTTTTAATGATTTTTTTTATTATATTGATTTTTTTACGTTAATGCCCTATTGACTGTATTTAAGATGCAGATGAAAGTTAATACAGGCAGATTTGACATGTTTGACATGTCACAGAAAAAATAAAATGAGATCTCATCCTAAATAAGATCCTATTTTTCAGACTATTTGGGTCAAGTACATGGCGTTTTTTCCACAGAATTCTAGATCAATGTCACTATTATTTGTTTAACTCACACTTTTATATTGTTTGCTTTTTAATGCCTTAGACATGTGATTATATATGAACCTCAAAGGTATCCAAACATCATCACAAATAAATTTAGATCAATAAAAAATCATGTTCAAAAATTTATCTCTGTTAGATTATTTAATCAGACTTGGGGTAGGGTAATGCTACAAATGAATTGTTTTTTTTCTCAAGCATTGGAACAATGCCTGATTTCCTTTTTCCTACCCTGAAAAATACTTTAAAAATATATTATCAATGTATTCCTGTGGTATTCACTGGATGTAAAAGTTATTCTGCCAATTTTTTCTGCTGTCTATTATATATAAATTTTTATAAAGTCAAATAAAATTACTGTTAAAATATTAGCCGAGAGGTCAGCGCAGTTGGTTGCAGACGGTTCATTTTAATGAAACTATTATACAGTTATAAACAAGAGTATATTTTAAAGTATTGCTTTCTGTCAAGGTTCATTAACTTCTTTAATTATAAAGCTAGATTTAAAATAATTTATAAAATTCAAAATAATTAAAATGTAATCATCAAGTAATTAAAAAAAAAAACTCTTTTACATAGAATCAAATTAGTTTACATTTTTTTAAAAACTGAAAATTTATTTTAACTAAAAAACGTGAAAATTCTATTTTGTCTTTAAGATTTTTTTTTTTATTGGCTGATAGCTTTAATTAATTAAAATTCTTTTATTGTTTAGTAGCCATTCAAAATTTATATCATTTGTAAATTTATTCTATATAAAATTTTATAACGGTTAATTTAAAATTATAGTGATTATTAATTACCAATTGTTTTCAATTTTAATTTGCATTCATCATTGTTTATAATAAAGACTATTTTTTTTTTTTTTGTAGTAAATTTAATAGCTGACTTTTTAAAAAAAAGGATTGTAATATTTTTTTAAATTTATTATCTATTTTCTTTCTAATGATAATTTAATGTCAAAGGATCCCGATAATATCTCCAAGTATTATAATTTAGAACAGTAAGTGCCCATGCATTAGTGCAACTGGTTTTTACGTCACTCTTTTCATATAAGATTGCCTTGACTAAGTATATATATTAAAACAAAATTAAAATTTCATATTTATGTTCAAAATTCTAGCTTTGGCATCAGTAAATATATTTACATCAAGAGATTTGACGATTTTATTTTTAAATAGATATTATACTTAAATAAATCATATAGTATAGTTTGATTTATAGTACTTATACTCTTTGATACAGAATAGGTTCCTAAACTATCTGCTGTAGTCCTGTGAATAGTTGAGATGTATCATCCAGTATTAGCTCTAGCCTCGGAAATACTGAATGAGTAAACACTAGATAGGGGTTTTATGCACAAATCTTCTTGCATCCATTGATTACTAAGGCTTGTACTGGATGGCAGAACAGTTTGCTTATTTTGCACACTATTGCACACTTTGTTAAATGACATAATAAAACAATTTTTTTTACAAAAAATTAAATCTAATAAATAGATTAATAGACATGTAATATGTAACAATTTTATTTTTAAATAAATTACATCTTATAAACAATTATAAAATAAGCGACGTTGTAAAATCAGTACTATTCATCTGTAGTATTTTTTGCTCTTTAATTAAATCATGTAAGGATAACAGGTAATACAACAAAAAGATATTTTAAGTATTTTGGTTAATCCTTTAAAATGATTGTGAATTTGAGGTATATCTAACAATGCATAATAAATATTAAACTGCTGAAATACATAATCACTATTTTCTATGCTTACACAAGCTATTAAACTAGTAGCAACTTCTCTATGGAGTAGTGCCAGCCAGTGTGAGTGATAGGAATCAATGGATGAATATTCACTCAAAACAACTTGCCTATTTGTAAATAATTGCATCTTATTTTGTCTGTGGTTAAAACATGGAATTACTTTTATTAATATTCTTAATAACAAAATCCACACCCACAAATTAGTAAAATTAACTTTACACGATCCACCACTCTCCACTCTATCTCAAATCACTGATACACTTGAACACATATATGCCATATGTGTGTTCAAGTGTATCAGTGTTATGAGATAGAGTGGAGAGTGGTGGGTCATGTGAAAGTCTGTGCTCATATACCCTATATTTACATATATTGATATAGGTATATAATAAGCCTGTATTTCAGTTATCAAAATTAATTTTTAAAATGTGTATTTAGAAGCAATGAAAAATATAACATAGTCACAGACTCACTCAATCTAATTTTAAACTGATAAACATTTTTTACCCCCCCTCCCTCCCATTTATTTCAGATATTGATAATGTATAAAATTGAGAACATTATTACCACTGTCATAAAATTATTTTGATCATACCTTTATTTCATTCATGTCTATGACAGTCAAATAACTTTGACATATCTGGTTATGTCAATGATATCTTATATAGTTGATCAAAGTGATAAAGTAACAACCTTGAGAGTTAAATATTCCTCAATCAATAGTCAGTCTGTAATTTCCAATGCTTATCACATGCCCATATTTACATTTAGCATTTTATTATAAATCTAAAAGCAATTATTAGGCATTTAAAAGAAAATCTTACATGAAATAATAGAAAAACATAACTTCATTTTTCAGAACAATATAAATTTTCTTGAAATACCTTTCATGTCCAGTTTGAGAATTGTAAATGCAGTTGAAGTCTACATAACTATGGAAATTGTTACCCTCTCATTTTATATTGCTACAATATATATTTATAAGGGGCTTGAACTCAGACTTTCAAGCTTCCTATAGCTATCCAATCCATCTTATACAACAGATGTACATAAACACACACACACATGAAAAAGATAAATGATTTCCAATATACATATTTTGTGCAGAAGTAGGGAGCTTGAAAGTCTGAGTTCAAGTCCCTTAAAATTAGATTAAGTTAGTGTAGATAATATATATGTATTTAAATATTATATATATAATATTGTTTTAAATTTTGTTAAATATATAATAAATTTTGCATATGTATCTCGATATGCTTTATGAAGTGTGTAATTATTATTTCTTCATTGTTTTTGATTTTCCATTCAGTTTAATGTATTTTCAATGCCTTGCCCCATAAGCATAACTGCTTTACCGTAGTCTGTATATAGCATGCAGAATGAAGTAAAACAGTTATGATGGTGCACAGCACCAATAGCAGCACCAAAAGTACACTAAACTGAAAAAAACTCAAAACAAAACATCATATAAAGCATAACTAAATACTTTACAAAATATATCACATACATGTGCAATATACATGCATAAACTACATGTGCAAAATGCCTACTACTTTCTATATATAAATTATATCAATAAAGCCTAAGACTTCATGCTTAAACAAACAAATAGAATATTAGCTATATTTTGTCAAGAGCACTATTTATTACTACTTAATCATAAGGTTTTTGCAATAGATTGATAATATTATGAGACTTTTAGTAACGCAGTTCACACCCACATATAATCAAAATAGTCTGGAATAAACTTTACAATATTCAATATAACAATATAATAAAAAACCAATGATAGCTATAGCCAGGTTATTACAATATGAACCATCCTGAATAGCATTTAACAATCAAAATTATATATATATATATATATATATATATATTTTGAATAGCATTTAACAATCAAAATTATATATATATATATATATATATATATAATGTTTAACAGAAATAGTGGACTTAATCAGTGAAGAATTTATTAGCTTCATGCTCCCAAATCAAAATGCTTTAGATTTTCCTATATAATGAAGAAAATAGGTTGAGAGATAAGAGGGTCCCTCTTATCTTTATAAAGCCGAATCTCGCATTATGATTTGGAGAGGTCTCAAGGTGCATGTACTGAAGTTTTAGCCTTATATAAGTATAAAAAAAGGTAGTAAATAACTCTCTTCCAGGCTATGAATTAAAAGCACTTTAAATGTTGAACAAAGTATCATGAATAGAAGAAATCCAGTTATTCTTGAAGCTCTGATGTTTATAAACATAACTTTGTCAACATGATTGATCATTCAGAGTAAAATTAATATACCATCCAGATGGAATATGACATTTAATAGTTAATAAACTAACAATCAATTGTACAAAGCTGGAGCTTTGTATAATTGATTATTAGTTTATTAACTATTAAATGCTTTACACCTTAGTCTCGTTTTATGTGGATTATTTTAATGCAATTTTGAAGTTATGCGATCCATGTTTCTTCTTAATATCTTTCATATTTCACTATATTTATTAGATATCAAGACATTTAAATTATTAATAATTTATTCATTTGGAATAACCATGCACTACATACTATTCCATAAATTAAATACAGTCAACATATATGGAGATGGAGATCAGATACCACATAGGTTAATTTCTGCAAGATTCTTCTAATGTTATTATCATAGTCTTTTCTCAATATTAATCATTACTTTATTTTTCCATGTGCAACATAACTCATGAACTACATATATATTTGAAATCACATTAAAAGTATAATAAAAGACTTTCATCAACAGAGGTAAAATATATTGCTTCCTATAAGTAGTGTAGGAGATATGGCAACTATGATGTAAAAATCAGCATCTTAGCGTAAATGAATAATCCATTCAGACATATATTGAAGCTATTCTTTGATATCTTCAATAACAGTGTTAATTGTATCCATCAGTGTTAATATCACATTCCAAAAATATGCGTGTGTATTTGTTTTTAAATCTTAATGGGCATTTAATGATTCTTAGTGAAAATAACAACGAACTTCAAGAACACAGTTGGAGATGTATTTTAGTTGCTATTTAAACCTCAATTCATATTTTATAGTTTCAAAAGTAGACATCAACTTTATACTTTAATAACAATCCATGCTTTATAGTTTCATATTAAACAATTTTCTGAATTATCACATTATGTTAAACCATTAAGCATCACATACTGTATGGAGAGTTTTGCTCTGTTTATCACATTATGTTGTTTGTCGTTTTATAATAAAATGTTGGTTAAAAGTATGCCTATACTTTTTGATGTAGATAAAAAAAGAATACAATCCAAAAATAATAATAATAATAATAATAATAATAATAATAATAATAATAATAATAATAATAATAATAATAATAATAATAATAATAATAATAATAATAATAATAATAATAATAATAATAATAATAATAATAATAATAATAATAATAATAATAATAATAATAATAATAATAATAATAATAATAATAATAATAATAATAATAATAATAATAATAATAATAATAATAATAATAATAATAATAATAATAATAATAATAATAATAATAATAATAATAATAAAGGCTCCCACTTGGCAATATGAATTCTTCTCTAGTTTGTTTACTATTATTTTTTTAAAATGACATAATATTTAAACGGTTGTTATCATGCTTGAGTTGTTCACTTTGTAGCTTACATTAAATGATTATCATCAACAATGGATTTCAGTTTCAATAATAATTTATTATTTCTAATGTATACAGTGATGTGTAATCATACAATTGGGGTTTACATTGTTGTTCTAACTATCTTGTTATTTCCATTTGGGTTCTGATGAGTCTATATTGTCCAATATGGTGTGAACATTAGATCTTTCACATATTTGTTATCTGATTGTTAGCTCCCCCCCCTTTTTGCCTTGTTGTTAGTTTGGCATATTGTATAATGTCCAAGTGTCTTCAAATGTTTTCGACGATGCCAGGAGTTGGTCTCTCTTCTGGATTTTAATCATTGTTTTGGAAAAAACCTGTTTTATATTAGGTTGTGGGTGTTCCATGATTAGTTTACAACGTGTAACCCATATGGCATAGTTCAAAAACACCGAGAGACGTATTATTGGATAGGTTTTAGTATTGATACTATCTTTTAGAGATGAGATCGGTTGGAAATCTATCTTGGTGTTGGAGAGTATGATTTCTCGGATCACTCTGAATCCCATACATTGTGAGAAAAGGTGTTCCAATGTCTCATCGCCGTTCATGCAAATGCTGCAAGTAGGGTCTATGTTGTGACCACATTTGTAAAAGAGGAAGTGATTAGTAGGTAGTCCATTAATGTTGTATTTAATGAGGAAGTCTAGGTATTTGGCCTCTAGACTCCATCTTTTAAAGTTGGATACCAGTTTCTGATTATTGTAATAAAATGTGTTGATTATAGGATGTAAGATTGGATGGAGGATTGTGTATGCTTGCCATAATGATATTTTAGAATTGAATGTGGAGTCATTTATTGGGCAGTGCTGTTTGATAAAGCTTGTGTTTCTAGTGATCCATGTTTGTCTGTCTGGTGGGGGTCGGTCAGTGGGTGTTACCTTTTGAAGGAAAGTTTTTTGGAGAATTGTGTTAAAACCATATGATGCTACCAAGTTGTGTATGACATTGTGGGTTTTTTGGTAAATCAATGCCTGAATGGAGTGGAGAGCAAGACCATTTAGCTTTCTTGGTCGCTGAGTGCCTTTGAGGCTGATCGCGACCGTTTTACCTTTCCAGAAAAGCCTTGAGCACAAGCCATTTATTTTATTTATGAAGCTTTTGTTGCATTTGATAAATGGAAGAAAGTATGCTATTTTTGGCATCACATTCATGTTAATTAGTGCTACCTTGCCAGGGAGGGAAAGGTAGACTTGTGACAAGGAAGTGATGAATTTGTTTGTTGTTTCTAGGATGTTATCCTGAATCTCTTTGGTCATTGCTGTGGTAGATTTGAATATGGAAAACCCAAGATATCTCTGTGGCTTGGCAGAGAAGAGGGTGTTAATTTTCCTTCCTGAAACAATTTGCCAGGAGGCAGACTTGCTGGGGTTGAATTGCAGCCTGTATTTCTCAGTATAGTGGCTTAATATTGTTTGTAGCAAAGGAATATGTTTTCTTGATGGTAGGATGATCATTACATCATCCATGTAGGCAAACATGTTGAATTCTCTGCTTAAATTGGGTATAAATTCCATACCGATACATATACATAAACTCATACAGTGGAAATGTAATGTGCCAGTTATTTGTTGATATGTATAAATAAATAAATTTATTTTGATGAAATAAGGTCTTTTAAGATTAAAACATTTTAACCTGCTTTCTGATTGACAATAAAAAAAAATGTCAAATTAATTGCTTAGATTCAACATGTCATTTACTATTAATTTATATCATTATTTGTATTAAAAGAAAAACTAACTATACACATTATCTCCTCTTTGAAATCATGAGTAATTTTCAAATTACCAAGGACAGATAAATGAATGTGCGCACTATAAATTGCTTTAGGTTTAGAACATTTGTAAAAATAGGTAAATTCTCATTCTAAATATTATCAGTGATAATACATCCTTCTACTGAAGTTAAAGAAGATATTCATAAGCAACAGTGATTAATATCAATTTGTTTATTGTTCTTGAAAACAAGCTTTGTTGGACAGAAAGTCTTTTTTTTTTAAAGTCATGTGTTTAGATTTGTATAATACTAAATTTTTGAGAAAATCTTTATCACATTTTCTATGTAATGATATAATCTTTTTTAAATTTGATTTTAAAAATTTCTATATATGAATTTATAAATTTAATGACAATATTTTCTATAAATTTTTGTGGAATAAATAATCCATCTTTTATTTCTAATGAAAATGGTAGTCTTGATTTCTTTAGAAAATTCAGGATTTATCTTTAAATTAAATATATATATATATATTTAAATTTTTTTATTGAAATCAAATGAATTCATCAATTTTATCCCACTGACTAATATTGCCTGAGACTATCTTTAATCTCTAGCTATGAATAAAACACCACATGACTTTTTTAGTTTAATCTTATATGTGTGGTTCCAGAAAAAAATCTCTTTACTCTACTATAGAGCCATCTATTGTAAGCTTGAGTAATCGGTGAACACAAGGAATAATGTTATAATATCTGTACACTCCAATTTGTTGTATTGGAGGCTAAATCAATTATTTTTGCTAACAAAAACTTATTATCTTAGATTATTGTCAGTCACTATTAATATGAAATAGCCAAATAATTATTGCTCAGGAACATGTGATATGTAAGGACCAATCAGGTGTGTCCAGGAGTCTTCAGTTTTTTAATCTATTATGCACTCCTATCTGTTCTTGATGATCTTTGGAAAATTCTCAACTGCCTGAAAAAAAAATCTAAATTATCTGAATTTGAACTCTGGGCTACCCACTGATAGTTATATCATAAAGTCTTCCAAAATAAAAGATTAACAATAATTATTTCCGAGAATATTTTATCTTTCATAATTAAATTGATTTCAGTAAGAAATAGTTAATGAAACATGTAAACTTAAATCTGACTGAAAGCGGAACTTTGTAAAAAGAATTTTTTTTTAAAAGTAAAGATGATTAATATTGACTGGCATCGATCCAAAATAGCAAGTTAATTTAACAGAAATTCTAAGTAAGAATAAAACAGAACTGAGAATGTTTTACTTCCTTTTGAAATTTAATAACGAGAAAGCAAAAAAAATATGCAAACAAATAAAATGAAACTTAAATTGTATATATAAACAATAGAATAAGAGTTAAATTTCAGTAATAAAATGTAGTTGTTTTTTTAAAGCTATTATTTTTCATTTACTGTTGAAATAACTTAAATAGTAAATTAATACATTGTACAGGCTTACACCTGCATTTATATATGTAATATATGCGGAATTCGAACTCAGACTTTCAACTCTCAGTGCCATCTTATATTGCTGACCCACCTGATCACACACATGTTGAAGAGATAAAAAATCACCAATATACGTATATTAATATAATAACTGAAACACAGGCTAGCCTGTGTTTCAGTTATTACATTGTAGAGATGTCTGCCCATCCTTGCATATGTATTAAATGGATTATGTCCTGTACATGTGGGGTTCAGATTGACCTTAGGTCAACATGGGTATGACAAGAATCTCAGCCTCAGGGTGGCCTTTGGGCATTCCATCATCAGATTTTCCAATTGGATGGACGGTTGAAGAGTTGGAGTGTGGAGTAGATTGAAGCCTGTCCATTAAAGTATGAAGGTTGTCTATCTTAATATATATCTGAGCACTTATAGTATATATGTGTAGAGATGATAATCTGGACCAACTGATGATTGCTGGTTTAGCATGAAATACATATATTGGTGATTATTTATCTTTTCAACATATATGTGTTTTAAGTGTATCAGTGTTATTAGATAGAGTGGAGAATGGTGTGTCATGTGAAAGTCTGTGCTCATATACCTATATATTACATATATTAATATAGTAAATTAAGTTTCCAAAAATGATAATTATGAATTAGTTAATATGTTAATTTATAATGTTAATCTAAAATCTCATTTATCCCAATAAAAGTTTGCATCAGACAATTTTTTACAAAGATCAAATTTCAAACTTAAGTGATAGAAAAAATTTTCAGGAAAAAAATTTGAATATGCAACTTTAAAAAGGGATAATCATTTAATAGCCAATAATATTCTTCTATATTAATAAATAATATGTACAGATAAAAAATTGTTAATTTATCTTTTTGTGGTGTATTACCATCTACCATATGGACAAAGTGTAAAGGAAGATTCCTTTAAATATTAATGGTCACCAGAAATTAATATATCAGCAAATTTATACTTAATTAAATAAACATTTTAAAATATTTATTATTGAACACCCACAATCAAAAAAAAAAAAATTTAAAAAGAGAGCATTGAAAAAAAGGCTGTTTCGGTATCCTATGTTTGATTATTATTTAGTCCAATAGCTTTATTTATTATGATTTTGATTATTTTTTCCTTCAAAGAATATCAATAAAAAGATTTGCAAGTTGATTTTTAAAAAAAGATTAAGATAATTGCTACATCTTAGACCAACTTCTCAACTAGTGGTCCACAGAAAAATTTTAGTGGTCTTCAAAAAGCTTCTAAATTTGTTCATATTTATTACATATTTTTAGAATCTTTTAAATTATGACTAATTTTATTAAATTTATCTTTAATTCAGTTCTAAGATTTTCTTTTGTTTGTTAGTTGTTTTATTCATAAAATTCATAGAAAATAAACTATGAAACAAAACACTGCAAAAAAATACAAAAAAGTTTTTATTTCCTAGTATCAGTTATATCACAGTAAAAACACTGCTCGAGTAATAATTTTGTTTATGTGCATGCACTGAGATAGACTTTGGTATATACAAAAATAACCTAACAGTTGTCAGTCTATGTACTATATAGATTACACAGCTTGTGTAAGCATAAAGAATGGTGATCATGTGATGTTTGGTGGTTTAATACTATGTAGATTGTTATAGAACTGGCAGGCAGCGAGAGGGATTACTATATAACAAATGTGTACTATAAATTAAAGTGTATTAAGTACTTGATATTTACTTTTTTGATAAACTTTAGCTGTTTAAAACTAAGTAATAACAAGAAAACTTCAAAGACTATTGCAGATTTTTTTCAAAATCAAGTATAAGTACTTTGAATGCTAATAAAAATATTATTTATTCATAAAATGATTCACCTCAGACAAAATGAAAATGTATTGTTATTCATTAATTCAATTCTGATTATTTAAAATTTGGTTTCATTTCTTAGACTAAGTTGGAAGACAATTTATCCAGACCTCAACAAATTATTTGCAGAGAAATTTTAGCCAATGAATATATGAAGCCAGCAAAATTAATGTCATTTACAGACCAAACATTCAAATCCATAAAATAAGGCATTGGACTTTTCGAATGTAAAAGTGCTGAATTGAAAAAAAAATACAAAAATCATCTTTAAAAAAATCTCCTTCAGTCATTAAGTTTCTTGTAAAAGTGTCATATTTAGTTGGGATTTCTATATGCAAAAAGCAGTAATGTACTGCTGAAAACTGAATTAAACCATGTTTAATAGATATGTGTCATGGAATCCTAAATACAGTTTCTGGAGACAAAATAAAAATTCTGCTGGTTTCTAATGATATTATTCAAAGCAGATTTAGTAAATTAGTGACTGTTGTTAAATGTCAATTAATTGAAAAGTAAGCAAATCATTATTGCAAATAGACTAATCTACAGATGTTACATAATGCCATTATTTGTTATGTTGATTACAGAATCAATGATGTAAATATGTTATATTTGTTATGTTGATTACTAAATCAAGGATTTAAAAAAAGGATTTTTTTTGTTGTGTTAAACTTTCTAGTCAAACAACTAGTTCAGATATATTTAAAGCAATTTGTAATTATTTTGAAAAGAACTCAATTGGAAAAATTGTGTTGGCTTGTGTACTGATGGAGCAAAAAGTATGACTGGAAAACAGGAGTTACAAAAAAAAAAAAAAATTAAAAATGGGCAGATAAAATGTTCATTACTTTATTGTGTTATTATACACAGTGAGCATTTCGCTGTTAAAAAATTGTCTCCTGACTTGAAGAATGTTCTCAATCAATAAAAATAATGCATTATATTGAATGCAATGCACTAAATTCAAGACTATTTTCAAATTTATGCAGTAAAATGGGATCTGGACATAAGAATTTACTACTTTATGCAGAAAATATTAACAAAACTTTATGAATTAAGAAAAGAAGTTGAAACATTTCTAGAAACAAAAAGTCCAGAATTGAGAAATATTTTCCATGACAAAAACTAGATTGCTAAACTGTCTTCTCAGATATGTTTTCATTAATAAATGAATTAAATTTAACCCTGCAAGAAAATACTACTACTTTTGATTTATGAAATAAAATTGAAGCATTCAAAAAAAAGTTAAAAATATGGTGTAAGCTTTGAGTTGGTATTTTTCTGCCAGCTCATAACCATACATATATATACACACACCTATTTTGTAAAAAAAAATAAATAAAAAAATATATACATTGTAATAAACTTATTTTATTAGAAATAAATAAACATGTACGTTTCTATCAGCTCATCTATATATATACGCACATATATATTTTGTTAAAATATAAATATCGTTTTATAATACATAATTTTAAAAAAATAAGTAAATTAACATTTAATTTTAAAATGGAGTTTTAAGAAGTTAAAATAAATTAGATCAAGATCTTGCTTTTTGATAAAAGTTTGTCTTTTGTTTAGTCTTTAAAAAAATTCTTAAAGATAGAAAGGAAGAGAAAGCAATTAGTTCTATTGTTGGGACTTTGACAGTGAAAGTATTTTTATGCTATCTATTACACTGATCAATTGGAATGTTTCTTTGGGATTTTAAAATATGAAATAAAAGAAGAGAATATTAAAGGTGTGAACTGAAACTTTAGAAAAAAAACTATAAATTACGGACTTTCCTTTTGTTCTAATTAATTGGATTTCTGCCAAGGTCAATATCTAATCTATAAGTTTCAATTCAGCTCAGACTTTTCAATACATAAAAAAATATGCAAAGTGCAAGGAGAAAATGTTGAGTGGCTAGATCTAACACAACTTTCCCTTCTGTGAACCCCTTCCTATTACCACATGGAACTGCTTTGTAAATGCCGGACATAGAGAGCTAGCCGAGGAGAATGGACTGGAAGAAGACACAGACAAACCACGAAGAATATAGAGTGAAATATTCCACCCTCACAGGATCTACACTGATCGATCACGGTAAATAGACTTTTTTTTTGTTATAATTTCAAGAGACATTTGCGTAATAGATTTTAAAAAAAGAAAGAAAAGCCTTCACTTCAAATATCTCAAAGTTTCAGCAATAGAAAGGGAGGGATATGTAGTCTTTAAGTAGATGTATTTACTCATTCAAATTAATCCACATTACATTGTTTTTTTTATTATTTAATTTTTTTGGGACGTTCTATTAATTAAACTTACCTTTAGTTTCTATGATTGTTGTTCTTATAATGTATAGATAGGAATAAGAAATTGTATACTCGATCTAAGGACAAGTAAAAATTTAAGATAAAAAGATTTAACATTAGAAAGAGGAGGTTTGAGTGCGTTTGTTTTTAACAAACACACTCTTATAGTAAGTCGCCCTTGAGTTCACTCATAGTTATATACCATGATATTTGATGAAATATCGTATAATTGGTAAAGTGACAGTGCATGTTCCTTCGAGAATGATACATGTTAATTCTTGATTAGAAAAGAAAAAGGATCGGGAGGGTTTGATTCGACAAATGTGAGGGAAGGGAATAGTCAACAAATAGAATAAAGGTGTAATAAATCTTTCAACAATATTTAAGCATCGATCTGTTTGTTTTTTATTTTATTATTTATTATAATTAATTCTTATATTTCATTTTGTAGTCTTTTGGTTTGTTAAAGAAAATTATTTTAAGGTTTGCAATTGGTGATTGCCATTCATAAATAAATTAACCATTATTATAGAAAATTTATAATACGGTCTAGGCAAAAATGCTTGGTGGAGCCCCCGAACGGTCACCGTACATTGCAATCTCGTAAAATTTAAGAGCGTAACAAAATGTTTTGTTACAGAGAGTAGGAGTGGGTAAAATTATAGAAAATGGTGTCTCAACATGTAGGGCTCATTAACTAAATAAATGGCTTGAGATTAGCTTAAAAGTGGGGGAAAGCAGGTTCGGGTGGTTAAAGCGAGGAGTTAGTGTCCCAGTAGGGGAGGGTTTTGAGTGTCGGAAGTAAATTTAAAGTATTGTAGATAAAATGCAGGATAAAATTAAAATAAAAATGTTCGAAGGAGACAAAGAGGAGACTCTATTCGAACACTTGGAAAGTTTAGAAGAGCGTTTTTGTATGTACGGGGCAAGGGAAGAAGAAAAAATAATTATAGCAAGTAATTATTTGGTGGGCATGGCAAGAGATTGGTGGAGAATGATACAGAAAAGACCAGATGATTTCAAACAGTACAAAAATAAATTAATACATACGTTTTGGAATTGGAACGTAAAGAGACAAGAAAAGTTACGAAGAATGGTAGAATTAGAAAGGTATAAAAAAGAAAAAGGGATAGGATATAGACAGTTCTTTTTAAAGCAAATGATAAAATTGAGAAGGATGATAGAATATCCTATTGCTGAATGGCAAATTATAAGTATTATAAAAAAAAATTTGCCGCAAAATATACAAGAGAGATTAATGTCTGTAGGTGCGAAGGTGTGAAAGATATATTGGAATTTTTTAGAGAGGAAGAAAATGTACAGGAAGAAGAGAAACAAGAACAACTCCCTAAGCTGTTAAATGTAGTAAGTGAGGAAGAAGAGAAAATACAAATGATGGCGGAACAAACTTGCCCTATGATAATGATAAAAATACAGGGAATAGAGATACAGGCCCTACTAGACACGAGGAGTCAAGTCTTGATAATCTCAAATAAAATATTAGATCAAATCAGAGATCAGAAGAGGGAAATACAGTTGTTACCATTAAGAAAGTCTGAAATAACTATGGCTAATGGCAAAAGAGTTAAGTTAGACCCTATACAAATATACGGGAAAGTACAAGTGGGGGGAAAAATACAGCATACATTATTATCAATGTCAGGTTTGGTTGAAGATCTTATATTGGGGTCGGATTTTATGCACCGAACCAGAACGAAAATTAATTATAGCGAAAAGAATATAATGATAGGAAACGAAAAGGTGCCATTTAGTGGATGTAGCAGACAGAGTGATAACAAGGTAGCTTATATGGTAAATAATGACATATACCAAGAAATAGAATGTAAAATAACTAAGTTAGGTAATAATAATAGAGCTGGAAAAGTCAACTTAAAGAGGCACTTTTGAAAAATGAACAAGTATTCGCCATTAAACCCGGAATTATAAAGGGATATGTTCATCGGATAAAGGTGAAAGAAGACACTCATTTTCAGGGTAGGTCATACCCAGTTCCTGTCAAATATAAAGAGGAAGTTGATAAACAAATACAACAAATGGAACAATGGAGCATTATAAAAAAACAACAGTCACCATATATAAACCCTTTAGTAATTGTAAAAAAAAAGACGGCTCTATGAGAGTATGTTTAGATGCTCATCAGTTAAATACTATTACTATACCTGATCGGGATGTGCTGCCCCGAATTACAGATTTGCTGTTGGAATTTAAGAAAAAAAAAATTTTTGTCATTCGATTTGACATCAAGTTACTGGCAGATGGCACTTCATGCTGAGGATCAAAAATACACGGCATTCCATTATGAAGGCTTTACATACGTGTTTCAACGAGTTCCGTTTGGACTAATTAAGAGTGGATTAGGGCTATTACAATGTTTAGACCAGGTACTTTCTCTGAGGGTAAAAGAATTTATACTTTATTATATGGACGATGTTGTGATTGCATCATGACCTCCTCAGGAACATTTAGAAAATTTAGTTGTGTTTCTTCGTGAGTGTCACAAAAAGAATATTACAATAAATCTGAAGAAAAGTAAATATATTTCAGGAAGAAATATGTGCTAAAGGGGTGAAACCTCATCCAGACAAGATAGAAGCGATTGTTAAATTCCCCCAACCAAAGAATATAAAACAGATTAGATCGTTCCTTGGTATATGCAATTTCTATCAAAGGTTCTACAAGAATTTTTCTACAGATACGGAAGCACTTGTGCATTTACTGAGAAAAGAAAGCATGTTGGAATAGACAGAAAAACAAAAGCAAGCATTTAAACAGATCAAAGAAAATTTTGTAGATATTGTAACACTCGCTTATCCAGATTTTAGTGTAGGATTGGGAGTGGTACTGTTCCAAGAGAATGAAGAGAAGATACCTCAGGTTTCTTATTTTTTAAGTAGGCATTAAATCCGGCGGAAAGAAATTATACCACTATGGAGAGGGAGGTATTGGCAATTGTTTGGGCATTAAATAAACTTAAGCATTTACTTTTAGGGTCTGAGATTATTATCATCACCGATCATAAAAGCTTAGAGTTTATAAATAGGTGTTACTTAACTAATGATAGGCTTATAAGATGGGCATTATACTTACAGAAGTTTAATTACAGGGTAATTCATTGCTCCAGGAAAGAAAATATAGTACCAGATATATTAAGCAGAAATCCGCTTATGGATCACAGTCAAAATTTAACACTGGAGGGAGCTCAATTAATATCTCTTAAAGCAGATCCTGTGGTATCGATAGAGAAAGATTTGAAAAGACTCCATTTTTTACAAAACTCAGACACTACGTGCAGGAAGCTGATACAAGGCTGTAAAGAAGCAAATGTCAGACAACAAAAAAATTGCAAGCAAAAAAACAAAAACAAATTATATCGGTATAAAATAATAAATGGGTTGTTAATTTTTCAGGTTAGAAAGGGAGTAGATGTTGGAGAGTATTTATACCATAAAATCTAAGAGAAAGGCTAATAAAGTATGTGCATGGTATATATGGGCATTATGGATCTCTTAAAACAAGTAAACTTATACAGAGATGGTATTATTGGCCAAGTTTGTATAGGTCAGTGGTTACTATGTTACAGAGGTGTCATGAGTGTCGGCGAAGTAAACCAGCTAATAAAAATTACGCTGGGACACCGACACCAATAATAGCTAAGAACCTGAACGAGCTTCTAGCCATAGATTTTTATGGTCCACTACCATCATTTCATAGATATAAATATATATTGGTGGCTTTTGTCATTTTCTCAAAATTAGTACAGGCTTATCCCCTACAAAAGGCTGACACCAGGTCTTCCATAACTGTGCTAAAAGAAAAACAATTTGTTCAAGTTGGCAAACCTCAGATGATTTTGAGTGAGCATGGAACCCCTTTTATATTGAGAGAATGGAGAATTGGCTTCAGCAAGAACAGATACATCATGTTCTCACCTCTATCTGTAACCCTCAATCTAACTCTTGCGAATGAGTTATGAAAGAATTGGGAAAATTATTTTGCATAAATTTGAAAGGTAACCGTCAACAGTGGTTTAAAGTATTGCCACATATGGTTAAAATAATTAATTATACATACCACGATTAACTCCAGAATGCTTGCACTACGGTCAAGTTGAGCCTTCTCTCCTCAAGTGCCCCATTCCTACTGTTACTGAAATGATAAATGTAATGGAAGATCGAAGCTTTGCCAGAAACTGATTAAAGAAGAAAGCTGAACAGAGAATAAAGAAGGGGAATGCTTGCCCAATACAATTTACAGTAGGTGACTGGGTTTATGTTAAAAGTCAGCCAGTTAGCAAATTAAGTGAGAAACAATATAAAAAGTTTTTTTCTCTATTCGAAGGTCCATACAGGATCATCCAAAAATGTGGACCTAATGCATTTATAATACAAGGTAAAAGAAATAAAAAGTGCACTTATAATGCACGAAGCCTAAAACCTTTTAAAGAAAAGGAGGGAAAAAAGAAACATCACGGCGTGATTAAAGTTTTTTTTTTTAAGTTTTTTTTTTTTTGTTGTTGTTGTAAAAGGGTGCAATGAGCTGGTATTTTTTTGCCAGCTCATAATCATACATACATATACACACATATTTTGTAAAAAATATATATATATATATACATTGTAATAAACTTATTTTATTAGAAATAAATAAACACGTATGTTTCTATCAGCTCATCTATATATATACGCACATATATATTTTGTTAAAATATAAATATCATTTTATAATACATAATTTTAAAAAAATAAATAAACATTTAATTTTAAAATGGAGTTTTAAGAAGTTAAAATAAATTAGATCAAGAGCTTGCTTTTTGATAAAAGTTTGTCTTTTGTTTAGTCTTTAAAAAAATTCTTAAAGATAGAAAGGAAGAGAAAGCAATTAGTTCTATTTTTGGGACTTTGACAGTGAAGGTATTTTTATGCTATCTATTATGCTGATCAATTGGAATGGGTCTTTGGGATTTTAAAATATGAAATAAAAAACGAGAATATTAAAGATGTGAACTGAAACTTTAAAAAAAAAACTATAAATTACAGACTTTCCTTTTGTTCTAATTAATTGGATTTCTGCCGAGGTCAATATCTAATCTATAAGTTTCAATTCAGCTCAGACTTTTCAATATATAAAAAATTCTGCAAAGCACAAGGAGAAAATGTTGAGTGGCTAGATCTAACAGAACTTTCCCTTCTGGGAACCCCTTCCTATTACCACTTGGAACTGCTTTGTAAATGCCGGACATAGAGAGCTAGCCGAGAAGAATGGACTGGAAGAAGACACGGACAAACCATGAAGAATATAGAGTGAAATATTCCACCCACACAGGATCTACACTGATCGATCAGGGTAAATAGACTCCTTTTTTTGTTATAATTTCAAAAGACATTTGCGTAATAGATTTTAAAAAAAGAAATAAAAGCCTTCACTTCAAATATCTTAAAGTTTCAGCAATAGAAAGGGAGGGATATGTAGTCTTTAAGTAGATGTATTTACTCATTCAAATTAATCCACATTATATTGTTTTTTTTTATTATTTAATTTTTTTGGGACATTCTATTAATTAAACTTACCTTTAGTTTCTGTGATTGTTGTTCTTATAATGTATAGATAGGAATAAGAAATTGTATACTCGATCTAAGGACAAGTAAAAATTTAAGATAAAAAGATTTAACATTAGAAAGAGGAGGTTTGAGTACGTTTGTTTTTAACAAACACACTCTTATAGTAAGTCGCCCTTGAGTTCACTCATAGTTATATACCATGATATTTGATGAAATATTGTATAATTGGTAAAGTGACGGCGCATGTTCCTTCGAGAACGATACACGTTAATTCTTGATTAGAAAAGAAAAAGGATCAGGAGGGTTTGATTCGACAAATGTGAGTGAAGGGAATAGTCAACAAATAGAATAAAGGTGTAATAAATCTTTCAACAATATTTAAGCATCGATCTGTTTTTTATTTTATTTTATTATTTATTACAATTAATTCTTATATTTCATTTTGTAGTCTTTTGGTTCGTTAAAGAAAATTATTTTAAGGTTTGCAATTGGTGATTGCCGTTCATAAATAAATTAACCGTTATTATAGAAAATTTATAATACGGTCTAGGCAGAAATGCTTGGTGGCGCCCCCGAACGGCCACCGTACGTTGCAATCTCGTAAAATTTAAGAGTGTAACAAAATGTTTTGTTACAGCATGTAGGAGGGAAAATCTATGACATGTTGTATTCATCTTCATAATGGATACATGAATTTGATATAAGTATCAGTGAATTGAGAAATACTGTTTATGGACATTTAACAGGATATTGTTATGTGTTTGATCAATATTATATTATCCACAGGAAAAAGACACATGGAAAGGCACTATGTGGATTTTAAATCGACTTATTGAACAAAAAAACAACAAAAATTAATAGACTTAGTTGTGATGGTACATAAAAGTCATTATTTACTTCAACAAATATAACTCAATGTTGGGTTAAAATTAAAACTGAATATACAGAATTACATGAAAGGGTGTTATTGCCATTTTAGACCACCTACATATGAGAATCATCATTTTCGGCAGTGATACTCATATAATCAAAAGAAAGAAATAGTTTACTAATAAAACCATCTTTATACTTAGCAGTCACAAATATATCTCCAAGATTTAATAAGCTAATTACTGAAAAGAATCAGCAGCAATTACATTAGTTTTTGTTTTATAATTATAATTATGTTTTGCTCAATTATTTAAATATTATTTGTTTTCCTCAGATTTTGTTTATTATTAGTTTAATATTTTGTTAATTAATTTATTTTTGAATAGTTTTGTTCAATTTTTATCAATTTTTGAAAAAACATATATATATATAATTATTAAAAACCAGTCAACACTTAGACAATCCTAATATAGATAACTATCAACAATTTCAAATTGTTGTCAAGGCAACACTACAATATGTATATTTTACTATAAAAACACATACTCTTTTTTTCATTTTTTGGTTTAATACTTCTTTTGGTCCGTAATAAAAAAAATCTAAACATTGTAGTCGGTTAAGAAACATTGTCTTAGATGACTTTAAAAATCAAGTTGAAAGGGGGAGAAAACAATCACTAAATAAGTCAACTTGCATTGTAAATGATAAATGGAAGAGGTAGGTGGATGGGATTAATTAATTAATGTTTATATTTTGCATGCTATGGGGTAAAAGCATTTAATGTATTAAAATTAATACTTTCAATACTGTAATGACCTAATATTTATATTTATTAAAATAGGAGGAAGATTTTATATTGATATAGAAATAAACTTATATTTTAAATTGTTATATGCCATTATTATGAACAAATTTAATATATTGAAATAATAAAAGTAATATTTATTAATTTTTTAGCGAGATATGGTTATTTTAAAAGCTCAAGTTTATAATATGGGATAAGAGTTTTATTTAATCTAGAAAAAATATTAATCTAGTAAAGGCCAGGAATTGAGGTTGTCAGACTAATAATATTCTACCAAGAAAAGCAGCATGAAATACATGGAAGAATGTTGTAAAGAACTATACAATAAAAAATAACAATAAAACAAACTACCCCCTATAATTACTACAGCATTTTTTGAAAGGCTAAATATTTTAAAAGTATTCAAGCAATTAACCTATGAAGAATGGGAAAACTTATAAATGATGGATTATTGTAAATATATAATTCTATAATTAAAACACTTCAAACAATTAAAACAGAAGTAAATGGATTATTGTAAATATGTTTAAAAAAGCAGGAGAAAAAGAGAAATTATTGACAAAGCTATAAAAGGTATCACTCAATAATAAAGATATATAGATGATTAAAAAATGAAGTTGTGATACTGACATTTAACAAAGATAATATAAATTCCAGATAATCATACAGAGAATTAGGATTCAAATTAACCAAAAAGATAAATTGGATTTAGTCATTAGATATCCCAAATATTAAGAGAAGTTAGAGATAAAAATTAGTGAGTTATAAAATGACTTTATAATCATGTTTGTGTGATTAAAACTTTGAAATATTAAGACATAAGCCCATGACATCATCACATTTTGAAAATTAATTATTATAATGATTTAAGTCTATGGTGACACTATGGCGACTAACATTAGTGAAAGTATATAATCAGAAAATTTCCATCTGACCAAACTTTTTACATGTTTTTTAAAATGGAAATCTAAATGAATAAAAATAAATGGAGATTATCTAAATGTTATGGCTAGAAATAATTTAATATTAAAAAATATGCCTATGTGTTTGAAAAGAAAGGTTTTTTTTTTTTTTAAATGCTTATTTAAGAATCTGGAATTTGAATATTTTATAAAAGAGTAATACAGAATCTTCACATTATACAGTCAAGTAAGGAGAGATAGTCTTGCATTGGTGGCAGTAGCAGGCAGTTGCCCGGGTTGTGGGTTCGCGTCCCGGCCAATGCTATGACACTTAAAAAAAAAGTAAGGAGAAATATACATTGGGATTAAAAAAAAGATTCAAGGCAAAATATATGAATAAGAATAAACAGTGGTCATTGATTGTATATCTCGCCTTGTTGCACTTTAGGTTACTATGTTAATTTGATTCTTACTTAAAAGAAGAGGCAAGACAGCACCAGAAAAAAATAAATTAAGATAAGTCAAGAGACAAAAATTTTAAGCTTTTATATATCTTTTTCTTTTCACTGATTTTTGAAAAGTATTTTTTAAATCCTATATCCATCTAGCACAAATTTTTGGCTTATCTATATATAATTTAATTAGTTTATTGCCTTAATTACATTGATAATTGCTGTGATATCTATTAAATTTATACTTAATCAAAGCTTATCAAAATACCAAATATTCAGGACTAATTAAATACTTTTTTCTTCTTCATATATATTATCTATTTAATTAATTAAATTGATAATTTCCTGTGCCAATTTTTATTTCTTCTTAAAAAATATTATTTAATTTACAAAAAAATTTTAAATTAAATTTAATAAAATAAATTTATTCCATTTTATATAATATCAATAATCATTGTAGAGATATAAAATGTATTTATATATCTGCTCTTATATTAGAAATGTCCATACAATTTTCTTGAAAAAAATATTTGTTACATTATTATCTTTACTGAACATGTAAAGACAATGATGTTTATGGCTTTTGTGACTTAACAGTTTATCTGAATCTATTCATCACGATTGAATATGAGTTTTGACATTACATAATGGAGTCCATTATTAATGTCATTATACTGATTTTTAGTAATTTCAATCATTAAATCATACTTTAAAAAGTATGTCATAGAATTTTTATATTCACTATTTCAAAACTCCAAAATTTATTTACAACTTTAAAAAAAAAAAAAAAATTAAAAAAAAAAGTTGTAAAAAAAAATAATAATTTCTAATTCACAGTGTACTCTCTAGTCCTTAAGCACTAAAAATAAACGGCTGCTGCTACCTTTCCGTTATAAATAAATTTGTGTTTACAATTTTTCAATTAAAAAGCACTTAATTATTGTCTCTTCTACATTTCATCAACATCAATTTTTATTACATATTAATGATGAAAGATAATAAGTATTATTTTTTATGGAAATCCTAGTGTGTTAAAATAATTATATAATAGTTGTGTACATACAGTATAAACATGTTTGAAAATATTTATACTATATGTATGTGTGTGTTTTCAAAACGTAAATTATATAATTCTGAACATTATTTATATATTTACATCTCCATCTAAACGGGAGTTTCGCAATCAAAGGACGTGAGTATGGAGATTGTATATATATTAAAAAATATCTTTTTAAGACAGTAATCTTTTTGAATTTTATACAAAGGAAGATATATTATTTTTATAATATTGTGAAAAGTAGATTAAAATATCTAGAAAGATTCACGAATTGTAAAAAAAAAAAAAGAAAGAAAAGGATACACAACATATATAATGCTTAACTATTTTATTGATTTAATAAAAATAGTTTTGGAGGATTTTCAGATTAAAATGTCATTTAACAATACAGATAATTGTGTTTTCTTTTTATTCTAATATTATATGGAAAAAAATCTTCTGATTTCTTTTTTTTGCATGCACTTTGTGTTGCAGAGGCTTTATTTGCTCTAACAGCTCTTGTAATCTGATATATCTTTACACACTTTAAATTTTTTATTTGGAAAACTAACAGTCAAAAGCATTAGATGTTTGACATATTTATTATAACTGTCAAAATAAATTCCATATTTATATTTGTGATGTTACATCTTTATATATATTTTCTCAAATTTTTTTAAAATTACAAATTGTTATTAGACATAAAACTAAAGTGTTAATAAAATAAAGGAAAAAGAACTTACGACACAATTTTTAAAAAGCTATTTTTAATATATAAATGAAAGTAGATTTATGATATTGAAGAGCTTCTACAAGCTGATAAAATCCTTATCCAATACTTATTTTTAAAATATAAAATGCAATAAATATAAAAAATATCAAAAGGTTATCTTTAATTTTTTAAAAATCTCTTTTTGTATGAATCATTTGGAATACTAATATGTATTATTTTGATATATATATATGTAATATTTAACAATCAGAAATCTCAACCAGTTGTCAAGGCAACCGTCTTTTAAAAATAAAGATGAAATCCTACCTTTATTTATGGTTTAATATATTTATATAAATACTAAAGATTGTAACTTGATCATAGAGATTGAAATTACTGATTATTGTTTAAGGAGGTTTATTTAAACTTCTTTGTATTAATAATTTCAATCTCAGTGGTGAAGTTGCAATTTTTAATGTCTATATAAATATATCGGACCATAAATAAAAGTGGGATTCCATGTTGATTGTTAAAATGAGGTTACCTTGACAATAAGTTGAGATTGTTGATTGTCATTGATATTAGGATTGTCTAAATAATGACTGATTTTAATGCTCATATATATATATAATTGTGTATTTTATTTATGTACAAATATATAAATTAATTCAAAAAAATATATAAATGAATGATAATGAAATATCTTCACCACATAGCAGGAATGTACAAGTACTAACTATATATATTTATGGCTTGAAATTGTCAAAATATCATGTTATTGCCAATGTCATATTTATATAAACCCAACATACTTAAAAATGCATGGAATACATAATGTTTATAAAAGCCTAACAAATATTCAAAATACAGTGAAACTGTGATCATGAATATTATTTTCCTTCAATGCTTTTCCTGGTTCAAAAATTAATACTGCAGGAATACATCTTAATCCTAACAACATTACATGACCTATCACATGTTTACTCATATGCTTCCAAGAGAAGTTATCTTTATCCTACTCTAGAGCCATTTATTGTAAGCTTGAATAATAAATGGATATTGTGTGGTAGAGTGGTAGAAATTTTTCATCTTTAGATTGAATAGTTTTTAACTTTTATTCTTCTCAGTGAGGACTAGGATTCAAATCTAAAACTATTGCACTTATGCATCTAACAGTCACATTTGTCTCATTTATAATATTCAAGCTAATAACTTGAAAATTTAAAAACTCTAAGATTTCATACCCAAATGAACTCATTTGCATATGTGACTAGGGGATTCTTCTTTCTGAACAAAATAATTATTAGATATAATAATTTATTTTCACATATATTTATTTAATACAAAGAGGCTTGAGCAATTGCAAAGGATTCATGTTCCATTGTCCAAAAATGGATTATCTAATTGCCTTATTTACATAGTGTGCCTAATTTACATATTATATTAGATTAATTATATGAGCACACCTATACTGCATAACTTTACTCAGCACTATGATTCTGGAAGTGTTTTGTCAAAAGCTGGCTCAGTGCATTTAATTAGTTTATGTTTATTATACCTTTTCATCAAAACTCAAAGTCCACAGATCCTTAAGAATTAATAACATTGATATATTATGATTTGAAAGTGCAAATATATATTAGTAACTGCAGGTAGGCAATTTCAACATGCACTTAAACATATATATTCATAGACATAAACATATTTGTATAGACAATTAATTTTTTCAATAAATTGTTAATAAATTTTAATCTATAATAAAAATACTTCCAGCTTTTTAAAATAAATTTAAAATGATTTATCAAGACAATTTTATTCATTATAAAAAATATACTAAAGTGAAGCATATATAAAAATATAATTATTAATACTGTATTTACTTGAAAATTTTGTCAATTTATTTTTTAAATATCCGCATTTTAATTCTCCATAAAGTTTTTTCTTCTATAAATTTTTTTTAAGAAAAATAACTTTTATAAATAATAATAATAATAATAATAATAATAATAATAATAATAATAATAATAATAATAATAATAATAATAATAATAATAATAATAATAATAATAATAATAATAATAATAATAATAATAATAATAATAATAATAATAATAATAATAATAATAATAAAAATAATAATAATAATAATAATAACAACTATAAGATTTATAGCCATTTTGAAAATAGTATTTGAAATAAAAGTCAGTTATGTGTCTGTACTGAAGCTGGAAATATAGTACATATTTCTGCTTCACCTAGTGCCATTGTCATCAGCACTAGTCTGGGTTTGAACCCAATCCTTATTAACTGACACCCATCTCATATTAGGTGGTAGTATATTTATAATTATTATAAACTTTTGATTAATTTGTATTTTGTGATTAACTAACCTTTTATAATAGTTTATTTATTTATAATATTTGTAAAAATGTATATTGTGTTTATTTTATTAAATTGAATTGAATCCTAGATATCTATAAAATGTTACAAATATTTCAAATTCTTTATTAAAGTTCATTTTCTTTAATAAATCAGTTGGTAACATTTTATATTTATCTTTTAATCAATGTACATTTGAAAATCAATTATTTAAACAATGTAAGATTTGTATGAAATGTTTTGTAAATTTCTACTTAGGTTTATGTCAAATATAAGTTTGAAAGTCATTGTACCAAATTCCTAAAATTTTTCTGAATAAAATCTACATTTTTGTTAATCTAAACCTTAATTAAATAGATTTTGTTAGTACAATGACTGATAAACTTAATATGCTTGTTGTTGTTGTTGTTGTTTTAATTAGCAAATCAACCCTTGGGGCATGTTCATGCAGAATTATAGATTTCCCTCCAAAGCAGGCACCAACCTCAGAGAAACATTTAGAGTGATTGCAATGGGTTGTCACTGTAGATTCAATCCTATAGATAAAGACCAGAACATATAAATAGTGGAAAATTTGATAAGGAGGATTAATTAATTATTTGTTGAGGTTCACTGAAGAGTGTAGTTTAGATTCAGTACATCATGATTAAAGAATGACTGGCTGAAAGATTGACCCTTGCTTTCTGAAGCTCTGTCCCACCAGCCCATCCATGACTTTCCAGTGCTTTAAACATCTAGCCAGAGACTGTGTCGAGGAAGCCTGAAATGATCTGACTGTATTAACTGCCTGTTTCAAGCCATGGAATGCCTACTGATTGATTCTGAGGTAACGTCCAATTCCCGCAAGCCATTGATTCCATTTTACTTGTTTTCCAAATTAATACTAATTTATATTTTATATATCTGTGTGATGTTTATATGGCTTGGTTGAAAATGCTTCTTTTAATTTTATTAAATTTAAAATATCAATTCTTATAAAATCTTACATTATTTTGATGCAGCAAATTAAATTAATTTTTGTTGGTTTATTTAGAATATTTGATTTACTGAAATTTCCAAGTACAAAATTCAATGAGCTATTAACTTTAAATTCTCTCCCTCTTATTTTTCCAGTCAAAATCATTATGGGAGACTTACTTCCCGTAAATTAATTAATAGAAAGCTCGTTTAGTTTTGTATATCATTATAAATTTATTTTGAATGATTTATTTTAAAAGTATCTTACTATTACCTCCAATTTAAAATAGCCCTGTAATTATTTCTGAAAGAATAAATAATTTTAGTGAATCAATTAAGTAAAATTTATCATAGAATTTTCTCAGTATATATTTCATACATATATTTCATTTGTCAGAAAAATATTAAAATTATGATTTACAATTTATTAGTTTGATATTCAATGCCCGTCTATGTTAATTAAAAACAGTCTTATTTTGTAATCTTTGATAAACTATTTAAGAACTTATTAATAAATGAAATATTTGTGAAGTGTGGAAAACAATTTATATTTTAGTTAATTTCTTTATATATATATATATTATATTTATGATTCATTCATTAGTGGACTAAGGTTTGTGGGGACTTTCTATCGACATCAGGGAACTGATTATTTTAATCAGGAATTCATTGATTAATTTTGTTAGTGATACACTATCTATATATATGTCTAAGGCATTAATGTTTTTTTATAGCTACAACCATTCATTTATTATTTTGCTTTGCTACTTACTCATCAGGACCTTCGGAAATTTAACTATGAACAATCCAATCTTTCACACTCCCTCAAAGTAGACGTAGTTCATACCAAGGGATCCATTTTCGGGCATTGCCATTTAAGATGTGTATGGAAAGTCCAGCACATCAAAATATTATTATGATTATTTAGAGATATGTTTTGGCTGGAGGGCCAGCATTTCTCATCATCTAGTTGCATTTACTAGGAATTTCATTTAGCAAAGCCACCCATAGGTTCATAACAGACCTCATTTATTTTTGTTGTAATCTATAATAGCATACTGCCTTCTTCATCATTTTATATCTTTATTTAGCAAACTTGAAAGGCTCTCTGCCATGATGGCAAACCTGAAAGGCTCTCTGCCATGATGGCACATCCTTCACAAACCAATTTCGTTAATTAATTAAATCTGACTGTACAATTGTCAATTATTTATTTAAGAACTATTTTGCTTCCCACACTCATTATATACAAATGATTTTAAATGCATTAGTGCTTTAAATGCCCATCTTTGATGTCTTGTAATATATATATAACAGATTTATTTGTAATATCTTGAAGAGGGCTAATAATATTTTATTGCTAATTGGTTTTGGCTGACCAATTAACAAACTTTTACATTGTTTGTCAAAGCCACATCAAAACGAATTAAATAAAATAACCAAGTTGTATAAACAAAGACTTAACTTATTTTGTACTAAATTCCTTAATAAATTCCTATAATATTGTTATTTTAAATAAGCTTAGTTTGTCATCACTCCCAATCTCTAAGGTTAATTGCTCTATTTATTTAAATATTTCTTTGATTTAAATTTACTTCTTTATAATGTTGCCAGAAAGAATTATCATTATTATGGTTCAAATCATTAGTAATCGATCAAATCATATTTGTATCATTCTGCAATCATCAGAATCCATTAAATCATTGGTTTTTTATATAAACCCTTTATTATTTTGAGTCTCTATGTGAACCATGACCTCCAGCTGGGACAGAATAAAACCAAGCACTGCTAGTGTCATCACAAACATTATCCATTAGTCAGAGAGGCAATAGTTTAGGCAAATAGGTTAGGATTCATCCTTGTCCTGACATATGTATCTTATGCATGGTTGGACTCAAGGTACTTTTGCTTGGATTATTGGTCTTGTTGAATGAATACACAATTTTGACCGGCACAGTACAATTCATATCACTTTTGTACTATATTTATTGAATGACAAATTTGCTTTATTTTGATTCCTGAAATCAGACATAATGTAGGAAAAGATCAAAAATTTAAACAAATGTAATATACAAGTTTTTAAAAATGAAGAAAAAGTTTCAAATTATTAATTAATTAAAAATAATTATTAAAACTATTAAATACTGAACACACACTCAAAACAGTACTTATTTATTTTTATCAAATTTTGTTCAAAAAAAGTTAGACTCATTTAAAATTCTTTATTGTAATTACTTTATTCCCACCAGAATTTTTTTTTTCAGTTGTGCATGCCAACTTTTTTTGTTTCTATCTATTGATTAAAAATACAAATTCCGTCTATAAGTATTCTGTGTGGAATCATAAAACACATTCTCAAATGTAGAAAAAATAGACAGAATTATAAAAAACCACAAGACAGTGAAAAAATAGAAATGTAATATGCTCTCACTGTGAGTGTATGTCCAAAGAAATATTAAAAACATTAACAACACTGGACTTACAAGTGGCCTAGCAAGATATTAACTGAAGCATAAATTTTGCCCCCCCCCCAAAAAAAAAAAATGCAATTTAATTTTTTTATAATAAAATAAATAATTAAGTAAGATTATTAATTAAAAAGTAATTTCATTATTAGAATTAATATTACTCCTGAATTTTTAAATATATAATTACTGTGATATAAGCTGTCTTTCAGAATTGGTGGATAATTGTGATGTGATGGAGATGATATAGTGAGAAGACTAATAAACTCCCAAAAAACTAATATATATATATATACATTTCATCATCATCATCAACCATTATCAATCCACTGCACGATGAAGGTCTCTCCAAGTTCAATCCATCTTTTCCTATCTTTAGCTTCTCTTCTCCGCATCACCCATGCACACTTTCTTATTTCATCCATCCATCTTACATGTGGTCTCTTTCTGGGTCTTTTACAATTTCTTGTAATCCAGTTTAAAAATTCAATTGTCCATCTATTATCATCTCTTCTAGCAATATATCCAGCCCAACTCCAGTCTTTTAATTTTTTCAATGAGGTCAGTTACAAAGTAATAAATCCTCATTTGTGCCATAATATAAATAAGGGAGATAAATTAATTTTGCAAAAATGAAGTATGTAATTTTTTGAATTATAATATTTAAGTTGCTCTTAAAGCACAAACAATTAAATTATATTTTACATAAATAATTATTTTTATCTATAATTTTTAATAGGTTTTCTGCAGTTTCATTTCTGTCTATTTATTGTTTATATTTTCTGGTTCTTAAAAAAATAATACATTTAAAATAATGAAGAGGGGGGGGATCTCATCCACAGAAGAGGAAATATCTTTAATTTATTAACAGTAGAATAAATTTTATTGATCATAAAATTTTTAATTTTAGGACATATATCATTCTACATACTACTAGAAATATGATGTTTTAAGTAATATACATTTTATAAAAATATTTTCAATTTGGGAACGCCCTCTAGGTGTGACTATTATTATCAAATGACAAACTTTATTAGCATAATAAAAGTTTATAATGTTTTTGACTTATGCATAAATCAAATTACATAAAACATTGTGGAATACATTAATTCTTTAAGTTGATTAGTAGATGTATATGAAAGGCAAAAACATTTTATTGCATTAAAATTTGAAAAAAAGTAAGACTATATTCAAAAATTATGAAGTCTGATTGATATGAGATTAGCCGGGATTCAAGAGTAGGATCAATGATAAAAGTCCAAGAACACCTGTAGTCAACTCTGTATTTCTAAATAAAATACATTTTTTTAATAAAAAATTTCAGACAGTATACATTCCTTTTTTTTTGTTGTTTTAAAAAGAGTTCATTACTTTTTTATATATTAAATATTTTCTTTTCACTAATTTCTGTGCATTGATTATACTAAATCTAATGTAAGTAATAACAATAATGTTATACTCAATCAATGCAATATTTTTATAAAATTATTCTATAGAGATAACAATTTTAACTGCATAAGAATTTTCCTCAAAGTTTTTTTAAATTTTATTTGCAGCTCTGAGGAAAACTCGTACATACAGTTGAAAATGTCATCTATATTGAAACTAAATTTAAAGTTGCATCGTATTAAGATTTTAAAGAAATGTTTTAATGTTATTGTTATTTTTTTTTATACCATTAGACACGATCACAAGGCAGCAAATGGGAACAGCCCCTTAAAAAGCCATATTTGTTAAATGATGATATTCATGGAGAATAGGAAGTTTATGGACCATCAATTTAAAAAAAAAACATTACTAAAACACTTCCTTACCCTTAAAGGATATTCTTTGCCAAAAAACAAATAATCAGATTAATGATCAATGATTATGAATCTGTTACTACCAGTATTAGAATAAGCAGTGAATTGACAGTGTGTTAGTGTTGTCTCCATTTGGCAGATTAATATGTCAATGGCAGAGAAGAAAGATGACAAGTGGAAGAATCTTAATAAATTTTTTTTTATTAGTTATTATGATTTTCAAAATGCACTTGTTCATTAACTTCACTTTTTCTTTAACAATTTTTTTTTGATACGGAGTTATTTGTTTATGAATGTTTTGTAGTCTCCCTCTCCCATCCATCTTTTATTATTTTATTTTACTATTGCTGCCACTACTCTTATTTTATTAGATTATGTATGAATTTGATTAATCTATTTTAAAATTTGATAAATATATTTTTAAAAAGATGTGCAAGATTTTAGACAATTGTAATATTTTACAATCATTTAAAAACATGCTATTTATATTATAGCTAAAATACTGTTGCATAATCTTTTAAAGTTTATAAATATCTTTATTCTATACTAATAATAACCAAATGTTTAGTTGTTTGTAAACAGACAGAAAAACATTCAATGATTCAAATAGCAAGTTTGGCATAAACAGTTCTATTAAATTTGATATCTGAATTTTGTTTTACTTTATTCAGTTGGAAACTGATTCAAAAACCTTTAGCTCTGGGAGTTCTATCTTCCTTATGTGCTAAGCTGCATTGAAGGCTTAAATATTATAAAATAGTCTTACTATAAGGTCTGATGCTTAATGCATTAGCCTGATGTGTCCTAACGAAAATTGCAGAGTAGAGCAAGATTATTTTGAATGCTTAACATATTTTTATGTTAGATCAGAACTTTTATCTGATAATCAAACTATTTATTCACTTAATAATGGTTGGTAAAATGATATTCATCTATTCTTAGTTGGAGCCATAATCTGTCTGTCTCCAAATAAATAAATATTGCCTTTTCTTTTGAAGTAAATTGGAAGGCAGGGTAATATGTAAAAATTTAATAAGGGTGTGTGTGTGTGCTGCATTCTCCCCCCCCCCCCCAATAAATAGAATAATTAGATAATGGAGTACTATAATAAAATAAAAACTTGATCAATGTTGGTTAAAGTTTTCCCTTACTTTCATCCATCTTCATTTTAAACTATTATCACAAACTTTGATAAACTCTATTATTGTATATATTATATTTATATTGTTTGAACTGTTGTTTATAAATTTTAAAATAATATATATATATATTTAAATAGAAATTATCAGTTTTATATTTGTGGCAATTGTAAAGTGGAACAACCATTTATAGAGAGAAAATATGGTGTGCCACATGGTAACACAAGGAAACAGTCGCAAATACTCCCTTGAAGAGATATTTTTTTTTCAGCATTTCTCAACAGACAAATAATATAAAATAAAAGCCTTTTATTAGTCTGACGAGATAACTGTCCACTAGCGAGCATTTATTTATTTATTTCTAGCTAATAATTAGCTAGATTTTCTTTACCAACCAATAATTTAATGTCTGCCTAGAATGATATTACAAGTTTGACTATTTAAAAGAAAATCACAACTATGCTATAAGTTATTGTCAATCTATAAAAATTTCCAATGCTCTAACTCAAGAACATGGCTGGTGGAGGTGGTAACAACAATTTTCTGAAACTTTAAAAAATATGAAATTGATCCAAATTCAAATCCTAACTCAAAAACATGGCTGGTGGATGTGGTAACAACAATTTTCTAAAACTTTAAAAAATATGAACTTTTATCATAAATAGTTTATCAACTTTTTTATCTGTTCCTTAATTAACACAAAAAAAATATTTCTATTTTTAACTTACACCTTGTAATAAGGATAGCACATTACTGGAATATAAATCATTTTCTCATTATTATTATAAAATAAGAACTAAATTCACTTACAGTGTTTTATCTCTCTCTTTTTTTTTTATAATTACAGTACAATATTTCAATTCAGTTTTTAATTATAATCATGATTAATGATTACTAGACTATTAATAATAGATTTTTTTATTTTTATCAATGTTTGCTCAAAGTTTTTTAAAAATACTAAACAATAGTAAACAAAGAAAAGGCTAAAAGTGGGATAATAAATAATCAACGGCTATCAGTGGTCAAAATGATAATTATAAATCAAGTATAAGTTGATAAATTTAAATAATTATTATTCAACGAAAGTAAAAGAGAATTGCCATGCAGAAACTGTTTGTGATAAAAATTAAAGAATTAATGCGTTTCTTTTTTTCAAAGTATTGTACTGTATTTTTTAAATCACACTACTTGTTTTTCTCTTAAATATCCGGTTACAGACATTAATTACTAAAAATGTTAATGATTTCTAAAATGTACTTTGCCTGACCTAGTCTCTTTAATTAACTCAAATTATCACACCCTCCCAAATGTCTTACAAGTCCATTTACAAATATATTACTTTTTCCCATAAATATACAAATATCAAATTTATTACATATTTTTTGATCTCAGATATAAACTTTAATTTTGATTAAAAACAAGATATATATTTTCTATTATATATATGCACATTTTATATTATAATTATTATTCAATGATTCAACTTTCTTCTCTGAGACAAATTTATGCTTATTGACGCAGGCGGATATATAATTACCAACACTGGAAAAAATATAAATAACAAGCGTTTTGACTGTCTCTGTGATGATTTTAAAATATACAAACAGCATATAATAGTTTTTTTTTATTATTAATTCACAAATTATTATTGAATAATAAAAAAATGTTTATAAATATTAATTGATTTAATTTGTTTTTTAAAAATGTTTTAATGTTTCTGTAATTACTTTTATAAAATAAGAATAATAGTTGATAAAATAGGCAAAACTCTCTCCATACAGTAGTGCTACTCAAATAAGACAGAGTAATCAATGGATGCCAAAAGGCTTGTGAATAAAATCCCTATTTGGTGCCTACTCATCCAATATCCCCAAACTAGTTTCTGGCTTATGGCCTTCATCAGTGAGGAGCCTTGGATCTGAGAGCACTGCACCTTGTTGTTAGGATTTAATGCAACCCTCCAGCAGCCACCTTTTCCACATTAGATCCTAAGATCTAGTTGCAGTGCTCTCAGATCCAAGGCTCCTCACTGACGAAGGCTTACAAGCCAGAAACTAGTCTGGGGATATTGGATGAGTAGCAGTAGATAGGGATTTTATGCACAAGACTTCTGGCATCCATTGATTACTCTGTCTTGCTTTGAGTGGCACTACTGTATGGAGAGAGTTTTGCCTATTTTAACAACAGTTCTGAGCAAGCATGGTAGATAGTGATCATGTGATGTTTAAAGGTTTAAGAATAATAGTTGCTTATTGATCCAAAATATATTTTGTTTTTCAATTCTCATATGTAGTAACTAATAATTTTCAAAAATCCTATTTATTAATAAAATTTGAGGGTCAAATCATTCTGAAACTCTAAAAGTTCCAACTGCAAATTTTTCATTGTATTACTTTTTATATCTCTGGTAATATCAGAGGTATCAAAATATTAATGTTAGAATTATTTCACTGATATATCTTGTGGTTTGTATTTATTTTAAAAAAAATGTAATCCATTTTTCATCAGATATAAATATGTGTATTTAAAATATTGTTTTTGCAAATAATGCTTTAGAGCTGCAGAAAATGTTGCAGGAGTTATCAGATGAAAGTAGGAAGGGAGGACTAAAGATAAATGTTAAAAAGACTAAGGTAATATTCAATAGATTTTCTCAAAATATGAAAATAAAGATTGATTATGATGAGTTAGAAGAAGTTAACAGTTACAAAACCTTGGTCAGATTATTAATACATATGGAAACATAATGGATGAAATTAATCATAGAATTAAATTTGGTTGGAGTGCTTTTGGTAGAAATAACTTGATACTAAAAAAAATATGCCTATGTGTTTGAAAATAAAGATTTTTAATAAATGTGTTTTACTAGTTCTTACTTATGGATCTGAAACTTGGACAGAGACTTCAGACTACTGAAAGAAGTATGGAGAGATGTATGTTGGGAGTAACAAGCAGAGATCGAAAATGCAATATATGGGTAAGAGAACAAACAGGTGTTTACTGACCTCATTGAAAAAATTAAAAGACTGAAGTGGAGTTGGGCTGGACATATTGCTAGAAGAGATGATAATAGATGGACAATTGAAATCTTAAACTGGATTCCAAGAGATTGTAAAAGACCCAGAAAGAGACCACATGTGAGATGGGTGGATGAAATAAGAATGTGTGCAGGAGTGATGTGGAGAAGAGAAGCTAAAAATGGGAGAAGATGGATTGAACTTGGAGAGACCTTCATCCTGCAGTGGATAGATAATGGTTGATGATGATGATTTAAAACATTATTGTTAAATATCTGTGTACTTTATGTGTAGAAATTTTGCTGAAGTCTTAATATATTATATAATTTTAAAATTAAATTGTATCATATATATTCATATAGTACTGTATATTCATATTAATTTTTGTCCTTTTGGGAGGAAATGTATATATAAAAATTAAATACTGCCTAACGCTGTACTAGTAATTATAAATAAAATAGAAATTCATATAACATTATAATACTAGCGAAAAAACAAAATTCAATTAAAATTCATTCACAACAATAGTTTCATCTTGTTGTGGAAGAATTTTAGTTCAATTTTATTTTTTGGCTAGTATTGTAATATTATATGAATTTCTATTTTATATTTATAAATGTATTGAAAGAGATTAATTAGTGTAACATTTATTTCAAGTTTGCCCATGGATGTTACATACAAGAATAATAAAAGTAGATTTGAACTCCTTTAAAGACTATTAAACGAAAAATTTTTATGACATATTTAAAAATAATAATGTAATAAGTTAGTTTTATGATTAATATCTGAAGGATTTAAATTTAAGAAAAAACGAAATATTTTATAATAAAGAAAAATTAATGTAATAAGTTAGTTTTTATTATTAACTAATAGATTTAGAATTAGAGAAAAAAATGTATTTAAAATTGTAATTGAAAGAATTTATGTTGAAATGTTTGATTGAATGTTACATTATTTCAATTATAACATAAGAAAATTAGACAATCTAATTAAAAAACTAGACATAATTAAAATGTGCAGAAAAAAAGGTAATTAAGCATTTATGTTTTGGTTATAAAAAAAATAAAAAAGCAAGGAGATTTAAAAAAGATTAATATTGTATGTTATATATTAATAATTTTTATTAGTCATTCATTAGACTGGAAATATTATTCATTGTATGTTAATATATGTATTTTTATACAATTGCATTTTTTTTTATAAAAGACAGTGTTTTTAATTTTAATTAATAGATAAAATTGTAATTAAATAGTTTTTACTCCAAGTTTAGTTAAAAAAATAATTAGAGTAAAAAATGTTAATTCATTGTAATTATGAGATTAAAGATTTAAAAAACAGATAAGGTCAATCAGCACATATAAAAGTGTATGTTTCTTTAAAATATTTCTTTGAAACTAGATACTATAAAAGCTGACTATGATTTTCAATAGCTAGAAAAGAAAACTCCATTAACTGTATAAAATATACCTATAAAACCTGTAATTTAAATATGAACTTGAATGCTTCGAGAAATTTTAATTTATAGAGCAATTAGAAATAGATTATGATAAACCAGCAAGTATTTATGTGAGAAAATTCTAGTAAACAAAATTGTAAGGAGAAAAGGAAAATCTCCAGATAAAACTTAACAGTGGCCATTCTAACCTTGTATATGTGCATATCAAAACCACTAAACATCACATGATCACTATTTCTTATGCTTGCTCATAACTGTTATTAAAACAGGCAAAACTCTCCATACAGTAGTGCCACTCAGTGCAAATCAGAGTAATCAATAGATACCAGAAGACTTGTGGCACTACTGTATGGAGAGTTTTGCCTGTTTTAATAACAGTTATGAGCAAGCATAAGAAATAGTGATCATGTGATGTTTAATGGTTTAACACCAATCCTGCCTAATAGGATAGTGGTGGCTATGGTTATTAAAAAACAGAAGACACCAAAATGTATAGGTACTGAACTGAATTCAGACCTATATGCCTATATAAGCTAATGAGCTTGGATTAAAAATATTATTGTGTTTTCAATTTTGTTCTCATAGTTTTGTAGTTAAATAGATATAAAAGATGGCTGCTGGAGGGTTGCATTTAGATCCTAAGATCTAGATGCAGTGGTCTCATATCCAAGATTCCTCACTGACAAAGGCCACAAGCCGGAAACTAGTCTGGGAATATTGGATGAGCAGGCACTAGATAGGAATTTTATGCACAAGCCTTCTGGCATTTATTGATTACTCAGGTTTGCACTGAGTGGCACTACTGTATGGAGAGTTTTGCCTGTTTTTACATGTGCATGTCACTGAAGGATGAACCATTAAAACCTCTCAAGTTGTTACTCAAATAATGGCAGAGAAACTTTTATTCAGTTTGCAGACAGATGTAAGTTGCCTAAATTATTTTAAAAAAATCTTTATCTTTTATACATATTTGAGAATGAATATATGTAGTTTGGTTTTAATCACATAAATATATATATAATAAATTGAGATAAAACTCCAACTACTGGTTTATTAAATAAATGAAATACTTTCAATCAATATTATGTAAGCTATCAAGATTAATACTCAACTATTAGTTCCCTTAATAAATTAGTACATAGAGTATTAATCTTGATGTATTATGTAATATTAATCACTAAGAATGTTTATATATATATATATATATATATATTGTAAATTGATTGAAATATGCATGAAGTAATAATTTTTTCTTTCTTTATCATGATGTAAAAAAAAAATTACTTAAATGGTGACACTTGTCTCACTGTTGAATTTATCTTGATTTTTTTAAGAGAGTATAAAATCCAAAGTCATACAAAATAAAATATAATGTTATAATCATTTTAATTTCCAAATTGAGATCTTCTTAATAATGAATATTCATAGTATAGATTTTTACATGTGTGAACTTTGTTAAATAAATAAATATTTATAAGCTGTTATTATAATTAAGAATATGTCTGATGTTCAAAGTATTATTATTTGAAATAGAAGTGTTTAAGAATTAAGAATACTATTTATCAGGAGTAGGATCAAAGATTGGCCACCTCTTTGAATTATCTTTAGTTTAATAAGAACAGTCATGTAATTACATATATGCTTACCAAGATTTATACTAGAAGCTACTTGGTAAACTGGCTTTATTTTGGATATATATTATGCAAAGTTTGTGAATTTAAAGGTTATTGAGTAAGCGAAATATGCCCAAGGACATAAGGTATTTATTAATGGCAAACAATGCTTGTTCTTATAATCATATTCGTGATTTACACATCTATCATTTTTAGAAAACCTTAGACATTTTTCAAAGATATTTTTTTTGTCTATTATTTGTTGTGATTTTTTTTTCCTACAGTGCTAGTGAAACATCAACTTAAAATATAATTTAAAATAATGCTAGTTTTAAAATAATATTGATTAGTAATAAAGTTTAAAAGAATAGTTAGAGAAAGAGTTAAATATTAAAAAATAAATACAATTTAAATTAAAAGAATGTCATTTAGAAAGTACTAATAATGATGTTTGTTAAGTATAATGCCTTGTTTTATGCTTTATAAATGTTAAATAAGGAATGTATCACATTTTCTTGAGAAGAGAATAAGTGATTATATGTATATTGAAAAATTAATTTATTAATAAATTGTATACATATACATTTTTAATATTGTTCAATTAAATAGTGTGAGATTTTCATTATTTGATATAAAAAATTTTCACATTGGAATATTACACCCCCAGTCAGTTTATTCAAGAGTAACTCATATGATTCTTGATTTGGCTGAATATTATAGATAGAGTGTAGATATTGGTCGGATTAAATAGTAAAGTATATAAGAATTAATGTAAAGACTAATATTTTTAAAGAAAATTGTAATAAATCACATCAATACAGAAACAGGGTAAAAAACTTGAATATTTCCTGATGGTATTTATCAGGTAGTTCCCAGAGTTTGATGATGATCATGAGCTTAACCTTAAAAGATGAAGTAGATTTATAATTTACTTTAGCATTATTATGCTTACTGCATATTATTATTATTATTATTATTATTATTATTATTATTATTATTATTATTATTATTATTATTATTATTATTATTATTATTATTATTATTATTATTATTATTATTATTATTATTATTATTATTATTATTATTATTATTATTATTATTATTATTATTATTATTATTATTATTATTATTATTATTATTATTATTATTATTATTATTATTATTATTATTATTATTATTATTATTATTATTATTATTATTATGTTTCAAAAGGCCTTTATTGTCTCAAAAGAATTACAAATTTTGCATTTACATAGTTTGTCTACATATAATATCCTGGATTGTCCATTATCATTTGAACACCATTAGCAAATCAATTACTTATAATAGAAAGGAAAAAATTGTTGCTAAATTGTCCTTGTTGCTAATTTGACATGCATATCCTTCTAAGTTTTTTTATAATGTTTAATTTCCTTAATTCACTATAACATAGATCTAATCTTAAGTAATGACCAGGTTGCTGCATAAATGTCAGGTCTGGCCAGTCTCTTATCCCTTTTCTGTATTATTTCAAGTTTATTTGAAAAAGTAACTGGATGTCTCCTGGAATTGTTACCAATTAGAAAAGTGCATCTAGTACACCAGTATGCAAAAAAGTAACTGGATGTCTCCTGGAATTGTTACCAATTAGAAAAGTGCATCTAGTACACCAGTATGCATATAGCACAAAGGTTGCTGCCCTGACACTTGGTGTTAATCCTTCTCTAAATGCAGAAATCAATTGATGCAATTGGTTAAAAGGTATAAACAATGGGCCTTAGAACCAAAGTTTTTCAATTTTCTAATAAAACTTAATCTATCTGCATTACCTACCACATATTTTCTTTGCCATAAAAGACTGTATACGTCAATTGATCCCTTTTGTGGGTTATGCCATCGAGCTGAGGAAATCCTATCACATCTGCTATATCATTGTGAGGGACTTAGGCACATAAGAAATATTATTATTATTATTATTATTATTATTATTATTATTATTATTATTATTATTATTATTATTATTATTATTATTATTATTATTATTATTATTATTATTAGCTGGAATACACAGGCTTATATATACCTGTGTCTACATATGTAATAGACAGGGTATGAGCACAGACTTTCACATGACCCATCACTCTCCACACTATCTCATAACACTGATACACCCGAACACACATATGTCAAAAAGATAAATAATCACCAATATACGTATTTCATACTAAACCAGCAATCATCATATGTGTGTTCGGGTGAAAGTCTGTGCTCATATCCTGTCTATTATTATTATTATTATTATTATTATGATGATGATGATGATGATGATGATGATGATGATGATGATGATGATGATGTTTCAAAGCAAAACTTTAGTTTTAAAAGAATTTTATTTAGGGAGAATATTGGTTTTTTTAATACATTAACTTTTTATAGTACATTGACTAAATAAGAGTCTATAATGTCACTACTGGGTTGATAGTGGATGATTTATGGATATATTAATCCAGGGTATGGAATAAATCCTGTGGTTTATAGATTGTTGTCATCAGCTATCTGGAAATGTATTGGGCTTTGGAATTTGGAATAGATTCCAGGTTTCAACAAATAAAAATTTGGAGGGAAGTGTCATGTCTTTATATTTGATTTTGTTTAAGAGAGAAATGAATAGACTGTTTGGGTCTTGTGGAGGAGTTGTGAATACTAATTTGCATCTCACATTCCAGATAGAGTGGGTGAGAAATACTGTCATTCTTATAATTGGAAACTGTTTACTTTATAGAGATTCTTTTAGCGAGAGGATTCTGTAAATATCAATTTTACTGTTTTGGAAAATTAAAAGTTTGATACTACCAAGTCCGGTACATGAGCGAATTATGTGGTCAAATGTCTCATCATGCCTCTTGCAGATTGGGCAGATAGGGTCAATGTTGCTAAGAAATCTCTTGTGGTGGAGGAACCAGTTGGTATGTGTGGCTCCCAGATTTACTTTTACTAGGTAGTTTAAAAATTTAGGCTCTAAAGCTAAGAACTTGAATATTGAAGTAATTCTATGATTAGTGATGCCAAGCATTGTCAAAATTGAGTTGATTTCAGGGTTGATTTTACAGTGGGCTTCCCAGATGGTGATTTTTGTGTTATATGGATTTTGTAAAGTCGATGTAAATTGATTGAGAAGCTGGAGAACCTGGTCTAGCCAGCATTTTTGAGGAGGAAGTCTGTCCATTGGTTGAACAGCCTCTGATATATTAAAGAAATCATGTTTTTTGTAAGAGGTTATGAATCAATGTGTGAGATTTTTGAAAGATAATTGAGGGGATGGAGTGAAAGGACATCCTGTTAGATTTGCGATGGTATTGCATCCTTGTCATGCTTATAGATGTTATACTGTTTTTCCAAAAGAGTTTAGCACCTAGACTATTGATTTTTTTGGTAAAGGCTGTCATGATGGGGTGGTAGTATGCAATCTTGGATATGACTTTCATGTTCAGTAGCGCTATTTTTCCCTGTATGGAGAGATACACCCTGGAAAGAGATTGAATAATCTGGGATGTGGAATTGATTAAGGAGTTCTGTAGTTTTTTTGACATGGCTGTTTGAGACATGGAGATAGGGAAGCCAAGAAAGTCCTGGGGCTCAGCTAAAAATCTAGATGAGACTTTCTTTCCTGATAGAATTTTCCAAGATGAAGATTTGTTGGAGTTAAATTTGAGTTGTGAATCAAGGGAAAATTTATCCAAAATTTTGTAGAGTGCTGGGAGATGTTTTTGAGATGGTAGTAGTATGAGGACATCATCCATATATGCAAACAACTTTAAGGATTTTTTGATGCGAGGAATGAATACTCCAGTGAATGAGATTTCTATATCTCTCAACAGGGGGTTGAGATAGTATATAAAAAGGATAGCACTCAATGGAGATCCTTGAGGAATAGACAGGTTGAGGGAGAACCCATCTGTGTAGAATCAATCTAAGGAGATGTGAATTTCCTATTGTAGAGAAGATTCTCCAGAATCTGTATAATTTGAGAAGGAATATTGAGGTCTTTTAGAAAAGTAAGAAGTGTGTGAATATTGATCGAATCAAAAGCCTCTGTTATGTCTAGCTGGACTGCAATGGGTTTTGATAAGCAATTAGATCTAATATGATCAAGAAGAATCTTGACTTCACCCATTGCTGTCAAGGCTGAAGATCCTTTTCTTGCATATTGTGACTGAACAATATTGTCTAAAAGTTTTTGCTGGAATTTCTCTTTAATTACACCTTTGATAACTTTGATTAAAATTGGTGTCATGGAGATAGGCCTTATGTTATGGATGTTGGTTGGATCTTTGTTCTTTTTGATGAATGGCACTAAGGCAATTGGGTAGAGATTATTTATTTCCCTTCTTTTAGTGGATAGATGATTGATCATGTTCATCATGATTGGGATAGCAAAGTTATCAAGGTGGGAAATTAGAAATCTTGGTATAGCATGCATCCTGGGATGAACACTGTCAGAAGGTGCTGATAGATGATTTTTAAGATCAGGTGCTGTTATGCCATGGTTTATAGCAGATGGGTGATCCAGCCATTCATTGATAGTCTTTGGAAAATTATTTTGAAGTCGGTTTTTGAAGTGAAGACCAATGTGTTCAATCATGTGATGACCAGTGACATAGTTTCCATTGACAATAAGGGAGGTTGGAGTGTTAAGTTTTTTTCTAGCTCCCAATGCCCATCACAAATATTCCTGAATCCAGCAGTGTTGGGTAGTAAGAAAGTTTTGTGATCTTTTAATTGAAATATACTCCGCAATAGCCATCTGTTTTTCCTTATACTGATGTTTTAGTGATAGAAGGTGTTTGATATGATCTGGTTCAGTTGCGCATGTCTTTATTTTATTATATTATTGATTTGGTCAAGCTCATTAATAAGCATAGATGGCCCTTTGTTGTTTCTAGTATAGTGAGCAATCAAGGAATGGATTATCCCAATGAAGGTGAACCATGCCTCTTCTGGGGGCCTTTTTAGTAGGTTGATTTTATGGAAGAGGATGTATGCTTCAGATACAATGGCTTCAGTCATGGAAGATTTAGTTAACATTCTGATTGACCAGTTGAGAAAGGATGAGGAGTAGTTGGTTAGTTGCAGTGTGGTGATAATAGCATGATGGGCAGAGAAGGGAACAGGTTGAAGAGTAGCTTCATGGAGTTCAGAGGTGTAGAACATCAGATCTATTAATGTATGATACCTTTTGGTGTAGTAAGAATAGGCATTATGAGGTAAGAAGCCCCTGCCATTAATAAAGGGTCTGTTGAGCAAGTGAAGATACTTGTTTGTAAAGTGATCAAAGGAGATGTTGAAGTCCCCAAAGAAGAGTGCTGGGGAGTTGTTGTCAGCTGTTAACATATTTATAGTGTTTATGATCCGAAGGAATATTGCATGGCTATTGGGGATGTAGACATAAAATGCATTGATTATGCTATTGTATGCTATTGCCATAGGTTAGGTTGGCACAGATAAGGTTCTTATCTTGATAGGTGATCTTAAACTTGTTAGGGGGGTGTTTGTTATTTATTAAGATACCTACGCCTTCAGTAGCTGTAAGATTGACTGTTAGATATGTATAGCCAAGCTTGTTAAGCTCATTTAAAATAAGGCTATTGGACTTTTGGTGATATTTGGTTTCGCCCAAAAACATAATGTGGGGGGTAAACAAATTAAACCAATGTCTTATGGCATGTACTCGTGTAAGTGAATTAATGCCTCTGATATTAACTCCAGCTATCTGGCAAGAGACCTTAGTCATAAGCTGGGGATTGGTCAGAGTCTACCGCCAGAGGAATTTGGAATTGAGTGCTGTTTTGGTAATTAAATCTCAAAGGCTCGGACAGGATTTCATCTTTAGAAAACTCATCCTTCGAGTAGATTTGAGAGTTAGGCAAAATAGAATTAGCAATTTTCCTTTTTTTTTAGGTATGGGACTTAGAGGTTTCCTTGGACTTAATGTTATGGTAATGATTGGATGACTGTGTTAATGAATACTCATCTTCTGAGCTGGATCCATTCAAGTGAGTGGATTTTTTCCTAGTGGAAGTTGTATAGCTAGTTAGGTCCATCTCAGTTTCAGTGTCTGATGAGTTGATAGAAGGACAAGGTGTAATTTTAATGGGAATATGGTGATCTTTATTATTCCTGTGGTTAGCAGTATGATGCGTCTTAGATGTGTCTGCATGGCTGGATGTGTTTTTGGAGTCCTTGGGATGGTTGGATGTGGTGTGATCCTGATTCAATCTGCCATGTTGGTTTTGTGGCAATGAATCATCCTTAGAATTATCTTTAGACCTGTATGACTTAGGGTTGATAAAAGGTGTTTGTGTTCTTGGAGACTTTGATGTTTCTGTGACTTCAGGATTGTAGATGTGGGCCTTAAGAGAAGATGAGTTCTGTGGACTGTCTGACACTTCAGTGATTTGAGTATGTTTTGGCAGAGATCTGGCTGATAAACCATTTGTTGGGGTGGGCGCAGTTTCGATTCTGTATGATTTTCTTTCAGTTATTTTAGATTGATCTGATTCTATATTATGTGTAAAGGTTTGAGGTGAAAGTACAGTGGTTTTTTTATTTTGAATATTTGTTATATCTGTTGAGTTGTTGGGGCTTTTCTTGCATCTATGTAGTCAGGTTTTTTTGTGCCACATGTGTTACAGGTCTTGGCTAGACAATCTTTTATTAGGTGGGTTCTTTGACCACAGGAGAAGCACTGTGGTTTTACACCCAGAAAAGATATAATCATGGCAGAGTTTCTAAGTCTTATTACAGTGGGAATATCTGTGGGATTTGTTTCTTTCTTCAAGTAAAGTTCAAATGTGGCTGTATTAGAGAGGAAGTGGAGGCCGGATCTTTCATCTGTAAGTAATTGAATTTGTGAATTCTACCAAAAGGAAGAAGGATTTCTTGAAGTTGATGCTCCCTAAGTCCCATGACACAGTTTTTGATTTTTCCATAGAGGGTGGGAAGCTCAGTTAATATCCACATAACATAAGAATTTGTTATCTAAAGTTTTAAAAGCACTTTTGAAGTATTGCGACTAGCCCAGTTTTTAAATTCTAGAGCAATGTATCGATCATTTGGATGTAAAGAATGCGGTGAATTTCTTCTCCCATATTGTTTTATTTGATTATATTGCATAAGGAATCAATTGGTAATTTGAAAAGCGAGCAATTGGGATCGGTAGTTACTAGTATTAGACTTTTGTTGCTGCTATAGTCAGCAAGCGATTTGAGTAGCTTGAGCAGGATGGTTTGATTGAAACGAATTGTAAGATCTGTATATTGATTATTATTAAAGTTAGATACTGAGAATGTATCTGAAATTGGGGTTAAATGGGTGTCAGAAAAGGTGTCTGTGGATTGCTCATTAAATCTATTATCATCGACTCTGGTGTTTCATTATTAGTTAAGGAAGCTTCGTGCAGTTGATTACCGAGTGCGTGCGGTAAATTATTCGCCATAATTGTGTTTGGGTTAAGCTGGTGTAAGATGCCTGTTTCAGTAATGTTAGCGTAAGACAGCTTAACATATTGATTTATAATGTGATTTGAATCAGTAAGGGGAATTTTGAATTTACTATGTGCATTATTAGATGTAGAAATCATTACGGTCAATGATTTAACATTATTTTGTTTGTTTGTAGGGTATTAGGGGGCCTTGTATCGAGTGCCTCTATCAGGGAGTTATGAAGTTCGGGAACATCTTCATTATCTCCTGGGATTTGATGACAAATATTATTTTGGGGAATTTTAATAGTTTGTACATTACATTTTGGTTGTGGTATTAAAAATGGTTAATGTTTGTTTCTGAGTCTGATTGGAGATATATGTCTAGTTCCGGAAAATCATTTTTTGTGCTAAAGAAAACGTCGTCAGTTGGCTTAGCATTATACATTAGGCTCCGGACTTTTGTCACTTCTGAATTGATGTTACTTTCAAATTTATCTAATTTAATGTTATTATTTTGGATTATTTTTCTAATAAACGGGGGTTTGGATGATTGTAAATTAATATTAGAGTCTTTTGGTAGATTTAAATTCAGATTAAAGGAGGATTAGAGTCTTTTGGTAGATTTAAATTCAGATTAAAGGAGGAGTTGGCTGAAATCTCCATCTCAAATTCTGATGATGCAACACTTGCTTCGCTGTCAGAGGTAGGATTTTTTTTTCTATTTTTTTTTTTTTTCCGGGGATAAATGATTGAGAAGTAGGCATGCTATATTATGAGTTATCGAATTTAAGTAGGAATCTCCAAGTTGCTCAGAGGGGAGGACATTAGTATCTTGTATATGTTTTTCATATTTATTGGCATTGTTAACGTGATCAGGAGCCTCTTTAGCATTATGTTTAGGGATCCGCATTATTGTACTATGGGTTTGGTCAATATATGTGATATTTGGTTTATTAATTGTGTGTAATTCTTGATTTGGTAAATAATCATTAGGATCATCATTTAGGGGGTCTTGAGAATTTCCAAGTATGCATTCATTAGACTTTTCGTTATTAGTGTTTGTAGTTAGGCTCTGGTTTACGTTGTTTGCGTAAATTTCTACTTCGTACATCGTATTCTGAGTATTATTAATGCTTTTAGTGGAATTTTGATTATTCCTTTTAGATTTGGGGGACTTGGGTTGCGATCTATTTTTATTATGGCTGAGGGATTTGGGTTTTGGCCGAATTTGGCAAATTTTTAGCTTCGCGATTGTCTATAATGGCTGAGTTTTTATTCGGCTAATTTTTTTTTGAACTTTTTGAAATCAAGGACTTTTTCCTTAAATCCATGTAATATAAAACAAACAAAAGGGAAGGCTTACCTTAGTTGGCCTGTATGTCTCTTTCTTTTTTTTCAAAACATCTTCAAAGCAGTCACAAAATTCTAATATTTGAATTATAGATCAAAATTTAAAATGCTTTATCATACAACAATCACAAAGGACAAGCTTTTCGAAGCAAAACTTTATTAATAGAGTCTAAAAAGTTAGAGAGTCACATCTAGTACTATATTGATTTGTTACAAATGCAAAACAAATTACAACAACTTTCAGTATATAAGTCTTTATCAATTCTGCATACTTTCTTTTTTGTTTTTAAATTTGGTCTTCTATTTAGTTCAGTTTATGCTTGCATCTCTTTGAAGTTGGAAAAAAAGCTGATGTTGAAAATGTCATCATCTATCGTATTGGACTTTTAGACTGGATCTTTGTTTCAAGGGTGACCATGTGGCTGCAAACACATCTGGTTGAGCTAGGATGCTGTCTCTTTTTCTGAACAGTTCTAGTTTTATTGAATATGTTGCTGGGTGGCATCGAGGGTTATTAGCAAGTGCAAAAGTGCATCTGATATGCCAGTAGGCATAAAGGCTATATGTTGCTGCATGAATAGCAGGGATGTTGCCTTTTTTAAATGTATTTATTATTTCATCAATTGAAATGATAGCCTTTCTGTATGTGGTAAACATTGTGCGACAGATTGTTTCTAGTGCACTGCAGGAATGAAGAAAATGATCTTGTGTCTCTTCTTCTCTATGACCTAGCCCACACATGAGGTCTATATTTGTATAGAATCTATGAAATCTGAGGAAATGTGTTGTGGGTAGAGCATTAAGATTAAGCTTAAGTAGAAAATCAAATAATTTTGGTTCTAATGACCATGTTCTGAATTGTTGCAGTAGTTTGCCTGTTGTCTATCCCAACAACTGATGGATGTAGATTATGTGTCTGGTTTGGGTATAGTATATTATAAATGTCCCAGTATGTATACTTGTTGTCATTATTGAGTGATATTTTGTTGTATATTGGCTTGAGTTCTTCAATCAGTGTGGATAGATATCCATATGAAGGGGGTGGTCTGTCTGTGGGTATTATACTAATTACACACTCCAGGTCTGGAAATCTTTTTATGGTTGCTGTCATTAGATTTACTGATTTCTGTGTGTAAAAAACATTGATTGTATGGAGTCCAAGTCCATTGCTATGTGGTGGTCTGCTCAGATTTTTTTAAAGCGATTGCCACTGTCTTTCTCTTCCATATTAATTTGTTACAGATTGATGAGATTTTAGATATGAATGTTTTTGCAAATTTGATTATAGGTGTGTAGTAGGTAATTTTTGTAATTATAAGTTGATTAACTAGTGCTACCTTTGCGTATATTGACAGGTATGACTTTTCAAGTGAGGCTGTGATTTTTTCAGCATCTTTTTTTGTTTTGAATTTTTTGCCTCATTCCATTGGTTCCAAGGTAGAATGGGAAACCAAGGAAAGCAGATGGTTTACCATTAAACATCTCTGTACAGTGCTTGCCTGTGTATATTGACCATGCAGCAGTTTTATTTGTGTTAATTTTTAAATTAAAAGGAGGTTCTTTTTAGAGGGGAGGAAAATGGTTACATCATCCATATAGGCTATGCATGATATATTTAAAGCAGTGTTTGGGATTTGAATGCCTTTTATTTTTTTCTGTATCTCTATTAATAGAGGATTTATATATATTATAAAGAGCAAGGCACTGAGGGGGGATTCTTGTGGGATGGATTGACTTGGTCTGAAGGCTGGTGAATTTTTCCCATTGAATGTGATGTGAATTTCATGGCTGAGTAGCAGATTGGCTATTATATATAGTTGGGATGGAGGTATTGTTGTTTTTTTCAGCACATCGAATAATTTGGCTATAGGCACTGAGTCAAATGCTGCCTCAATGTCTAGTTGAACTATAATTGGTGCATTTTTTTTTTTTTACAACTTCGATTATTGTTTTGTACATTAAGGCACCCTGGCCAATGGATGATCCTTTTTTGGCATATTGTGCTGATGATAACAAGGAAGTATATGTTGTTCTATTTTCTCCTTTATTACTCTTTCAAAAATTTTTATTCCTAAAGGTCCCAATGAAATTGGTCGTAGATTAGATAAAGATGATATTGCTGTTGTTTTTTTTTTGTTAAATGGAACCATTGCAATTGGGTATAGACTTTGTATGTTGTAAATTTTTTGGGATATGTAATTGGCTAAATCACACAGGTATTTGGTTGTGAAGTGACTAAGATGTTTGAACACAAATTTCGGAATTCCTTGTGGTCCTGGGTGACGTGTGTTTGTTATTGTTGCAAGTTGAAATACAATGTCAGTTGTTTTTATTGGTGTGTCTGTTTCAGGGTCTCCAAATATGTCTTCATTTGGTATGTACACTCTTTGTTTTTGCAGTTTTTTTTAAAGTGTTGATATATTGGGTTTATCATGTTTTGTCCAGCTGTTATAGAGCCATCTATTTCAAGTGCTATAGGCACTCTGACTGTGGATGGGTATCCCAGTGCCCACCATATGTATGCTCTGGTCCAAGTGTGTTGTTGGGTAAGGTATATTTTTTCTTTTTTATTGCTACATATTGCTTTAGTGTGTTGCATGTATTGTTGTACATTTCTGTAAGTTTTTTTATTTGTGTTTGATTATCTGTAGTTGGTCTGGAAATGGTTATTCTTTTATGTAGTTCATTTGCCAAAGCCAATAATCTGGTGGTGAGTGTTGAATTACTTTTGTACTGGATCGAGTGACATGTTTTGAAGTTTTTGGAGCATTATATATGTTTCTGAATATAGGAATTCAGTTGTTTGTGCTGGAAGAAGTATTCGCATAGTCTTTTGAAGGGCTATTGTTGTATTCTGTATTTTTGTTAGGTCGAGGGTGATGAACTGGGCAGCATGATCTGAGATTATAGATGGACAGAGTTCAAGATTAAAATAATGATGTAACATTGGTGAGTAGAAACACAAATCAATAAGTGACTTATATCTATTGTTATTAAAAGATATTGAGTTTAATGGGAGAAAACCTTCAGCACTCATAAGTGGGATTGTTATTTGATGGATCCATTTGGTGACAAAAGTTTGGTAGGTCATGTTGAAATCTCCCAGGAGTATTATGGGATTTGGTGTTGCTGTAAGAATTAAATTTATTGTTGCTATTATTCTGGAGATGATGACAGGGCCTGGTGGTATATGACAAATACTAGGTTAAGTGTGATATTTTTATGATGGAGTGTTATTATGATAAGATTAGAGTCAATATATATAATTTTAAAAGAATCAAAAGGGCAGTTGTGGGATATAATTATACCTGTGCCACCTGATGGTGATGATGATTGCCTTGAGCAGCCACAAAACCCTTGGCTGACTAAATATTTTGAAGGATCAATTTGAGAGCTACTGTATATTTTTGTTTCCAATAGCCCCAGTATGTGTGGTTGTGTTGTATGTAACCATTTTTTGAGTTCAAAAAGTTTTTTAATGGCATTTAAGCCTCTAATGTTTAGAGATCCAATTTTTATCTTCGTGTTACAGGATAATTTTATAACAGGGTATTGATTTTTATTGATTTTTTAATTCTAAATTTTTGTTTATATTGCAGTAGATGGATGCTGATACATATTTAAAACTTGGTAGGGTTTATTATCAGTTTTTCTTTCATCTTATATTGGTTCAGACTCTATACAGGCAATTTGTGATGAAACTGAACAGTTGTCCATTTGTTGTATATTTCTGATGAGTTGTGCTTTTGGTCTGGTTTTTTTTGCCTTTTTGGATTCATGGTTTTTAGGTGGTCTACCTGGCTTTCTTTTCCCCTCTGGTGTATTCTCTTGAATGGGTGGAAGAGGGGGTTCTATTGCATCCATTATGTTTGATGCAGTTTTGTTTATTATTGTGGTTTGTTTTATTATTGATGTACTTATATTATCTTGATTTACATTTTTATTACATAGCTGTGTGTGTTTATTTTCTGTTTGTTGATTTTTATTTGATACACCTTTTGTTTTATTGAGTTGCTAATCCTGTGATGTAATTACTGCAGTTTGTGTTGTGGTTTAAAGAGTTATTTTCGTTTGAATCTTGGGTGTCTATGTTAGTTTTTGTGTTATTATTTTTTTGGTTAGTCTTTGGAATTGGCAATTCTGCTCCATTATCATTTTTGTTTGTGGGTGTTTGAACCTGTTTTTTTCCAGTTTCTATTATTGGGTTGTCAATGAAGGTAGTGTTTTTTTCTGGTTTCTATTATTGGGTTGTCAATGGATGTAGTGTTATTAGAAATTTTATTTTCATCATTGGTGGGTTGTTCTGGGGAGAGGATTTTGGTTTGTTCACAGTGATTGCCTTTTGTGTTATCACACTGAGTTGCTAGTTGGCCTCTCTGTCCACAGCCAAAACAATGTGGCTTTAAACCTCTTATGTGAAGAGAGAGTGTTGCTTTTTGATCTGTAATTTGTGTTGGGA